>ML784908.1:261046-302966 GCA_009831015.1 Picea engelmannii | reverse complement strand
AAAATGATTGATATAAAATTTTGAAACTCACACCAGAAATACTACAAACTATCCATGATCCAATGAAACCAGTCCCACTCAATTTGGATACTCTAGGAAGAATTTATGATTGTTTTACCTGGAACACCTTCTTGAGACTAGTCAATAGGACTAGTGAGATACCCTATCTTACACAGGGTGTATATAAAAATTTAATATGACCCAGAATCTAAAATTTTTACCACAAATACCTTACTAATTTATGTGAACATCCTCTAGATTTTAGGGTCTTGAACATTATAGAAAAATTTTTATAGAGAAAATTCCGCAATGACTCAATTCAGGATGATTCCAGGACCCTATCTTGTACAGGTTGTATCTCTAAAATTATAAGGCCTCAGGAGCTGAATTTTGAACCCAACGTACCTTGATCCATCTACTAAATATCCTACAAGACGTTCCTTCTCAAACATTGTATAAAAAAAGTTATAGTGAAAATTACAAGGTGTCTCATATGTAGCAACGAAACCCCAAGACCTTGAGCTTTGATACCATATGTTAAGAACCAAATATTAATATAGAATAGAAAAACCTCAGAAAAAGTACTCAACGCCTTGAAAAAGAGATAGTTTCAGTTAATAAGCCTCTTCGAGGGGGAAACCTCCTTTTACCCCACTTAAATGTTCAAGTACCAGATAATTCAAAATGAAAATGTCTCCTTGGTATATATAGGAGACTAGGAGGTATAATTAAAACTAATGGCCTAAAGCCGACATAAATAAAATAACATTACTAATCTAATATACCCCAATTAAGGGGTAATGAGACAATATTAGGGCTTAACAGAACTTTCCCAAGTATAACGGTGACCCAACTTAATTTGTTGAAGAACACCTAGCATCCTTCCAAGACTTCACTGACAACCTATTCGTGGAGCATGACTATGTATTCATGAGGATTTGTTTTTAGACCTTGGAGGTAGATTCCTAGAAGTGGTTCAGATAGATTCATATAGCCTCAATATATAGCTCGAAGGATCTCGAGTTTGCATCTATTAATTAATGGGGGGGGAAGAGAGATAGTCTATATTATTTGACCGAATTTGGATCGCTCAAGAAGAGAGACAATGAGACTATTGTTGACTTCAATATAATATTCAACAAGTTATACAACAAGACCATAGAAACATAAATCCCTTACAACAAACAACTAATGTCACATATGTTGGGGAGTTTGATGTAGACTTTGTCATGGTATTAAGGGAAAGAAGGGCTCCAACTTTGATGGTAATGCAGGACGATGCAATATAAATTGAAGGGAATATAATTTCATCAGGAAAAATGAAGCAAAAACCAAATCAAATAGAATGAAAAAATTCTAGAGAAGATTGTGGTCCCTCGGACCCATTCAAAGATTCCTATGAAGAACAAATGGATGAGATGTCTAGACTACTCAGAAATTTAACAAATAATATGTCTAGATTTGAGATAGAGAATGGTAATTCCAATAAGTTCCCTCAAGATGGAGGGGTAAGGATTCCTAACCAGTTCAGAAGGAATTTCAACCCTCAACTCATGAGGAGAGAAAGAAGGAACGAGTAACAACCCGTCCAACCTCCCATAAGAGATGGATGAAGGATACGCTAATAATACAAAATAAATACACATGTTACAAGGGGAAATAAATTACATGCATCTAACCCAATATGATTATGAAGATTCCCTTAATAGTAGAAAGCAAACCCCCAAAAGTGAATCAAACAAAGAAGTGTTTTCCTCTATCCAATACAGGATATTTGTTGACGCACTGCAGGTTGAGATGCATAATAAATATGACCTCAAGGCCAGGAAAAAGGAAACTAATCAAGATAATCATCCCCATCCTAATAAGCCTATCCCAAGTCTCTCTATGGATAAATTCAAAGAAATAAATAATATTCCCAGGACTAAAGATCCTGGTGAGCCTTCAAGGACTGAAAGAGAGGTTAAAGAACTTGAGTAATCAGTTCCACGTTTTAACATTGAAAAGGAACTATCCAAGATCAAATTTCATGTCCCACTGGTGGAGCTGGCTAGAAATCCTTCATACCACAAGCATATTTAGAAAGTGATACAAGTCAAAGGATCAACAAATCCTCTTGATACTGTGAATCTACAAGATGAGTCCCCTACCATAGTCTTTGGCCCTCAGATGACAAAGAGGATTATGCTGCACATTTTTATGTAACACTAAATATCCATGAAAAGATGTTGCATAATTGTATGCTTGAATTTGGAGCCTCACACAATCTTATTCCCAAGGTAGTTATGGAAAAATTGGGGTTGGAAATAACCATACCATATCATGATTTGTATCTGTTTGATGCCAGAAAAGAAAAATGTGATGGGTGGATCAAAGATATGGGAGTCACCTTATCTCAACTTCCCGTTAAAAGAATAATGATGGATGTAGTGGTGGCTAATGTGCCTACTAACTATGGTATGTTTCTATCCAAAACATGGGCAAGAAAGATGGGTGGGACAATGCAAATGGACATGACCTATGCTATTGTACCAGTTTTTGGAGGAGAAAATATGATATTATACAAAGAAACAAAGTTTCCTTATGTGGTTAGTGATCATAAAAACCATGTGAAAAATCCTATATATGTTGTTGATGAGTATATTGGTTGTTTCATCCTCACAGTTAATGAAGAATACAAGGAATCTCCCACACCTACATCTCCTTCAATCAGCCCTGCTGAAGAAATAGGTTGTATGTGGAAAATTTATTTTGAGGGTGCATATTCAAAAGAGGGACTAGAAGCTAGTGTGGTGCTCATTTCTCCTAGTAATAAAGAGATCCATTTGTCCTACAAGCTAGAGTTTGAGGCCTTGATTCTAGGCCTAGAGGCAACAAGGAAAATGTAGATCACTGAGTTGGTGATATTTGGAAAATTTGAACTTGTGGTGCAACAAATCAAAGTTTACTAACAGAAAAGGCATCCTAGGATGAGGGCATACAGAAATAAGGTATGGTATTTAATTGATCATTTTTGTAAGGATTTTAATATTACTTCTATCTCAAGATAATTTAACTAGTGGACCAATTCCTTAGCAGTAACAACTAGTACCTTTAAAACCCCTGTTGTCCTTCAAATGATATATGAGATTGAGATGATATACATACCTTCCATCCCCGATAACATTAAGTACTGGAAAGTTTTTTAGGATGAACAACAAATCAAAAAGTTCATGGAAGTCATAGAGGAATTTTCAAATGTCCATGTAGACTCAAATGTCGAAGAATATTGTGAACCCATGAGTGAAAAATTAATTCAAATGACCTATGAGTTTAGTGAATACATGGATGGGAATAAATTCCTTCAACTCAAAAATAATTTTATTCCCAAAGGATTGGTTCCCCTGGAGAAAATCTTTGATCGAAATGATGTTCCTGTAAAGACAATAGTTCTCCATAAAGATGACAACTCTGAAGAATGCAACATTGGAATAGAGAGAGATCCCAAACTCATCAAGTTGTCAAAAGGAATTTCTCCGGAGTATAAGGAAGAATATTTACAATTGTTTAAGGAGTACATGGGTTTGTTTTCCTGAAAATATGAATACCTGAAGACGTACAATACCAACATCATACAACATAAAATACCACTCAAACCTGGTACTAAGCCCTTTAGGAAGAAACTAAGGAAGTTAAACTCACTCTTGTTGCATACCATCGAGAAGAAGGTGAGAACATTACTTGATGCCCAATTCATTATTCCCCTCAGATATTTCTAATGGGTCGAAAATATGGTTCCTGTCAGAAAGAAAAGAGGACAGATAAGTCTTTGTGTGGACTTCAAAAATATGAATAAATTCTCACTAAAGGATAATTACCCTCTACCAAAGATGGATCATGTACTTGATAAAGTAGTGGGATCAAATAGGATCTCCATGATGGATGGTTTCTTAGGCTATAACCAGGTAGAAATGATTACTCCTTAAAATCATCAAGTTGTCCAAATAAATTTCTCCGAAGTGCAAGGAAGAATATTTACAATTGCTTAAGAAGTACATGGATGTGTTTGCCTAAAAATATGAAGACTTGAAGACGTACGATACCAGTATCATACAACATAAAATACCACTCAAACCACTCAAATAGGATATCCATAGGATGGTTTCTCGGCTATAACCAAGTATAAATTCTCACTCCTTAAACTCATCAAGTTGTCCAAAGGAATTTCTCTGGAGTGCAAGGAAGAATATTTACAGTTGTTTAAGGAGTACATGGATGTGTTTGCCTGAAAATATGAAGATCTGAAGATGTACGATATCATCATCATACAACATAAAATACCACTCAAACCTTGTACTAAACCCTTTAGGAAGAAAATAAGGCAAGTAAACCCACTCTTGTTGCCTACCATTGAGAAGAAGGTGAGAAAATTACTTGATTCCCAAATCATTATTCCCCTCGGATATTTCGAATGGGTGGAAAATATGGTTCCTATCAGAAAGAAAAGTTGATAGATAAGGCTTTGTGTGGACTTCAAAAATCTGAATAAATGCTCACTAAAGGATAATTACCCTCTGCCAAAGATGGATCATGTACTTGATAAATAAGTGGGATCAAATAGGATCTCCATGATGGATGGATTCTCATGCTATAACCAGGTAAAGCTGCATCCCAATGACAAGGAAAAGACAACCTTCACAACCCCATGGGGGACCTTCATGTATGACATGATTCCATTTGGTTTATAAATGCAGAAGCCACGTTCCAATGAGCTATGGATACAACCTTTGTGGGAGAGAAATATAGATTCAATGTCATGTATCTTGATTACATGACTATATTCTCTAAGACATGTGAGGACCACATCAAGCATTTGATGCAGACCTTTGTGAAGTGAAAAACATTTGGCTTGTCATTGAATCCCAAAAAATCTTATTTTTCCATGGCAAAAGGGAATATCCTAGGTCATATTGTATCAAAGGAAGGTGTGAATATAGATATTGAAAGAGTGGAGGTAATTAAATTGATTTATCTACCTAGAAACAAAAAAGAGATACAATCCTTCCTAGGAGGGATTAGCATCCTAAGGATATTTGTGCCAAATTTTGTTGAGATGGTAAGAGATATCATGAACATGTTGAAGAAGGATTAGGAAGTAAAATGGACAACTGAAGATAAATAATATTTCATGTGAATCAAGGAAGCCTTGGGAGAATCACCAATGCTAGTTATCCCAGACTATGACAAAGAGTTCCTTGTTTTCTCTTTTGATTTAGAACATATTATAGTTTTTGTATTGTTGCAAAAAAATGAAGAAAACCAAGCGCAATTGTTGTCACGTGGTGGGAGACCCAGGGTTCAACATGAATTCACTAACAAAACCCTCATATACTGGCTCTTTTGGCATCACCCACAAGTAGGTGAACTCTCACCCAAGGTATCTATGGGAACTACATGAACCAAGTTTCCACAATGATGAAGGGATGGGAGGAAGTCCTAATAACCATTGTACTAATAATTAGTTCATTATACCTTATATCATGTGCACATAAACATAAGAACATGTAACATATTCGACATAACAAACATATATCATGTGCACACAATAAAAATAACAATAAACACATGATGACACATAGACACCATAATTAACGTGGTTCACCCAAGATGGGCTACGCCCAAAATGACCGAATTATTATTATATTATTTAGAATCATCCATTACAAAATATTTGCATTGCACTCATACATCATGCCCTTGTCATTCTCCTATCTCTCTACCTATCTATGTCGCTCTTCACTCTTTCATCCTCGCATACATTACATACTACCATTCATTCACTACTTACTTATTCACTATTCTCATATTGTCTCACTAATTAATTTTTTGACTACTCTCTATCCCAAAACCCTTACATATTTGTACAATTACAATAGGGCTTATCCCATATCAATGGACCTAAAATTCCTAATGAATTCCAACTATCTTCCTCCTTTTGCGTGTGATGGTCCCAAAAGTGCACCAACTATATTTCCTTCTTTTTCGTGCTATGCAGTTCCCACAAATGGTCCCAAAATCCTATCTCAACAGGCCCCCAACACTCACTCGTGGCTCATCCTGAGCCACTCAGGTATTCTGCTGCACTCCCTTCCACGTCACAAAAAAGTTCTCAAAATTTTCCTTTGTAGTTGCGACCTTCTCCTTTGCTTGTGCTTCTTTTTTCAAAATCCCCTCTAATGTCTACCTCGTAATGGGGGTCTTTAGTTTATCTTCACTATATTGCATTGTTTGCTTCACTATGTCTTATGCAGCTACAAGTTCCTCTGTCACCTGAAAGGACTCCTCCTATAGCGGCTCAAGATTTTGTGCGAGAGTCTGTTGTTCTTCTCTTAACTGGTTTATATCGAGGTACAACTGCCTATTCTCAACTATTGCATTCATTCATTCGATTGTTGGCAGATTGTTTATTATTTCTTTGAACTTGTGCTACACATCTTGTAACCTATGTTTTATTGCTTGTAACTCTGCATTCTCCATCAAATGAAATAACACTTGTGTAATCTATTCATACAAATTTTCACATTCCTCATCCAAGCTCCTAATTCTCTCCACGGTCGTCATGGTTGTCTTCTCCCATTTCTCCCTTTCCTCTGGTGGGGTACTTGGCATTGTGAAAGCTTCCAAATATATTATCTTTGCACAAAAAAACTGAGTGGCTTTGTTTTTATTTGTTACTTTCTTTTCCAAGGGAGTATCTAACTCCATTGGTGCCTCTGGAAATTTGTTATATACCTCATGCATTTCTTTTTGCAACCTTGATTTTTTCTACATAGCCTTGTCCTATTATAGCATGAGTTTACTATACTCTGCATGTAGTGCATCATTGTCTGCATTTACTTTGAAAAACTCCATAGAAGTTGACTATGTGCGCAACTAGATCTCTTGTGTAACACTTGTCTGCAAGCTATGTAGTACATTCATCAGTACTTGTGACAATACTAAGTCAATATGGATTAATTCTTATGCATGCTCCTATATTTTTGTCGTGGGGAACTCTATGGCTCTTGTGAATATCTTCGTGATCCGATGCTATGTTGATGTTGATGATGTTTGTGATGTTCTAGATCATGAATTTGTTGTCTTTGTTGTGCTCTTTGTTTGTTCTTCTTCTATTTTTCGGGCTGGCGCTATCCTGGTTGATTCCAAAATATGGCACAATGTAGTTATCTACACCTGCACATTCATGTGCATTTCTTCATGTTTTTGTGCATCTCAAAGAAATGATTCTTCCATTACTTCTTTGACCCGATATCTGATATTCTTCAATTCATCCTCAGTTAAATCCTTGATAGCTACTTCATTTGATGGTTTCCTCTTCTTGTGTTTATGTGTTGATCACTCCTTAGGGTGTTCTTTACTTTTCTCTCCAATGAGCGATGTTGTTTGAGTGTCGCTTTCTCCATTCCCTTCTTATTGATCTTCTTCTTCTTCTTCTTCTTCTTCTTCTTGATACTTCTATGGTTGTTGTTCTCATTCTGCATTGTTTCTGTCATTGGGTTTTTCCACTCTGCTTCCCAGTCATTAACAATCTGACTGACATCATGTTTTTTCAGTCTGTAGCTAGTCGACAACCACTACTGATCCAAATCTCTCTTTACTTGAATGTACATGTGGTGTGTCCCTACCTTGAATCTCATGATTTCTTTTTATGCTTCAAGTATCGGAAGTAGAATGTGTGGTGTGTAATCAATGCAATGCATTGTTGCATTGTCTCCTGATAGATGTAAAAGGTGATATTGTTATCCATTTTCCTATTCTTGTGCGCGGTATGCAAAAAAGAAACATATCTTACTTACAGGAATGGTTGTTGCATACCTTCCAGGAACTGGGTTTCTTTCGACTCCCTCCAAGCAACTAATGCATTTGAAATAAATAACCAAGCATATGGAACTTCATTCCTTTCTCCTATGTTTCCATGTGGTCGATTAAAAATGGTTCACCAAAAATGTCTCTCAATTCATTTGCACTTCTGCTACGCACTTCTATGTTTCTTATATTACTCTTGTTGGCACCTGATCTCTGTGAAAATTCTTGAGTAACTGACAAGCCAACACCTACGTCACAAACCTAACAGAATCATCATTGATTCTCGCTACGTCCAATCCATGTGCTCCTTTGTGGGTGTTGTATTTTTCCTTCATCCTTTCTGTTATTGCTTCCTCGTGAGTCTTATCTGTGAAGATAGATAGTGGGTCTTCCCTTTCCAACGAAAATCCTATAATCCTCGTTGTAAATTGTGTGTCAATCGACACTAGCCTGTCCAACCATATGAACCCTTCATGGACACAAATCAACAATAAATTGATCCAGATGTTGATTTATGTGCTTCTTCAAAAATGTGGGATCTCAAATAGGTTCAATATGCATGTTCAGTGTAATCCTATTGCCCACTCTTGCGAATCGACTGTGAGTACGAGTGATTTTAGGATGAGTGATGTGCACATATATTTATGTGGTAATACTCTAGAAACTTCTTTATATTTGCAAGGTCATGGTTTGAAAACTTCAGGCTTCCTACTGCGCCCAACATATATCCCTCAACAGTGACCCCGAGTGGAATCACCAATCTAACAAGGTCATACTTCGGCTCCTTGGGCAGTCTAACTTGCTTTGTTGTTGGATTTTTGGGTGGCACATATGCCCTTAGAAAGTTGATTGGATCTAACACCTCTACTTATTATGAGGAAAATATCTCTATGGCTAGGGGAAAACCAAAACAAACATAATGACACCCATAAATCAACTCTAATCTTAAGTATGTTATATAATTGAAATTCTAAAAAGATAAGAATAGAATCCTACCTTATTTGGATGTCCAAAGAAGACCACCGTTGAGTACATGACCCAAATCTTTATGCCTGCAATTTGTCCTCAACAACCAAGATACGCAAGCATGTGGAAATGATATATAATGTTATCATATAAATTAGCATAATCCATTAACATACATAAGACATATGCCCATGGAAAGTAATACAAATATTTTCAAGATATCAATTGGATGAGAAAATAGTATTTATATTAATGTAATCAACAGAAGTACATAGGTGACAAACTTTTGTAACGACACATATTGTAACCGAGAAACTAAGTCCCTCCAGTTGGGCCTCCACCACTTCAATCCCCTACAAAGGCAATCTCACAAGTAGGAGTCAATGAATTTGTCCATCACAATATAGGAAGAGTTTGGGGGATGAACACAAGAAGTTCAGACTTTCAAGGATAAAGGGATGCAAACTCAATTGAGGTGAAATTTCTCCAAAGTATCTTTGCTCTCAATGTGATGAATTCAATCTCTTCAAGACTTGTATATGGCTCAATTTATAGCCTCCAAGTGGAATTCAAGGGTCAAGAAGGAGCGTTTCCAATATATGGAAGGTCAAGGATCATGGATCTCATGACATGGAATGGAAACCTGACACATTTTTTATTTTTTGAGCACCAAACCCGATGTATGTGGATTGTAATGGAGCATCCCATGTATACGTGAGTTTTCTAACTGGTAGGTCGCATATATGGGAAAAAATGTGTATTTTTAGCTCTGGTGTGAACAAAAAGGGGAAATGAAATCTACAGAGGGAAATGGAAGCCCATCAAAGAAAGATGCATGGAGTGTGGAAAAATATTCTATAACATTGTTCTCAGAGTTTCTTCTTGTACATGTATTGATGTATGCTTACTGCTTGGTTTCTTTATCTACAATTTGGATGCTCCTACCTTTGGTGGTGCCATGACTTTCTGCAACTCGGCTCTGTCTGCAACTCACTCGACTCTTATCTAGCTCTTTGTTCTCTTCGAATGTCCACGCAAAAATAACCCTTTCTCATCGCCCCTTTCCTACTTGTATAGGCTATTTCCAGTTGTTTCATTCCTCTTCGTGCCAAAATTATCTATCCCATCTGATTGTGTTCACATTCAATTATTTCCAGATTCTGCATTAAATTCATATATTCTGACGGATTGTGGTCTAGATTTTCCAGCCTGTCAAAATATCATCATCATTTTTCATTTATGACTACGAATTCCCACCATCTCACTATTATGTTTTATCTTTAATTTTTTTCCCATCCTCTGCACAGGTCCTCATCATGACTCTTCATTTCTTCTTTCTACCCGCAGTTCAATTCTCCTTCCTTTCATCAACATTTTCTTGTTCAAATCTTTTTCTGCTAATTTGTCCCTTTGAACAATGACCGATTCAAAACTTCAGGTCTCCTATCTCTTCAAATGTTTATTGTGGCTTTCCTCAAGCTATTTTATTGCTTTTTCTTTTCTTTTTCTTTTCTGTAATACAATATAATACATATACTATGGTACACATACCATGCAATCAAGCTAGTGCACATAAAGATGATTGTCCCTATACAGTTTCAACTAACTACCATTGACCAGTCCTTCTATGATTTCCCCATTTAACTTCTTCAATTGAACAACACCTGCCTCTGTCAAAGAACTTATGACATACAGACCTAACCAGTACATTTGGAACTTTCCAAGGTGTTGCAAAAAATTGTTGTCGTAGAAAAAAATAGGTCTCCCATATGGAACTTATTCTATTTAATACATATATCATGCCATGCCTTTTCATGTGCTTTCTAAACTTGTTGATGAAATACTGTGAGAAATTGATCTTCCTCTAGTTCCACTAGCTTTGAAATTCTTTTATCTATTGTGTTAGAATCTACGAGCTCTGTGAGTGCGACAATATGTAGACTTGACAAAATGAACTCCATGGGCATAACTGCTTCCTGGACATATACTAATCAAAATGGTGTCCATCCTGTGAACTTCTTACATGTGGTCTGGTATTCTCATAGTACTATAGGAATACTCAATTCCTAGACATCTCAATTTACATTACATATCTTCGTCAGCGCATGCTCTAGGATCTTATTAAACGCTTCCACTATTATGTTCGCGTGAGGGTGATAAGGTGTTCTTTTTTTGTGATAAATATGAAATTACTTTGTCAAAACAACTATCGTTTTATTCAAAAAATGGGTCCCTTGATCACTCATAAGGATTCTCGGACATCCAAACCTCGTAACAACATTCTCATATAGGAACCACACAATAGTCTTCGAGTTGTAATCTCTAATAAGTTCTAATTTATCCTATCAAGTCAAGTAATCTATCGTAGTGATTATATATTGATGCAGGAGCATCATCAGCAACCAAACGAGCGTGAAGGTGGAAGACAGTTGGAAGACTACCAGCGCACGTTTTTGAAATGTTTTTGAAACATTAATGTAATGGTTAAAGGGAAGCGTACTTGCATATTGTAAACAGATCATGAGTGATTCACTCTCATCTGTAGAATGTAGATGCATTTATGCATAGTTAATGAAAGTAGGTAGATTTGAATTGTAGATTAGACAGTTTAGAAGAGCAGGATGGAAAATGGATATAGAAACCCTTGTCTTTGTATTATTGTATTATTAGAACATGAGCATAGAGTTGTAGCAGAGAGTTGTAGAGAAGAACCCATGTACATGAGATTTGAATTAATATATGAATCTTTGAATCAGATTACATAGTGTTATGACATTTTTTGTTTATACATGGTGAATGGTATATTTACAGTGGTTTTATTCTCTCTGTTATGCATTTTCCTTAATACCGTGTGTATGTAGGATTTCATGTTGAATGTTTGAAGTCTAAGAGAGAGAGACTGAGTTTCAATTGTTTCTCTTCCTGAGTGAGAGTTCCTGCAAGGAGTGCAGTGAAATGTCCATAAGGAGTGCGTTGACAAAGGTTCAGAGTTTATCTCTAAAAGCTTAGGAGGGATACCATTGTTCTCATTCCAACAGAAGTGAAAGTGAAGCACAGAAGTCATGCAAGGTGTGCAGAGGCTGGTTGAAATCTTAGAACTTATCAACCAAGGGGAGAGTTGAAGGACTATTTTTGCAGGGAGTGCACAGAGTTGAAAGATCAAATACCCAGGAATATTTGAAAGTCTGCCGCAAGAAGTGCGAGCAGGAACCCTTTTGGAGGTTTGAGTTTGTAAGTGAAAGCTCAGAGGGATAACACCTTTGAACACTTCAAAGGAGGATGGAGAGAGAACTACTTCAAAAGGAGACAAGGGTTGAAGTCATCCAGCAGAAGTAAAGTTCAGAAGGGAGAACATTGATTTATTTTTCAAAAGTTGTCACGGAGGAAACGAGCAGTCAAAATTCTCTATGGAGGATTCACGAAATAGCGAGGACCGTAGGATCTAGGAGAGCTACGGAGAAGTTAAGTGTTGGATCGAACGGAGGCTTATTAGTCATTGACCCTATGGAAAGTGCCATTTCGGAATTCAGGGTCTAGTAGTGATAGAGGGACGAAAATCGAAGGTTCATTCAATTCTTGAAAGCCGGAAAGCTTAAGTGACAGGTGGCAAGAATCCACGTCAAAGATAGAGGATAGCGGGAAAGACAGGTAGCGTACTCGTCGCTAGATGGAGTCAAAAATTTGTTGACTATTTCAGGGTTTCGTAGGTTGGAGAGCCGGAAGCCTTGCATCAGGATTTGCAAAGACGCGAAGTCCAAAACTCCAAATCGACGAAAATTCCCATAGGGGAGCCAGTCTTTGCTGAATGCATCGAGGTTTGACATTTCAACATTTTCGAAGACAAGAAACAGGTGTTCCTTGTTTTGGGATTCCCGAAATTGTGAAACGCAATACAGCTGTGGAGGAGAACGCGGCCGAACATATCTGTGAATCGACATTTTGGGTTTCAGCAGTAGAGGGCCGAGAAACTTGACATTAGGGATCGCAAAATTGCGAGACCCAAAGTCCCAAATTAGTGAAGGGTGTGATGCTATTGTGGTCAAGAAGATTTGGGTTGGTGCCTGGTGTTTGTTCATGCAGGCTCAATTCATAAGGACCTGTGGATATGCCATAAGTGTATGAGATATTCCCCGAGGGGAAATCAAGAGTCAATTTGACCCAGGGGCAGATTCAGATCGATCCTACGCGGACCTCGACCCGAGGGTTCAAGGGTCTGCACCATATATCTTGCTCCTGACCTTTTTACTGGTGGGTTGATCGGTCCAATGAAATCTGTTGCACATTTATCAAAAGCCTATAATTTAAATTATTGTATTAAAGGCATCTAATCTCTTATGGATGGCTTCCCAACTCGCTAATAGACATCATAGGTCTGAAAAAACTCCTTAGATTCCTTATGAAGGGTGGGCCATCAAAGTCATTCATGTAAATATTTTTCATCTGTCGCTTTCCCTGCATAGTGGCCTCCCACGATTCCTTCTTGTGCCTACGATAGTACCATATGCATATCATGCCTATGATATTCAATTAAATTTTGTGTATATCTAATGTACTTATGAGAGACTTCTTGAGGTGTATTTATACTTTTTCTAAGTAACCTCTTTCCTTAACTTTGGGACCACTTTTCTTAACTTTAGGGCTTCTTGAACACTTTGGGACCAATTTCCTTAACTTTAGGGCTTATTGAATTTTATTTTTACAACCACTTTACCCTTTCATTCATTGACTTGTAACCAACTAGGGGCTTCTTGACCATTCTTTGGGGATTCCATATTCACAAGGCCATAACTCCTCAATCGTGAGGATCCACATGGTGTACCACCTATCGCCAGAAATGGAATGACATGTACTATCCATATATTATAGTCTTACCTGTAATTTCACTTTCCTTCACGTTGTTATTCCTCAATAAACTCTGGGTCCCATAACCACACCTCTAGGGATACATATAGACTACACCAGATGTACCCAATGAACTCACCATCAATCACGAGCATACAAATGTCAATAAACTATCCAACATATATGGACCTCTACAAGAGTTGAAATCAATCTCTAAGGGTTGATATCAATCTCCAAGATCACTCTCGAAGGGTTGACATCAATGACAACCAACTGTCCGAACTATCTATCCATCACTCTAAACCAATTTTCCAACAATATCCCGCTTTGGAATTGATGGAAACACCAACATTGATGGAAAAACTTAGACATGGAAACATGCATGCTCAAACTCTCTTTATGACCATCACTCATCATCAATGTTTCTCACTCTCCCCCTTTGACATCAATGGAAAAGGGTATATATTTGGGTATCTCTCCCCCTTTGGGGTTTCTCCCCCTTACTGAACTCTCTCTATCTCTCCATCGTCATGACTTTCTTTCTCTCACAATTTGAAAAAGGATTAACTCCCCATGTTGATATGTCTCCTCTTGATACTGTACCTTCTTAAACCAACCATGGGAAAAGGAGTAACTCCCCCTGTGGGTATGTCTCCCCATGTCTACATGCTACTAATCTTCATTTCTCTCTCTCTAATGATTTTCATTCTTGTAATATTTAGATATACCTATGAAATGTTTCCTTTCCTCTCTTCAAGTGATGTTCATTGTCCATTGGTGCTTCCTCATGTAATTCACAACATATATAAAAAGAATTCAAAGTTAAAACATTCAAATATTACTTTATCATAATCATCCAACATTCTATGAATTGATCTCTGATCCAATCTATAAATCTCTAAACCAATCTCTGAACCGATCTATGAATCTCTTAATCAATCTCTGACCATATGTCACAAACTGTCCATAACTCTGCTATTCAACTTTCCACAATGTTGACCCATCTGTCACTGTACAAAGACTACTCTTAATCAAATATGTATATTGATATGATCTATAATCTCATCAAAATATGCATGTATGGAACAATTTGTACTAAAGATATCTCTACCTGAATATGATCATAATATTATTCCTGTGTAACTGCAAACTGACACCTATGTGGGAATACTACTTTCTCAGTCAATCAATATGCCATTATGTACTTCTTCTCTCTGAATGCTCTAAATTTTTCTCCTAAAACACTGTATGTTGCACGAAGGATGGATCTTTGATCTATCTCAGCTACTACATAGGCTCCCCCTGTTCATTAATCATATTTGTTGGGAGTCTCCAAGTCGAATGGATCAGAATAATACCTTCTCTAATGTGGAGTCATATTCATCTATGGACTCATCATCCCTCTGAGATCTGACTTCTTCCTTTCTATTTGTGGATTGATCTTGCACTACAATTCCTGAAAGTACAATCTCTTGAACCTTTTATTCTTTTATTTTTGGTACTACTACAAATCTTGCGTTCTCTGGGACCTGATCTTTATTCACTTGTTCTTCTTTCACTTTCTCTTTTTCTTGTTCTTTTCTTTTCCAAATCTTAGTGTATCTGATATCTATTTCTTTCTTCATGGATGGCATTGCCATGCTTCTACAATTTTGAGCTATATGACCATATTTGTGGAATTTGTAACACTCAATGTTATGAGGGGCCACATAAGCATTTATTTCTTGAAAATTTATTCCATAAGCCCTGCAATCTATAACCTTATGTCCAAATTTAGTACAAAAATATCATGAACCCAGAAATAAAGTTTGATACCTGAGAGAGAAATCTCTTCTTATTGGTGTTTCCCTTCTAAATACTTCTTCATCTTGGGTTCTTTCTATCCATGGATGGTAATGATTTATGAATCTTCTAGATGGTGCAGTATCTTTTTAGTCATATTCTTGAACCTCCATGTCTTCTTATTTCTTAGAGAAACCTCTGACGGTATCTGCATAACTTCTAGGATTTACTTCTTGTTCTGTTTATTTTAAGCTTGAGCCTTTCTCTGTCTATATCTGGTTGTATCCTAGTCCAAATTTTTCATGATAAGGCCTTTGACTACTAATTATGTTGTCTAATATATTTGTGTTGTTATGCTTCATATCCATCTTCTAAATATCTTTCTTTAAAGTGACAACTTTTGCCTCTAAATGTTCAATGGTTCTGTCCTTTTCTTCCAACTTCTCTCTGAGTGTTTATTTTATTTTATTGTCTTATTCTTCTTGAAATTTCATCTTTGTAGTCTCTTTCTTGACTTCTTTGGAGTTTTGAGATTCTTATTTCTTCTTTCATTTTGCTTGGAGTGACTTTTTTAGTTTCTTTTATCTTATTATAACTTCTATGGCACTCATCAATTGTTCTCTGAAATCAACCTCTGCCTCTTCGACTTCTTCTTTGGATATTTCTTCATTGGAATCCTCTATTTCCATAAACAATACCCTTTTTGTGTCACTGTTGTTGTATTCATCTTCATCTGACGAGAAGATATCTTCTTTGGTGCAAATACTTTTCTTATAAAACTTATTTTTGCTTCTCTTGCCTTTTTGTTTTCTCTTTGGTTCATCTTCTTCATTTCTTTTCTTTTTCTTGTAGGGACAGTTTTTTAGCAAAATGACCAATACCATCACAATTAAAGAAAATCAATGGAATATTACCTTTGTACTTTCCAGATCTTGTCTTTAAATTTCTGATGAAGTTGGATAAGTCTTCATCATCTTCTGACTCATCGTTGTTGTTGGAATTTGACTTTGGCTCTTGTTTGCAAACTGGCTTTGGCTCTTTCTTGTTCCTGATCTTTGACTTCTTAGATGCCTTGAATGATGCTTCCTTTGTGACTGGATTGTCATGTTATTTTCTCATTTCATAGGCTATAAGTGTGCCATACAACTCATCCATGGTCATTGTAGCTAGATCCACTCTTTCTTCTAAAGTATATATCTTTGGATCAAACCTCATTGGTAGAGACCGTAATTCCTTTTTGACAACAACTGATTCCTTTATCTCGTCTCCCAAGCCCTTGATGTCATTTAATATTTCATCGATGTGTTATCACATGAAGATGTAATTGGTCAAATTTCTCCTTAGGTTTTAATTTTTATCCATTAGTCTTTCTAAGTTTGTTTTTTTTCTTTTCTCCTTACGGTTTTTTTAGGATAACTTAAATAAATGAAAGGTTGGAACTTGGCTCACATATTTGACCCACACCTATGGTTTATATCCTTGGTTTATTTTATGGTTTACACCCTTAACTCATCACATGATTTGATATATTTCACCATCATCCCCATGACACCACAAGCCTGATAGGTCACTCCATCCATTCATACTATTGAACCTCTCCACTATGTCCCTTTACTCATTAGGGAGTCAAATCAAATCTTTTCAAGTACGCTACCAACTCACTAGTTATTTTCATAGCGCATATTTTGTACACTCTCCCTATTTACCATAATTTTCGATTACAAATATGATGTCATGCCTTTTCATTGTTTTTCAGCATCCTTGTCTTCAAAAGGAATAATTGTGATTTGGTCATTAATGAATTCTAACTGTTTATCAAAATTTGAAATCCTGCTCCTAGCTCGCGTTGCAGAAACTACTTGTCCAAACAGCACTGCGGATTATGCTACAGACCAGTTGATCGAGGTGAATTGGAGACTGGGGTRGTTGTAAACAACTTCATGCTTCAGAATATCATTAACAATCAAACTACAGTGTCCAGGTACTTCTTGAACCATCTGAGCTCTGTTGAAKATCAATTAAGGCTTTGTTCTATCTTTTCATAGCACCTCGCTGACCYGGATTTTATGAGAAGAATGAAATGAATATAGATTATTAAAATATGCTTAACACAGAATAATAGAGATATAGTAAAACTAGTTTTTTATTCAATAAGGAAATAAGTTGAAGCTGTAAAATGCAACGGAAACCAAGTTTGCTCGAATGGTGACGGCTTATCTCTGAGAAGAGATGTGACGACTACACTCATTCGCAAGAAGATGATTACAATGAGGATCTGAAAGCCTTTTTAAAATAAACAAGAATTTCAAAAACCATAGACATCCAAAAACATAACCCTAGGAGATGAAGCGCCAAAATTCATGTGGGCCCCGTTTGGGTAAGTTAGTACATCAACTTCCCGAGGTCGTAAATTTTTCATATGATCTTCGTTTTAGGCGCATGATACCCCGTTTGAAAGGTCTATCCGAGGAATAAACATTTTGTTGCAATCTATCAAAGGCCATTTTCGATTGTAGCGAGCCCTAAAAACGTTGTTTAGGGCCTCAAAACGGCCTCGCAAGTCAGGGACCCAAAAACTAGGAAATAAAACTGCCAAACTGGAAAATGACAAAATGAACAAGTTGGAATAGGTGGGAGGCCACCGACATCCATATGGATCAATCCTCCCCCCCTAGGAAGCAATGGTCTCCATTGCATTGAGTTCCCCCATCAGATGAGGAAATTTCTGTTGAATTTGGCCCCGAGTGAGCCACTTGCCTTGGTGCAGGAGTTGCCCTGCTTTGACAACTCGATAAAGTTGTATCCCTTTTTTTGGGGTTCTCTTGATCTGTGTATCCACAATATGATCATTGGATTCCTATTACATGCAGTCATGGTTGAGCTATGTTGGTGTCAACTGCTCTGTTGTCTCTGAGGTGTCCAATAATGGTGGGAAATATGGTCGAAGGAGAGCCATGTTGAAGACTGGGTGCAGGCCAAGGAAAGGGGGAATGTTGAGAAAAAATTCATTGTCACCCACAACCTTGGTGATGGTGTATGGCCCATATCGGAGTGGGCGAATCTTCCGATGGGGCCCTATAAGGCGTTCTTTCTTCAAGTGAAACCAAACTTTGTCACCCACCTGAAACTTACGTGGCACCTAGTGTTGATCATGGCATTGCTTGTACTTGGCATTAGACTTCTGTAAAATATCCTGAACCTGTTGGCGGATGTGATGGATCCTCTCAATTAATCGGGTGGCTTTTTCAACTTCTGGTGGAGCAGGAGATGAGTCAGATGAGGTGTTCTCCAGGGGTAGTGCAACATCCATGGGGCCCAATGGTTGGAATCCCAACCCCACCTGAAAGGGCTTGTGGCCAGTTGATCTATGCAAGGATCGATTGTAGCTTTGCTGGAAATAGGGAAGAATCCCATCCCATGTGCAAGGATTCTTGGAATTGTACATGTGCAGGATATGTATGATCATTCGATTAATGACCTCAGTTTGGCCATCTGTCTGGGGGTGGACAGTAGTGGATTTGGTGAGCTTGGTATCCAGCAGTGACTAGAGGCTCGACCAGAATGTGATGATGAACCGACTGTCCCGATCTGAGACAATGGTTTGTGGGATCCCAAAGTGTACCCGGACACGTTCAAATAAGAGCTTGGTAGTGGCCTCTGCAATGATGTTCTTCTTGTAGGTGGCCATAATCGCCATCTTGGAAAAGCGATCAACAACCACAAAAACACACTCATTGCCCATATTGGTGGAAGGGAGGCCTGACATGTAGTCCATTGAGATGGATTCCCATGACTTTTCAAGAGTAGGAAGAGGGGTGTATAGGTCTTGTTTCTTAGTGGTCGGTTTGGTAATAGTGCAGGTGGTGTAGCACCTGATATAATTGTTGACATCCTGTCGAAGTTTCGGCTAGTAGAAATATTTTTGCAGCACTACCATCGTCTTTTCAATGCCAAAATGTCATACCACCCAACTGTAGTGATCTTCCCAAATCATCTCTGCGCACTCGCTTGATGGAACGCAGAGATGGACCAGATGGCACAATAGTCTGTCCTGAAGATGGAAATTAGCGACCACTAAGTTTTCTCCCAACATTTGGTAGGTGGTGGAGAAGTCAGGGTCTGTCTCATAGAGGTGGGGCCATCTAGAGGTCTCATGGACACAAGATTCTAGCACCATGGTGAGTGTCACGACTGGAGGTCGGTTGAGGCAATCAGCAACTTAGTTGGTACTTCATGTTTTATACTTGATGTTGAGGTGGAACTGTTGTAAGTATGTGGACCACTTCTGATGGTGATCATTCTGCAATTTGCCTTGGGTCTGCATGAACTTTAGTGTCTTGTGATCAATGTGGATGACTGTCTCCTTCCCCAGAATGTAATGTCTCCACTAGCAGTAGGCTTGCATAATGGAGTACATTTATTTGTTGTAAGTAGGGTACTTACGGATGACATCTGATAGTGTCTCACTATGATATGCCATCGGGTGGCCATGTTGAGTGAGAACGGTGCCCACAACATAGTCTGAAGCATATGTCTCGATCTCAAATGGATTTTGCAGGTCCGATAATGAAAGTACTACTGATGAGCACAAACGTTGCTTCAAGTCATCAAAGGCTTGTTGTTGGGACATGTCCCACAAAAAAATTTCCTTACCTCCACCCCTAGTTACTTGGTTGAAAGCCCATGCGATGTGAGAGAATCCCAACACGAACCTGCAATAGAAATTGGCGAGGCCCAAGAAGCTCTGAAGATCAGTGAGTGTGGTTGGGTATGGCCTGTCACGAATGACCTGGATCTTGGCTAGATCCACATGCACACAATGATGATCAACGATGTATCCTAAGTAATGGACCATGTTCATGCCGAAGGAGAATGTTTCCAAGTTTACATATAGTTTGTCCTATCGCAGGGTGTGCAGAACCTGTTGAATATGTTGCAAGTGTTCTGCCCAAGTCTTGTTGTATATGAGAATGTCATCCAGATACACCACTATAAAAGTACTGGTGAAAGATCACAGGATATCTTCCATCATCCTCATAAAATTTGTTGGAGAATTTGTCAAACCAAAGGCCATGACCAACCATTCAAAAAGACCTTCTTTTGACTTGAAGGCAATCTTCCATACATCTGTATGTTCTATTGGGACCTGGTGGTAGCTAGACTTCATATCAATCTTACTGAAATATTTATCCACCGTGAACTGATCAAGGAGGTCGTTGATTCAGGGAATCGAGTACTGATTCCAGACTATGATTTTATTCAAGGCCCAGTAATCAATGCAGAGTCGCCAGTTCCTATATTTCTTCTACACCAATATGATTGGGCTCCCACAAGGTGATGAGATGGGATGGATGTTCCCCTTATTGAATATTTATTGGATCTCCCTCTTGATCTCCTCATTTTCTAACAAAGAGTGGCGGTAGACCGACCCATTGGGTAGTGGTGCGCCTGGGGTCAGATCGATGGGATGCTTGACCTAGTAGTGCAAAGGTACCGCGATATGAGAGGAGAATATATCTGAGTATTATTCCACAACCTTATCCACTTTCTTATGTTGTGTGGAGAGATCGGATGCGGAGGCCTTGGATGTGGTTGCGATCTTTCACTTACTCTAAGAGAGAATCATGAGGAAGACAAATTTCTCAATCTGATAGATGTCCTTCCTGCATTGCTTGGCAGAGATCAAGGAAATAACACTAGGAGGGGCTGCCTCGGGTATCCTGTACAATTTCTTTTTCAAAGTAATAATAACACTACGAGGCCTAGACTCATATACAACATGACGTTTCCATAAATAAGGTTGTCCCAAAAGAACATTACAAACTTTGAGAGGAGCAACATCACACAATACCTCATCTTTGAAGGGCTTGATGTTGTACGATAGTCGACACTATTGGTTGACGCAAAGATCACTTCCTTGGAGGAGCCATCCGATGGTGTAGGGTTGTGGGTGCGGCATTGTTGGCAGAGCCAGTCGCTTGATGAACTCTGCTGAGATGGGGTTCTTATGGCTACTGCTATCAATGATGAAGTGCAACGAGATGACTTTTACCTACATATTTGAAAGGAAAAGGTGCTCTACTTCTTCTTGCTCATCTGGTTCACCAGGATGGACCTTGGTGGTAGGAATGGTGGCACTGGGTTCCACATCAATGATCTGTCTTCTCCTTTCTGGTTCTGACTTAGATTCATAACCCGCTTTTGATTTAGAGGCTTTCACTTCGGCCACCAGTGACTGCTTTGAGTGGAAATCAACAGTGTTATGCCAAGGGATCTTATGGAAGTCTCACCACTTCCCAGTATCCTTATTTGTCTTTCCAGTGTCCTTCTTTGCTTGCAGCTTGGACTGGTTTTCCTGATACTATCCATTTTTTCTCTGTCCTTTGTTTTGTAGGTTGGAGCCTCCCTTTCCTGGTTTTTGCTATGAAGGGTTTCTAGGCCCAAATTGTTGCGTCTTTTTTTTGAGCTTCTGCTTGATTTTGACGACATATCGATAGGTCGTGCCCAAGGACGAGATGTCCAAAAATTCCATTTCAGTCTAGATGTATCTATGCAGAGCACTGTGATACTTGAGCACTAAATGTCGCTCTGAATATTTGATAACCGGCTTGGTGCACAAGGTATGGAATATATTTGTGAAATATGGCACTGCTTGGTCTCTTTCTTGCCACAATGTAGTCCATTTGGTATAAAATTCGTCATAACTTATAACATGGTAGTATTGTTCCTTAATATCATCCCTGGAGGATTCCTATGTGGTCGTGACTCTAAATAATGAGGGTTCCTTTGTTTCCTTTTGCTCGCGGAAAGTTTCCCACCAATCTCTGACATGGGGAATGACTTTGAGGAGCGCAAAAGTAATTTTTTCTTTATTTGAAAAGTTATGGATAGAAAAATACCCTTCTAGGAGATTCAACCACTTTTCTACAGCATCTACGTCTATCTGACCTTCAAATATAGGAATATAGAAGTTGATTTGTACCTTGAAGGAGGCGGTGCCTCCTCTCGAGGAAGATGTGTCACCTGTTGGTAGTTGCCGAAGGATTTGTGCGAAACTATCCATCATCTTGTTCCTCTTTTGCATGAGGGATTCCTCAAGCAACATTTTGAAAGGATCTCTTGTCCCATCATCTTTCTTTTTTCCTACCATGAGAGGTCATTTGGGCGTGCGATATCTTTTTTCCTCAAGATAAACAAGATCGAGACACAATTCTTTGTACCCTAACCTCATTGGAGACATGCATTAAGAAGACAAGGAGCAGACCACTTTGATACCATTGATCCGGATTTTATGAGTAGAATGAAATGAATACAGATTATTAAAAGATGCTTAACACAGAATAACAGAGATACAGTAAAAATGGTTTTCTATTCAATAAGGAAATAAGTTGAAACTGTAAAATGCAACGAAAAACAAGCTTGTTGGAATGGTGGCGACTTATCTCTGAGAAGATATGTGACGCCTGCTCTCATTCACAAGAAGATTATTACAATGAGGCTCTGGAGGCCTTTTTACAATAAACGGGAATGTCAAAAACCCTAGACATCAAAAAACCTAACCCTAGGAGATCAAGTGCCAAAAGTCATGTGGGCCCCGTTTGGGGAAGTTAGTACATCAACTTCCCGAGGTAAGTCATGGTGAGCCCTAAAAACATTGTTTAGGGCCTCAAAACGGCCCCGTAAGTCAGGGACCCGAAAATTAGGAAAAAAAAACTACCAAACTAGAAAACTGCCAAAATGAACTAGTTGGAATAAGTGGGAGGCCACCGACATCCATCTGGATCAATACTCCCCCCTTAGGAAGCAATGGTGTCCATTGCATTGATTTCCCCCATAAGATGAGGAAATTTCTGTTGAATTTGGCCCCGGGTGAGCCACTTGCCTTGATGCAGGAGCTGCCCTGCTTTGACAACTCGATAAAGCTAAATCCTTTGTTGTCAGGTGCCCTTTATCTATGTGTCCACAATATGATCATTGGATTCATGTTGCATGCAGTCAGGGTTGATCTCTGTTGGTGTCAACTGCTCTACTATCTTTGAGGTGTCCAATAATGGTGGGAAATATGGTTGAAGGAGAGCCACGTTGAATACTAGGTGTAGGCCAAGGAAAGGGGGAATGTTGAGCACAAAAGCATTGTCACCCATATCCTTGGTGATGGTGTATGTTCCATGCCGAAGTGGGAAAATCTTTCGATGGGTCCATGTAAGGTGTTCTTTATGCAAGTGCAACCAAACTTTGTCACCAACCTGAAACTTATGTGGCACCTAGTGTTGATCATGGCACTTCTTGTACTTGGAATTGGACTTCTGTAAAATATCCTGAACCTATTGGTGCATGTGATGGATCCTCTCAATGAATCAGGTGGCTTTGTCAGCTTCTGGTGGAGCAGGAGACAAGTCGGTCGAGGTGTTCGTCAGGGGTAGTGCAACATCCATGGGGCCTAATGGTTGGAATCCCAACCCCACCTGAAAGGGGTTGTGGCTAGATGATCTATGTCGGGCTTAGTTGTAGCTATGTTGGACATAGGGAAGACTCTCATCCCATGTGCGGGGATTCTTGGAATTGTACATGCGCAGGATATGTATGATCATTCAATTGACAACCTCAGTTTGGCCATCTTTCTGGGGGTGGAAGGCAGTGGGTTTGGTGAGCTTGGTATACAGCAGTGACCAAAGGCTCGACCAAAATGTGTTGAGGAACCGAGTATCTCGATTTGAGATAATGGTTTGTGGGATCCCAAAGTGTACCCAGATGAATTCAAAGAAGAGCTTGGCAGTGGCCTCTACAGTGATGTTCTTCTTGCAGGCAGCCAGAATCGCCATCTTGGAAAAGTGATCAACAACCAAAAAACACAGTCATTGCCCCTCTTGGTGGACGAGAGGCCTAACATGTATTCTATTGAGATGGATTCCCATGAATTTCCAGCAGTAGGAAGAGGGGTGTACAAGCCCTATTTCTTAGTGGTCGGTTTGGAAATAGCGCACGTGGTGCAGGACCTGATATACTTGTCGACATCTTGTCAAAGTTTCGACCAGTAGAAATGTTTTTACAGCAGTGCCATTGTGTTTTTGACAACAAAATGTCATACCACCCGACTGTAGTGAGCTTCCCAAATAATCTGTGTGCACTCTCTTGATGGAATGCAGAGATGGCCCAGATGGCACAACATCTCGTCCTGAAGATGGAAATTAGCGACCATTGAGTTTTCTCCCAACATTTTGTAGGTGGTGGAGAAGTCAAGGTCTATCTCATAGAAGTGGGGCCATCCATAGGTCTCATGGCCGCAAGAGTCTAGCATTGTGGTGAGTGTCACGACTGGAGGTCGGTTGAGGATATCAGCAACTCGATTGGTACTTCCTATTTTGTACTTGATATTGAGGTGGAAGTGTTGTAATTATGTGGACCACTTCTAATGGCGGTCATTCTGCAATTTGCCTTGGGTCTGCAATAACTGTAGTGGCTTGTGATCAGTGTGGATGACTGTCTCCTTCCCTAGAATGTAATGTATCCACTGGCGGCGGGCTTGCACAATGGAGTACATTTATTTTTTCATAAGTAGGGTACTTACGAATGGAATATGATAGTGTCTCACTATGATACACCACAGGATGGTCGTGTTGAGTGAGAACGACGCCCACAGCATAGTCTTAAGCATCTGTCTCGATCTCAAAGGTATGTTTTAGGTACGGTAATGAAAGTACTGGGGATGAGCACAAACAGTGCTTCAAGTCATCGAAGGCTTTTTTTTGGGACAGGCCCCACACAAATTTTACCTTACTGCCACCCCTGTTTACTTGGTTGATGGTCCATGCGATGTGAGAGAATCCCAACATGAACCTGCGATAGAAATTGGTGAGGCCCAAGAAGCTCTGAAGCTTAGTTAGTGTGGTTGGGGATGGCCAATCGTGGATGACTTGGATCTTGGCTAGATCCACATGCACACCATGCTGATCAACGATGAGGCCTAAGTAATGGACCCTGTCCATGTTGAAGGAGCACTTTTCCAAGTTTTCATATAGTTTGTGTAGTCGCAGGGTGTGCAGAACCTATTGAATATGCTACAAGTGTTCCACCCAAGTCTTGTTGTAGATGAGGATGTCATCCATATACACCACTACAAATGTACTGGTGAAAGGTCGCAGGATATCATCCATCATCCTCATAAAATTTGTTGGAGCATTTGTCAAACCAAAGGGCATGACCAACCATTCAAAAATACCTTCTTTTGATTTGAAAGTGGTCTTCCATACATCTGTATGTTCTATTGGGACCTAGTGGTAGCCAGAATTCTTATCAATATTACTGAATTATTTGGCCCCCGTGAGCTAATCAAGGAGGTCATTGATTCAGGGAATCGGGTACGGGTTCCAGACTATGATTTTATTCAGAGCCCGGTAATCAATGCAGAGTCGTCGGGTCTCGTCTTTCTTCTGCACTAGCACGATTGAGCTCCGACAAGGAGATGAGTAGGGAAATATGTGTCCCTTGTGGAGCAGTTCTTGGATCTGCCTCTTGATCTCCTCATTTTCTAACGGAGAGAGGCAGTATACCGACCCATTGGGTAGTGGTGCACCTAGGGTCATATCAATGGGATGCTTGACCTGGCAATGTAGAGGTACCCTGGTAGGAGAGGAGAGTATATTTGAGTATTCTTCCACAACCTTATCCACTTTATTTTGTTGTGTGGAGAGATCGGCCCTTGATGTGGTTGCGATCTTTTGCTTACTCTGAGAGCAAATCATGCAGAAGACAAATTTCTTGGTCTGAGAGATGACCTTCCTGCATTGCTTAGCAGAGATCAAGAAAATAGAACTAGGAGGGACTACCTCAGGTATCCTATACAATTTCTTGATCAAAGTAATAATAAAACTATGAATCCTAGACTCATATACAGCATGACGTTTCCATAAATAAGGTTGGCCCAAAAGAAAATTACAAACTTCAAGAGGAGAAACGTCACACAATACCTCATCTTTGAAGGGCTTGAAGTTGTACAACATTCGACACTGTTGGTTGACGCAGAGATCGCTTCCTTGGCGGATCCATCAGATGGATGATGCTTTTTTTAGGCATTGGGGGGATAAAAAGGATTTCCTTTATTACATTATAGAATTTGGGTCACTTAATAGGAAAGAGGGGGAATCTGTTTCAAACTTCTCAAAGAGATTTAATAAAATGTACAACAAAATTCCCACTAAAATAAAGCCTACAGAAACTTCTGCCAAGATCACCTATGTCAGTTCTTTTGACCCTGATTTTTTCCACCTGTTGAGAAATAAGATCTACCTCTCTATCTCATATGCAATATGTAGCCTTGGAAGTAGAATCTAACATACTGGCAGCTGACAAGCTTAGGGGAAAATCTAATAGAAACAAAAGAAAAGGTAGGGTTGAAGCTTCAACCTCTGATTCACATGTTGTCCACCCTTAAGTTGATGAACTAATAAAATTGGTAAAATCACTTTCTGTTGAAATGGAAAAGTTGAAACTTGAAGGAAATCAGAATTGTAGGAACACATAGAATATTGATAATAGAGGAAATTTCAGAAGACCAAATAATGCCCCTCAGGTCCTCCAAAGAGATCAAATAAATAGGGATAGGGATGATCAAAAATTCCAATCCCCTCTCCAAAATAACCTTATTGTTGATGAAGAAGGAGAGGATGAAGAAAATGATCTATAAATCCATTGTCTTGGTGACACCTCTCCATCCCCTCATTTAACCCAATCTGCATATGAGGAGTCTCTAATGGACAAACAACTGAATGAATTGAGTAAAGGGGAAAAAATGGATGACAATCCAAATAAATACAACCTAAGGTCAAAAAGAAAGAGGGAAAACCTGACACTTCTAATCATCCCAGTAAAATAGAAAATTATGCTAAGGTTGTGGCATCTAGCAGCAAAGAAAAAGAAGCACAAAACCCTCAAGCATTGGTTAAAATCCCTGTCACAGAAATTGAGATTCTGAAATCTCCATCCTCTTTTAGCTTTGAAAGTGAGATTCAAAAAATCAAAATCCCAATATCTTTTTTAGAGCTGATTAAGAATGAGGAATTTAAAAAATATCTTTCCAAGATGTTGCAGCCTGAACCTTCTTCTAATTCCATAGACTCAGTCAACCTTCAAGATGAAAAACCAGTAGTTATATTGGGACCTTTGGTAGAGGATAGGGGTGAATCTTCCCCTCCTTTCTAAACATCATTAAGCATTCATGATAAAGTGATGCACAACTGCTTGATGGACTCAGGTGCATCTCATAACCTCATGCCTAAAACTATCATGGATGAGCTTGGGATGGAAATTACAAAAACTTACCATGACCTATACTCATTTGATTCTAGGAAAGTGAAATGTCTTGGGGTAATCAAAGACCTTGTTGTTACCTTGTTCCAATTTCCCATGAAAAGTGTGGTCATGGATATTGTGGTGGTTGATGTTCCCCCTAAGTTTGGGATGATCTTGTCAAGATCTTGGATAAAAATACTAGGGGGAAATTTGCATATGGACCTTTCATATGCCACCATTCTTGTATTTTGGGGAGAACATAGAAGGATTTATAGGGAATCACAACTAGTTTACATCATCAATGATGAAGCCAATCCTACCAACCACCCTATTTTTGCAATTGATATTGATTTAGGATTCAGTATTTTACAGCTCATTGATACTCTTCAATCACCTATTGAAATCAAGAAACAACCCATTACCTCTTGTGAAATTCCTCCTCGTAATACCTATGTTTGGAATATTTTTTTTTATGGAGCCTCTTCTAAGGAAGGTGTTGGTGTTGGGGTAGTCTTTATTTACCCTACCCAAGAGATCTTATCTTTGTCTTACAAGCTTGAATTTCAAACTACAAACAATGTGGTAGAATATGAGGCTCTTGTTTTGGGTTTGAGGGCTGCTAAAGACATGAAGACTGAAGAGTTAGCAATGTTTGGAGATGTTGAATTAATTGTACATCAAGTCAAAAATATGTATCAAGATAAACACCCCAGGTTAAGGACTTACAAAAATGAATTATGGGATCTTGTTGATAATTTATTCTTATCTTTTAATATCTCTTTTTTTCCAAGAGAGGAAAACACTATGGAAGATTCCTTGGTTGTTTTTGCAAGTAATTTCAGAGTTCATTTTCCCCCTAAACTCAAATATGATGTGGAAGTGAAGTATAGACCCTCTATACCTGACAATGTCAAACATTGGAAGGTCTTTGAGGATGATCTTGAGATCAAAATATTTCTTGAAACTGCGGAGGATTTTTTTGCCCTACATATTGATCAAGATCATGATTATGACAAAATCCCTCATGTTGATATTTTTCTGAATAAAATTGTTGACCATCATATTGTTCAATTGCCCAATAACCATATTCCAAAAGTACTAGTCCCCTTGGAGAGATTGTTTGACATAAATGATGTTGTTGTGAATATTAAAGGTTCAACTAAAAATGATGATGTGACTGAATGCAATTTAGGTACAGAGGAGGATCTAAAGTATGTGAAATTGTCTAGTAGCTTGTCAAAGGAACAAAGGGTTGAGTATGTTAATATTTTAAAGGACTTTGCTTATGTGTTTTCCTGGAAATATGAATATTTACAAACATATGACGCAAACATCATTGAACATAAGATCCCTTTGAAAGAGGAGACCAATCCTTTTAGGCAGAAACTCAGACAAATAAATCCCATGTTGTTTCCTATTATGGAAAAATAAGTGAATAAGTTGTTGGATGCCAAGATCATCATTCCTTTGAGGTACTCTGAGTGGGTGGCTAACTTGGTCCCTATGAGGAAAAATAATGGGGAAATTAGATTATGTGTTGATTTCAGGAATTTGAATAGAAGCTCCAAGAAAGATAATTACCCCTTTCCAAAGATGGAGCACATTTTGCAGAGAGTGACTGGTTCATCTAGGATGCCTATGATTGATGGCTTCTCAAGCTACAATCAGACCCTTGACTTACCTGAAGATAGAGAGAATACAACCTTCACTGCTCCTTGGGGCACATTCATGTATGCTAAAATTCCCTTTGGATTAATGAATGCAGGAGTAACCTTTCAATGAGAAATGGATATTGCCTTTATTGGGGAGAAGAACAAATTCGTGGTCATCTATTTAGATGAAATTATAGTGTTCTCAAAATCTGATAAATAACATTATCATCATTTGAAAAGGGTCTTTCCGAAGTGCATAAATTTTGGTCAAACTCTCAATCTTAATAAGTCTGTGTTTGCTATGAAGGAAGGTAAGTTATTGGGACACATTGAATCAACAGAAGGGGTAAGAATTGATCCAAGTAGAGTAGAGGCCATCCAGATTATATCTCTTCCTAGATCCAAGAAATAAGTTCAATCTTTCTTGGGTAAAATCAATTTTCTGAGAAGGTTCATCTCTAACTTTGTTGAATTGGTTAAGTACATTACATCCATGCTTAGGAAAGGAAATGAGGTGAAATGGAATGTTGAGGCTTGGGATTATTTTGACCAAATCAAACAGGCCTTGATTGAAGCACATGTGCTTATCAGCCCTGATTATTCCAAGGAATTTTTTATATTCTCCTTTGCCTCATATGACACATTGGTTGTTCTCTTACTGCAGAAAAATACAGAGGGGTTAGAGCAACCTATCTCCTCTTTTAGTAGAGCATTGAGGGATGCATAGATGAGGTATGATATCATGGAAAGGCAAGATTACTCTTTGGTTAAATCTTTCAAGGCTTTCAAAGTATACATTCTGCATTCCAAGATTGTTGCCTATGTTCCCTCAGCCTCTGTGAAAGAGATACTTATCCAGCCTAACGTAGATGGGAAGAGGAGCAAATGGATTGCCAAAATCTTGGAATTTGACCTTGAAATGAAGCCCACTAAACTAGTGAAAGGTCAAGTTTTAGCTAGGTGTTGGTTGAATCAAATTGCAAAGCACTAGGGGTTAATTTCATGAACATAAACTCAGAAAATCAGCAAGTTGATTTTGCTGACAAAATCTCTCATATCAACCCCAACTTGGCAGAATGCACTTGGTTTAAAGACATCATATATTTTCTACAAAATTTGCAGCCTCTTGATGGTTTGGAAAAGAACAAGGTAAGAGTTTTGAAGCTTAAATAAATCATATATTGTCTCATTGATCACATATTGTATTGGAAATATCCTCTAGGGGTTTTTTTGAAATGTTTAGATCGATAAGAGGCCCAAAAATCCATGACTGATTTTCATGGTAGCTTGTGTGGGGGCATCATTTTTGGAGAACAACATCCTATAAGATCCTCAGAGCTAGGTATTTTTGGCCTATCCTTTTTACTAATGTTTGTGAAAATATTAGATCTTGTGTCAAATGCCAAAAGTTTTCTGGAAAGCAACAACTCAAATCTTTGCCTTTGAATCCTGTGGTGGTTTCTGGACCTTTTCAGTATTTTGGTATCGACTTCATTGGATAAATAAATCCAACTTAAAGTGGTCAACATAGGTGGATTTTGACTGCCACTGATTATTTCACCAAGTGGATAGAAGCCATTCCTACAAGGAGTGCCTCTCACAAGGTAATCATTATTTTTCTTGAGGATATCATGTCAAGATTTGGTTGTCCCAGCAAGATTGTTACTGACAATGTTGCCTCTTTTAAAGTTGAACCATTGATCAAGTTTTGTGAACAGTGTGGGATTACATTAGTCCATTCTACTCCTTATTACCCCAAAGGAAATGGTTTGGCTAAGTCTTCTAACAATATCCTCATAAATATCATCAAGAAGTTGTTAGAAGACAACAAGAAAGCATGGGACTCAAAGCTAAAATTTTCCTTATGGGATAATAGAGTTACAACAAAGAGGTCACTTGGTATTTCCCCTTTTCAGTTTTTATAGGGGATTGAATCTATATTTCCTACTCATCTTGCCTTACCTTTGGCAAAGTTCCTCCAGGAATACCAAGGAGAACTTGATGATATGGTCAGGAGGATACAACAACTGGTAGAAGTACATCAGACTAGGGAGGAACTCCTTGACAAAGCACAGGACCATTAGCAGAAGATCAAGCAAGCCTTTGATAGGAAGGTAAGTAAAGAAGATTTTCATATGGCATATCTAGTGCTCAAGTGGGATACACCCAAGCAAGACAAAGGAAAACATGGTAAATTTGAAGCCTTGTGGATTGGTCCTTTCAAGATTTATGAGGTATTTTCAAATAATACTTATAAATTGCAGAACTTGGAGGATTTTTTGGTGGCCCTGTCAATGGGCACTTTCTGAAGAAGTATTTTTCTTAAGCCATGAGTGGCTTTCCATTCATTGTAAATATCACTTTTTATTTTTCATTTTTGTTTGAATAAATGAACCCATAGCCCTGGGATAAGACACTAAAGCTACTTGTTCTTGGCATCTCACAGGGAGCATGCCATCCCCTATGGAGCCAATGTTATCACGTGAAGTTGTCATGGGTCAAATTTCTCCTTAGGTTTTAATTTTTATCCATTATTCTTTTTAAGTTTTTTTTTTTTTTTTTTCTCCTTATCCTTTTCTTAGGATAACTTAAAAAATGAAATGTTGGAACTTGGCTCACATATTTGACCCACAACTATGGTTTCTATCCTTGGTTCATTTTATGGTTTAGACTCTTGACTCATCACATGATTTGAAAAATTTTGCCATCATCCCCATGACACCACAAGCCTGATAGGTCACTCCATCCTTTCATACTATTGAACCTCTCCACTCTGTCACTTTACCCGTTAGGGAGTCAAATCAAATATTTTCAAGTACATTGCCAACTCACTAGTTGTTTTTGTAGAGCATCTTTTGTACACTCTCCATCTTTACCATCATTTGCGATTATGAATATGATGTCATGCCTTTTCATTGTTTTCAACATCCTTGTCTTCAAAAGGAATAAACGTGATTTGGTCATTAATGAATTCTAATTGTTTATCAAAATTTGAAATCTTGCTCCTAGCTCGGCACTGTAGAAACTACTAGTCCAGACATCACTGTGGATTATGCTACAGACCAGCTGATCGAGGTGAATTGGAGACTGGGGTGGTTGAAAACAACTTCATGCTTCAGAAGATCATTAATAATCAAACTACAATGTCCAGGTACTTCTTGAGCCATCCGAGCTCTGTTGAATATCAATTAAGGTTTTGTTTTATCTTTTCGTAGCACATGCTGCTACAAACTGTGGTTTCCTCCACCTACCATCCCCTTTACCTTTTATGTCACATATTTCTTAGCCATTTGCATACTGTCATCTTCCTCCACTAAAATTGAATCATTCGATATCAGATCTATTGTGCTTAATTATCCCTTGGATCTTGTTGTCTATACTATGCTACAGAAACCACTACAAAACTGTGCTACGAATCGCATGTTCCAGCACTGCAAATTATGTTTCAACGCAGTGTCATCATCTATGCTCACATCTCTATAATTTGCTCTTTTCCTTCATGGTGTAATCCTATAATTTCATCTCAAAGTCTATTTGCAGTGAATAGTTTAGAAGCCTTTACCTTTAAAATGATGATGACCCTGTATAGTGGCTCTATATTATCCTAAAACTTGACAGTGCATCCTCCTTGCATATCATTTCCCAGAGGGATTTTTTCCCCCTTTTTAAGCCATCAAACCATTCTCTTATTAGTTCAGAAGTCAATTGGAGGAAAGCCCTGAAAGACCAAATAAGGACCACCTTTCAAAAACTTAAAGACTTTTTTCTTTGCTTGGTTTCCTATACCTCTCATAACATTACAAGGTTTGATCTCCTACTTCTATCAATGGATACACCTCAATAGAAGAAATATCACAAGGGTGGGAGTGTAGTCAGGACTGAGCCTTCTAACATGCACCTATTTGATGTTGAACCTATGATCAGGAAGATCTTCCAAAGGGTTGGTTTTCTATATTTCTGTCAAAATATGCAGAGGGTACACCCTGAGGTGGCCAGGGAATTTGCTTTAAACTTTGATGGAACTAAGACCAAGGTAGGAACCCTTGAGTTGGAGGTATCTGAGGCCACCATTGCAGCAGCCACTGAGATACCCAACACTAGTGAAAGGTGGTTCAAATCTATGACTCTCAATGCAACCTTTTATAAATATTTCCTAAAGCCATATCATGAGAAATATAATTTGTCCAAGGGAGTGCCTAGGAGCCACTTGGTTGAGGGTTTCGACAAAATGTTGAAAGTTCTCCAAAGGTATTTTACATGTGAGGGCATATTCAACATGATATACCAATTTCACATTAGGATTTTTCTACACTTCACAGTAAAGGATTTGATTAACAACCCTTTATATATGTTTAGAAGTATGGGAAAAATGGCTGACAGGGTCCAAGCCAAGTCCAAGGCTATGGACACCAGTGTTTTCCACTCGGGGTTGATCAGGATGCTTGTAATGGAAGAATTGAATAAAAGAAACCTCACTTGGGAGCAATTCATTGTCTACTCTAATCTACAATTGGATGTAGCCCCTACCCCTCAATCTAGGGTGCAGAGCCCTTTTCCAGCTAGTAGTGTTTCCCAAGCAGAAACAAGAAAAAAGAGGAAGGGAAAACACATTGCCCGAGACAAAAAAGTTCCTAAGGAAGTTGAAGAAGAAGAGAGGGAATCCCATCACTCCACACAAAGGGAACTTTCACCTCACCCTGCACCTGGACTAGAGGAAGTTCCCTCATCATTCAAAACTACAGCCAAAAAGGGGAGAAAATTGCATTTTCCTTCACCTACTGTAGCAGCTGAGACAAGAGTTAGGAGGCCTTTCACCAGATCATCATCCCATAATCATAATCAAGGAAGATGTTGAAACATAAATCATAATCAAAGCTTATGTCCAAAAGAAAGATAAGGGTAAATGTGACATTGTTGGGAAGCCTATTAAGGTCGTGACTAAAGCTGTTGTTCATAAGAAAGACAAAGGTAAGGGTGAAACTATTGAGAAGCCTGTTGAAGTTATAAAAATCACCACTCCCCCTGATAATCCCACCTTTAAGAGATTGATCAGACAACTCAGGGATGCAAGGAAGGAAATTGTTTGTTTGAAGGGAGAAAGATTGAATGAGAGGAGGAAGATGAGTGAACTCATGGACATGTATAATGAGACCCTTGATCTGGCTAGGTTTACAGCAAGAAGATTCTTTCCCCTCCATAGGAAACTTTAGACTTTGTACAGGCATAACAAAAGCATACAATCCCAGAATAGAAAACTTAAAGAAGAGTTGCAGCCCTTCAAGGATGATCTAGCCTAGAGGAATCTCAATGTACTAGCCCAAGATGCAACAGAGAGAATTTCCCCTACAGCAAAGAGAAGTTCTCCTGCAACAAGGGAAGTGCCAGATTGAGAAGATAAAATGGATAGGATGAAAAACCCATTTTTGATGATGATCATCTTTTGCAACTTGAAGTTTTGAGGGTAGTATTATAATTTCACCTACTCGAGGCATCTACAGGCTTATAATCCTTCTTCTAAGACTTTTTGGGTTTTTTGAAGTTCATTGCATGACACAGAAAAACACAGAGCATTTCGTAGCATCGGGCGCTACAGAATCATCCACACAGACAGGATTGCAGATTCACTACCGAAAGCATTGTGGAATCACTTAGCCAGACATAAAGTGGCAGTTTTCTATGAAAATTTGCTAGTAAACATTTTTACAGGTGGGCGCTACAAAATATGCTACTGAATGCACTACAGAATCTTTTGCATGACAATTTTACATAGGAGGGCGCTACGGAATCTGCTACCAGTTGTGCTATGAAACTTTTCTACGAACTGGTTGTTACAGTCAGTAGTTTTGAATGTGCTACCTCTTCTTAGATTCGATGATTTGGAGGGAACCAATGATCACCAGGGGGCAAATGGAGCTTAGCACAAAGGCTTGGAGGAAACATAGCACTGGTGGAGATGCACTCAAGCAACAATAAACGATGTCATTATTATCTTGTTAGATTTGTTGCCAACATGCTCCGTGTTTCTAGCAGTCTGTTAATTCCACTTGTACAGATGTTAGATTAACAGTTTTTTGTGGAGAATCCTAGGCTAGAAAGGCCAGCTCGCATATCAAGTTTTTTTTTATTGTTTAGACTATAAGCACATCAGGAGAATGTTATGTTGAGGTTTGAATGGTTGAGAAGAGCTTCCTTTTGTAATATTTTGACTAGACAGAGCCATACTCTAGTTTATGTATGAGATCTGAGATATTTTGTTTAATAGAATTCAACCTCTTTTCATTATCTTGATTCTTCTTACACTGAATTCTCATTATTGGATGATCCTTAAGATATTTTATAGCTGTGTTATAATGGATGTTTGATTATGATGTTGTTGTAAATGTTTTCAGTGTTTTAAAGTTTAGTTCAAGAGGTTCTTGTGACTGATCTTTTTCTTCACCTAGTTGCTAGAATGTTAGATGCTTATAGCAAAACTATTCATCTTCCTCACCAAGTCTTCCATATACTCACATTTATCTTTAAACCATTAACTGAATTTAATCAAAACCTCATTTGCTTATGCGTACTAGCCTATATTTTGTGTGTTAAAACATTGTTATGTTGAGTTCTTTTCATTTGAGCTTCTATCATAAATATACATTTACAAACCTATTTGATGGGTGTTGGGCTTATCCTCTTGCAATTTGAGGGTCACTCTCAGTTCCAACACGATGCATAGAAATTAGTCTGTTATATTTTCATCTTTATTCATCTTCAACTGTTCAAACTTTGCTCTGAGAACTTGAAGTTTTGCTTCTTTAAATTTAGTTTTTCCTGCATATCTTTGCTAGATTCATAATGTATGATTTTGGTAAATATAGATGAAGTCACACCATTATCAATAGAGCACTTGTCCTTTGAACCATTTTCTTCAATTTTCATTCCATCTTTATCTATCGAGGGAGTAGTTGGTGCTTTGTATCCATATACTACTACTCACCAAACATCATACCCTTATGCTTCTATATGTGTTTGCATTCTTCTGCTCCATAAGCCATAGTTCTCACCACCAAATAGTGGTACCCAAATTCTAGCATAATCCATGATCTCCTTCGAGTGGTTAAACTACTTCTTGAAGGACCTTCTCTGATACCAATTGTTGGATTATTGAGAGGGGGGAGTGAATCAGTAATGAGAAATTACAGCACTTTTAACCACCATATATATTCTTTAACTTTACCAATAGTGTTCAACAATATATCATCAATCTATCATCTATGAATGCATCCAATAAATATATCATAAGAATGTAAACATAAGAAGCATCACATCAAGAACACAGTACAGCAATATTTATGTGGAAACCCAAATGGGAGAAAACCAAGGAATGTTCTCTTATATATATCAAGAATTCATTCATAGGAAGTACCAACTTCCAAATTCTCTAGTTGCAAGTGTAAGGAGTCTCCAACCTCCTATTCGCAGGCTCCAACCATATTCTTAACATCAACAACACATGCCTATACCAAGCATGCAACAAGATCACCAATATACCATCACAACATATGTTCATGTACCATACCATGTACCAAACCTGTACCATGCAACAATCATGCATCAACCTGTACCACAACATGTACCATAAACCATGTACCAAACATGTACATAAACTATGTATATCAACACCATACCATGTACCAACCATGTACATCAACACCATATCATGCATCAACCATGTACATCAACCATCACCATGTACCATGTACCAAGAATTGTGCATCAACCATATGCCAAGAATATGTACCAAATGTGTACCAAGCATGTATATATATCACCAACAAGTGCCTCATACATATACCAAAATGTATCTCAAACAATGTTCCCAATATCCAACATGCTCCTCAAACCATGTGCCTCAGCCATATACCATATCACTCATGATATGTCTCAATCCTTCCATACACCATAACATCATCAACATGTAACCCACAAAACATGCATATAAACATAAATGTAGATTTGTAACATACCTATTGTATGTGATCACAAACCTGCAAACCATCATCAACTTCAGTAACAAGAGAATATCATCTTCATCAAACTTTACCTTAGTCTCATGGGACTAGTTTTTGGATTAGTCACAAACACTAATTTCAACCATTATAACTTTGTACTTGTAATGAATAAAGGTCTGAAAATTGTACCCAATATTATTCAGTATCTTTTCTGAAATTCCTCCAAGTTTCACTGCTTGGAACATCCCAAAAAAGGAGTTATATCAAAAATGGTAGACCTTGTTGAATTTTGGCTTATTCTAGAGAGCGACCTTGTAGAGAATTCCACGCGTGGAATATTTAATATATTTATCTGAAAATAATACCCAACATACTAAGGACCGTAACCTATCCAATTCATTTTGTCTCACTGAATTTGGATATTCTATGAATAAGTTATGACTGTTTTACCAGGAACACCTGTTTGAGACTAGTTCCAGGACTGACCAAAAACCCTATCTTCCACAGAGTGTATCTCCCAAAATACAACGAACTAGAAACTGAAATTTCTACCAAAGGTACCTTGATATGTTTTCTCAATATCCTCGAGGTTTCCATATATTAATTGTTCTAGAAAACAATTTATAGAAAAAATGGTAAGATGACATGTATATAACATACATTATAACACATCCTCACAAGACTTCATCCTCCCTTGGAATTTCAACCTTCTTTAATTCATCTTCCATCTAAAAAAATACTTAGATATCCTTAGTTACCTCAGATAATAATCACTTGATCAATTAGATATATATTCAATTAACTTGTGTGTATATGTAATGTACTTATGAGAGACTTCTTGAGGTGTATTTATACTTTTTCTAAGTAACCTCTTTCCTTAACTTTGGGACCACTTTCCTTAACTTTAGGGATTCTTGAACACTTTGGACCAATTTCCTTAACTTTAGGGCTTATTGAATTTTCTTTTTACAACCACTTTACCCTTTCATTCATTGACTTGTAACCAACTAGGGGCTTCTTGACCATTCTTTGGGGATTCCATATTCACAAGGCCATAACTCCTCAACCGTGAGGATCCACGTGGTTTACCACCTATCACCAGAAATGGCATGACATGTACTATCTATATATTATATTATTACCTCAAATTTCACTTTCCTTCATGTTATTATTCCTCAATAAACGTTGGGTCCCATAACCACACCTCTGGGGCTACATATAGACTACATCAAATGTACCCAACGGACTCATCATCAATCATGATCATACAAATGTCAATCAACTATCCAACATATCTGGACCTCTACAAGGGTTGAAATCAATCTCCAAGATCTTTCTCCAAGGGTTGACATTAATGACAAACAATTATCCAAAGCATATGTCCATCACTCTAAACCAATTGTCCAACAATAAGATATTATCCTTTTCGGTTTTAAAGTAACATGTCAAACTCCTTATTAGCAGTTGAGACAGTTCTTTATGTCAAGGTTTTAAAACTTGAGAAGATAAGGAATTATTTTTTTAAGAGAAGAATTATTTAGTGACATGGTCTCCTAACAAAGAGATGAATAGTCTATCTAAGAGACAATGTTTTATTTTATTTATTTTGTTCATCCTTAATGACTAATCATTCTACATAACTGCATATTTCGGACCAAAATTTATTTAATATTATTTAATTGGAAATCTTTCTAAAAGAAAAAGAAATTTTTTAAAGAAAATTGGTTATATATAATGAACGGAATTTAACAAAAAATTTAAAACTAAATGAAATGTTTCAGGAACCACCCATTCACAAGAAATTCCAGCAAATTGCATTCCAAGTTTTGAAGGGAGAATAAAAATTTTCCCTCGACTGCAGCAATTTTGTAAGGCCCAAGCCATAAATGATCGAACTTTCCATGTTTGCATGGGTTTTATCTCATGTTGTCCCATCTGAGCACTAAGTCACCAGGGATAAAATTTCTTTGTTTTTCTCTTCTATCAAAGATGGCTTTCATCTTATCTTGGTATTCCTGAAATTTTTCATCAACTTGTTTCCTGGTTTTTCGTACTTCAATCAACTGGTTCATTCTTCTCGTTAGGTCATTAGGTTCCTCTTCACTGTTCTGCAACAGTTTCAACACAGGAATACCAAGGTTAATAGGAATTATAACATCAATGTCATAAATTAATTGAAAAGGAGAGATACATGTAGACCTTTTAGTTTTGATTTTGTTAGCCCAGAGTGCAAATTTCAAATGAGAGTGTCAATCCCTTTTGTTATATGTTAACACTTTCTTAATGACTCTCATTAGACTCTTATTTGATGATTCAACTAATCCATTACCTTGAGGATAATAGGTAGTGGAATAACCAAGGATAATATTATATTTCTGACAAAATTCTATCATTATAAGGGATTTAAATGCTTGAGCATTGTCAATTATGATTTTACTAGGGAACCCAAACCTAACAAGAATATTTTCCTCAAGGAATTTGATCACAACTGCATCAGTGGAAAATTTGGTTGGAATTTATTCCACCCATTTATAAAAGTAATTTGTTACAGTTAAGATCCATCTGTGTTATGTAGTAGAAGAAGGATGAATCTCACCTATGAATTATAAGCCCCGTTGTTGGAAAGGAGATTCAACTTTTTATTGGTACCAATGGAAAGGAAGGAAAAAAAAAATTACCTACAAAAAATTGGCATTCTCTATAGAATCTTACTTTTGCATTTACTTCGGAAAATTATTTTGGCCAATAATAGCCAACTCTCATGATTTTGTATGATGTTTCTCTCCAAGTGTGGTGTCCTCCACATACACCTTTATGAAACTCATCTATGATTCCTCCAGTCTCATCTTCAATACTACAGTTAAGAAAAACTCCCAAAGGATCTTTCCAATAAAGTTGTTCATTTATTATACAATAATTGATTGCTTGTAGTTTAAGGGATCTATCTTTTGCTTGACTTAAATTAGATGGGAATTCAAGAGTTTGCAAATAAAATACAATATCATTGTACCAAGGAGATAAAGAGAACTTATCTTGAACCTTTATTAGTAGCTGCTGCAAATATGCTTCTTGAAATTTTGTTGAAGGATGTTCGGTTATATCTGAAATCTTATTTATTCCAAGGACTCTGCAATTGGATTCGGCTAGAAGTTTTTCCAAGCCTTTACCTTTAATCATATTTGTTGGCTTTATTTTGAGGCCATACTCCTAAATTTTTCTATCCATTTGCCTTTTTTTCCATCAGTATCAAGTTAATTCAAGATCTCTTTCATTGTGTTGCTAGGAACATAAGCAATTATCTTATAATGAAGAACATAAAATATAAAAGATTTAAGATCTTTAACTAACACATAATATTGTTTTTCAATGATATTATATTTGAGCTCTGAATCTCTCAAACTTTTGTTGAAAAAATGCAATTGGTTGTTCTTCATTTTCCTCATTCCTTTGTAAAAGGAATGCAACAATAGTTTTATCAGAGGAAAAAGAAAAGTTGGAATAATCTGGTCTTATCAACATTGGTGTTTCTCCTATTTCTTTATTAATATGATCAAAGGAATGTATTTCCTACGAAGACCATTTAACTTCGCTATCCTTCTTAATCGTGTTATTTAAATCCTTTACCACTTCAACAAAATTAGGAATAAATCATTTAATTTTTCCAAGAAAGGATTGAATATCCTTCTTATTTCTTGGTAGGCTTATAAACTTAATTGCTTCAACACGTTGAGGATCAATCTTGACTCCTTCCCTTGAAACAATGTTTCCAAGTAGCTTTCCTTCCTGCATAGAAAAACAATATTTTTTAGGATATAATGAAAAACCATTTTTTTTCTACATTTAACAAAAGTTTTTGTGAGATGTTTTAAATAATCATCATCTGATTTAGAGAAAATCGTTAGATCATCTAAATAAATTACAACAAATTTTTCCTTTTCTCCCACAAATGTTGTGTCCATCGCCCTCTGAAATGTTACTCCCGCATTCATTAATCCAAAGGGAATTTTATCATACATAAAGGTCCCCCATGGTGTAGTAAATGCAGTTAGCTATCTATATTTCTCATGTACAACAATCTGGTTGTAACCTGGAAAACCATCAATCATAGAGATCATATTAGCTTCCACTACTTTCTGCAAAACATGATCCATTTTTGGGAGAGGATAATTTTGTTTTAATGATGATTTGTTGAGATTCCTGAAATCAACACAAAGTCTTATTTCACCATTCTATTTTCTAACAGGTACTAAATTTGCAACCCAAGAAGAATATCTAAGAGGAACTATGATGCTACAAAATAATTTTGGATAACAATTGTGTGGAGTTTTTGAAATGTCCAACGTTTCGAGTGGACACTCCACCCATTATCAGGGAGAAAATAAAGTTGAAATGATGCAAGAGAGTGTTGGGGTAATTATAGGAGAGAGATAGACAATAGTAGTTGGCATTAGGTAGAAAGGTTGTTGAAAATAATAATTATTAAAAATAAGAAATAGTAAAATATAACAAATTAATAGAGAATAATTAACAATATTAAATTAAATTAAATTA
>ML784908.1:240062-251839 GCA_009831015.1 Picea engelmannii | reverse complement strand
GATTAGCCAACAAACCAAAACCTAAGACCTCCTTTCCATCCTCTCCTTCTCTTTCTCTCCTTTCTCTTTCTTACATCCAAGGAACCACTAATCACATCGTGAAACTCTTGGCTAAGAAGAATTTCAAAAAAAAAATCAATCCCTACAAAACCCTTAAACAACTTTTTAGAACTGCTAAAGATAAATTCTGGCCCAATTATTGGCCTAGGAGTATACCATATTCCTTGCACCTGTGGGAAATCTTACATAGGCCAAAATGGAAGAACCTTCAAAGCAAGTCTTAAAGAGTATATAGGTGATACTACTCACAACTGAATCTCAAAATCATCTATCACCGAATACTTTTCTAAATCAAAGCATCTTATTTTCTTTTACCAAACAAAACTCTTAGCCTCAACCCATCATTACTCCTCTCGGCTCATTCGGGAAGCCTTGGAAATTGAAAAGCATACTAAAAAATTTAATCACGAAGATGGATACAAACTTAGCCACTCTTGGAAACCCATCACTCATCATCTTGACCATTGACCTATGACTTTGTAAGTTCTCCCCACCTATTCCCTTCCCCTTAGCTTAACAAGTTTCTTGTTTCTTCATGCTCCCATCCCGACATCCCATCTCCTTTTCCCTCTGAATTTCCCCTTTTTTCTTATTTTTACCGCTCATTGTTCTCCAAATTTCTCTTGCCTCTATATATCCATTTCTCTTTTCTAGCTTTTTCCCCTCTTTTCTAACACGATCTCCTTTATTTCTTTCTTAGTCACTCCCTCGGTCTCCCTTATTGTGATATTCTTTTTTCTATTTAAAATTAATGTGTCCTTCTCTCTCTTTAGTTATAATCCATTTCTCTTTAATATAATATATCTCCTAGATCTTTATGTCATTTCCTTGGTATTTCTCTTTCAATCGTCCATCTTCTTTGATTATTTTACCTTCTTTCCCAATTTTAAAATTTATTATTTAATCAATTCTTAATAGTAACTAAAATATTTATTATCAATTTATCAATTTTACCTAGTCTTTCTAATCTCAACATTTTTCGAGCTTTCACATTTTATTCTCTCTATTATAATCCTATCCACCATTCTTCCTTTCTCTACCCTAATATTATCCTTCCTTGCACTTTATATATATTTTTAACTTTCTATATTATCTTTGTTTACTCACAAACTTCTATAAACCTCCCTAAACATTATTCTTTCTCCTCATTATTTTCTTTATCCTCTCTCTCTTCTATTATTTTATTAATATTACCCCTCGCCCCCTATTATTCTATATTAATATTTTAATATTACTCCTCCCTCCTCGACTCCACTGTATCCTTTACTGAATACTTTCTCCCAATTCTTTATTTTAATCTAATAACTTAATAATATTCTAATTTAATTTAATTTATTTATTATTACTCTCAATACTTTATCATTAATTTAATTTAATTTAATATTGTTAATTATTCTCTATTAATTTATTATATTTTACTATTTATTATTTTTAATAATCATTATTTTCAACAACCTCTCTACCTAATGCCAATAGTTATTTTCTATCTCTCTCCTATATTTACCCCATGACTCTCTTACATCATTTCAATTGTCTTTTGTCCCTAATGATGGGTGGAGTGTCCACTCAAAATGTTGGACATTTAAAAAACTCCACATAGTTATTATCCAGAAGTTGTTTGCATCATTATGACTAACTATGGAAACTTGCATTCTTGGGAACTATGATTTTTGCATCTAACAACTTTTTCAGCTCCTTTTCAATAATTGGGAAGAGGATAGGATTTACCTGTATTAATTTCTATCTAAATCATTTAAATCCTACATTTAATGAAATTCTATGTTGAATTATGTTGGTATCATAAGTTTCCATATCTTCATATGACCAAGAAAACACTTTAATAAATTCTATGAATAAATCAACATACTTGACTCTCTGATCAGTAGGAAAAAAATTTGAAGGCTTGATATTTCTTGGTTCTTGATCATTCCCAATATCAAAGTCCTCTACCTCTTCAACTTGAGGGTGAACAGTAGATTTAACAACAATTCCATCTTTATTTAAAAAAAAAATCGAGAGGCACCAGTCCTTTTGGAATCTGGTTGTTTCTTAAAATTATCATTTTATGGTTAGCAATCATATCTTGAAGTTTAGGGTCTGGATGACTATTCTGATTAATAGGTTCATTATCTTTATCATCTTCTTGATCAATATGATTTGCATAAAATTCATCAACCATTTCCAAAATTTTCTCAGTTTGTTGTGTTGGGTATGTGTTATATTCTTTGCGTGAGTAGTAGTGTCTACATTGCGTTGGGCGCGCATGGGGGGTTTGAGGGGGGCGAAAAATCCCGTGCAGGGGTTCGGGGTTAGCGCCCCCGAGAAAAAAAAATTACCTTGAGAAACGTGTCACATTTTTGCCTCATTTTTTGTGTTGCCTCGATTTTCTTGTCTATTGTTGGGCGGTTTTTCAGCACATGGTTTTTTGCCGATGGTTTTCTATTTTCGGATAAGGAAATAGGGTTGTTGACTAATCCAGGTCATTGGGTTAGGGTTTTGGATTCCGCTGGCTCCTATATGTATATTGTATTGTAAACAATGTATCACAATGAATGCATATAGAATATGTTGGTTTTCCCGGTTTGGGTTTCTAGGGGAAAAATCTCTGTGTAATGTTTGTATTTGCCATTGTATATTTTTTGTTCTTTTATTGAAAATTTGTTTGCAATAAATATTCTACAAGGTTAAAATGTACATTTGGTATCATAGCTTCGTTGGATTCAGGGGGACGCCTTTATTGTCAAGGGTTTGGCTCGAGACTGTGATAATCCTTGTTAGGTATTAATTTTTCAGGTGAAAATAAATGGAGAGCAATTCAAAAATTGAGATCGAGAAGTTTAATGGGAAAATTTTTGAGCTATGGAAGCTCAAGATGGAATATCTGTTGGTGGACAAAGATCATTGGATAGTGGTAGATCCAGGTACTGCACCTATAGGAACTTGAGCAGATGACTGGAAAAATTTGGATCAGAAGGCAAAGAGCACAATCTGATTGTGTCTCTCAGATTCAGTATTACTGAATGTGTCAGAGAAATCTACAACCAAGTGTTTATGGGATAAGTTGGGGAAGTTGTATCAGTCTCAATCCCTAGTAAATAAACTATTCTTGAGAAATAAGTTGTATAACCTGAGGATGAGAGATGGAGACTCAGTGGCAGAGGATTTGAATGCCTTCAATACTGTGGTAAGTCAGTTAGTATCTGTTGAGATTAAAATTTCAAATGAAGATAAGTGTATCAGTTTACTGTGTTCTTTACCATACTTGTGGGATAGTCTGGTTGTGGCGATAGGTAGTAATACAACTTCCTTGAAGTTTGATGAAGTGGTCTCATCCTTGTTGTCATAGGAGATGAGACAGAAGAATATGGAAGGACATAGCACAAATGCATTATTTGCAACAAGATGCTCCCAGGAAAGAAATAGATCTAAGTTATCAAGTGGGAGATCTAAGTCTAAGGGTAGATCTAAATCTCCTGGAAATTTTGTAAAGGTATGTTGGAGATGTGGAAAAGAAGGGCACTACAAGAAGCAGTGTAGATCCAAAGTTGAGAAAAAGAAGGGATATGAAGAATCTCCTTCTATAGAAGAAACAACCTCCAAGGAAGGAGGGGATGTGTACTTGGCTTCTTCAAGTACACATGCAGATCATGAGGCATGGTTGGTTGACTTAGGTGCATCCTTTCATATGACTCCCCACAGGGAGTGGTTCTGTGAATATGAAAGGTATGATGGAGGTAATGTTTTCTTAGGTGATGACTCGACAACCAGAATCATAGACCAAGGACAAATCAAGTTGAGGCTCAAAGATGGAAAGATTAGAACACTACTTGGTGTTTTGCACATCCCAATATTGGCAAAAAAATTGATTTATGTAAGCAAAATGGACAATGTAGGGGTAAAAAAAATATTTGAAAAGGAAACCTGCAGGATGGTTCGAGGAGAAATGGTGTTGTTGAAGGGAGTTTGGTTTGGAACTATGTATAATATGCAAGGAAGCACTATTAATGATGGGTGTAATATTTCCATTGTTCTTGATATTGGAGAAGAAATAATTCCTACAGTCTCTAGAGAAAAGGTTATGTTGTGGCATCAAAGACTAGGGAATATCGGAGAGAAGGGTCTTCGACTACTACACGGTAAAGGTATGGTTGAAGGTATGTATAACTACTCTCTGGAATTTGATTTCTGTGAACATTATGTATATGGGAAGCAGAATCAGGTAAGATTCCCCTCTGGTGCAACAAGGGCAGAAGGAATTTTACATCTAGCTCACAGTGATGTCTTTGGATCTGTGTCGGTCCCATCATTGGGAAAATCTGTGTACTATGTCTCATTTATAGATGACTTATCGAGGAATACTTGGATATATTTCCTCAAAAAGAAATATGAAGTCTTTGACAGGTTTAAAGAATTTAAGGCTCTTGTTGAGAATCAAACAGAGAAAATAATTAAGGTGTTGAGGACAAATAACGGTGGAGAGTTCTGCAGGAATGAATTTGAAGAATTTTGTAATAAGTGTGGTATGGAAAGGAAGAAGACTACTCCATATACACTTCAACATAATGGAGTTGTAGAAAGGATGAACATGACGTTGATGGAAAAAGAAAGGTGCATGCTCAGTGGTGCCAGGTTAGGGCAATAATTCTGGGCAGAGATAGTGGGTACTGCATGTTACCTAGTCAATAGATCACCCTCATCAGGGTTGGATGAAAATAATCCACAAGAGGTATGGATTGGTAAGAAAACTTCTCTCACAAATCTTAAGGTATTTGGTTGTGAGGAATATGTTCATGTTCCAAAGGAAAACAAGAGTAAGCTAGATAAGAAGGTTGAAAACTATATCTTTATTGGGTATAAAGATGGTCTCAAAGGTTATAAGCTTTGGAACCCAGAAACTAAGAAAGTAGTGTGTAGACGAGATGTGGTATTTACATAAATGAAGGATTTTGTTAAATAGGAAGTCCTACCAAGTAAGGAAGAACCAGAGAAAATAGAGTTTGACTTAAAGGATGATGAATTAGACTCTACAGAAGAACAGGAATCAGAAGAAGAAGATCCTCATTCTCCAGTATTAAGGAAATCGGTTCGAGAAAGAAGGCTATCGGAAAGGTATAATCCATATGATTTCTGTTCAAATTTTGCTTTGTCTATTACTGATGATGATCCTAGAAATGTCAGGGAGGCAGTGGATTCAAAGGATGAAAAGCTATGGAAAAAGGCCATGGATGAAAAAATGGCAACCTTGAATAAGAATGATGCTTGGGATCTGGTGGAGTTTCTGAATGGAAGAAATCCCAATGGAATAAAATGGGTATTTAAAAAAAAGTTGAATGCAGAAGGAAAAGTTGAGAAATACAAAGCTCGGTTAGTAGCAAATGGTTATTCCCAAGTGGAGGGAATTTATTTTCGTGAGATTTTTTCTCTTGTTGCCAATTTAACTTCTATAAGATTTATGTTATCTGTTGCTGCTACATTTGATTTTGAAGTAGAACAGATGGATGTGAAGATAACATTCCTACATGGGGATCTAGAAGAATAAATCTATATGAAGCAGCTAGAAGGAGTTGTTGTGAAGGGAAAGAATGAGCTAGTATGCAAGCTGAAAAAGTCCTTGTATGGTTGAAACAATCACCAAAGATGTGGTATCAAAAAATTGATACTTATATGTTGGGACTTGGCTTCACAATAAGCAAAGAGGATCATTGTGTGTATTTTAAATTAATTGGTGATCATTTGATTTATTTTGTATTGTATCTGGATGACATGTTGTTGATAGGAAACAACAAGGAGATTATCCAGGATGTGAAAACTCATATGTTCTCTAAATTAAAAGGATCTCAATGCTTCAAATTTCATTTGGGCATGGAAATTAAAAGAGATCAGAAAAAGAGGTAACTCTAGTTAAATCAGAGAAAATATGTCTAGACAAGATTGCAGAGGTTTAATATGCAGGAATGTAAACCAGTCAAGGTTCCTATTCCTATTGGTGTAAATTTATATGTGGATCAATGTCTGAAGACACAGGAAGAGGAGGAGGACATGTCTCATGTTCTACATGTGAGTGCAGTTGGCAGTTTGATGTATGCAATGGTCTGTACTAGACTGGACATTGCACATGCAGTGGGAGTTTTGAGCAATTATATGTCAAAACCAAGGAAGGAGCACTAGACAAAATTAAAAAGGGTTTTTAGATATTTGCATGGCACTACTATCTATGGATTGTGCTACCAAGGAAGACCGAGATTGGACAGAGTGTTGGATATACATGGCTTTATGGATGCAGACTAGGCTATAGATCTACAAGTGGGTATGTGTTTAATCTGTTTGAAGGAGCAATAAGTTGGATGAGAAAAAGACAAGATGTAGTCGCACTTTCAACTACAGAAGTTGAATACATGGCAGCCACTCATGCAAGTAAGGAAGCAGTATGGTTACAAATTTCTTGTTTAGGTATTGGGTTGGTACAGCAAGTTGTAAGGATAGATTGTGACATTCAGAGTGTAATTTTTTGGGTGAAGAACTTGGCTTATCATTCAAAGACAAAGCATATTGATATTCAATATCACTTTGTGAGAGACATGGCTGAAGAAAAGAAAATGTTGTTGATGAAGGTGGACACTTTGAAGAATTTTGCAGATTCATTAAAAAAATATGTGAGCACTGAGAAGTTCTCTTGGTGTAGAGGATCCATGGGAATTGTTGCCCTGGATTGTTGACTATGTAAACCTGTAACCCCATGTATGCAAAGAAAACAACAAGTGGGAGAATATTGGGTATGTGTTATATTCTTTGCACAAGTAGTAGTGTCTTCATTGCAGCAAGTGTGCAAGGGGTTCGGGGGCAGTGCCCCTGAGAAATTTTTTTTACCTCGGGAAACATGTCACATTTTTTCCTCGTTTTTCAAGTTGCCTTGATTTTTGTGTCCATTGTTGGGCGGTTTTTCTACACATGGTTTTTTGTCGATGGTTTTATATTTTCAGTTAAGTAATTAGGGATGTTGAGTAATCCAGGTCATTGGGTTAGGGTTTTGGATGTCGTTGGCTCCTATATGTATATTGTATTGTGAACAGTGTATCACAATGAATGAATATAGAATATGTTGGTTTTCCCAATTTGGGTTTCTAGGGGAAAAATCTTTGTGTAATGTTTGTATTTCCCATTGTATCTTTTTTGTTCCTTTACTAAAAATATGTTTGCAGTAAATATTGTACAATGTTAAAATGTACATGTTGATCATATTCAAATACCTACCAATGTTTGACATTTTCTGGAATTGAAGGTATGTATTTCATTTCAACTTCATATTTAAGATTTGGCACTTCAGGAGGTCTGAACGTACTTGCTTCTATTTCTAAAGAATCAACTTGTTTATTTTCATGTTTGGGAATTGCATGAATATTAAAACTTAAGAAAAAAATTCAATTAAATCCCAAGCAAAATTTATGTAATATCTAATCCTTGGGTGTTTAGCTTGAAAAATTTTATTTATCTGTTTAACAATCAAATTTTCATCCCCATAGACAATAAGATTTATATTTTTCATTTTTATAGATACTTTTAATCCTAACACTAAATCTTCATATTCACAAACATTATTTGTGAAATCTGTCTCAAACTGAAGTCTAAAAGAAAATGGAAAAAGATGTCCAAAAGGGGAAATTAAAAGTATACTTGCACTAGTATCTTACCAAGAGGAAGCTCCATCCAAATACATATTCCACATCCCCTCTTCAGGCTCTTTATTTTCACACAAAGAAATATTTACATTTTCTTTGCAGAGTCTCGGTTCATCATTTATAGATAAAATGAAACAACCCAAGTCTCTCTCTTTTGATTAGACATGATAATTATTAGGGTGATTGGTATCACTAACTGTGTAGGCCAATTTGGTTTCCATATAAAATCTCCTAGTCTCTCCACCAAAAACTAGAATTGTGGTCCATTTGCAATGAACCACCTAGTTTACTTCCCCATGGTCTATATAAAATCATTCCATAGTTTACAGGCACATCTTCCGCAATTATATCCATCAAAACACTTTTTGCAAGTATATAGGCTAAGTGAACTTCAAGATATTTGATCATCCCTAAACATCTAACTTGTCTTGCATCAAAAGAATACATTTCATGAAATGGTCTTGTAATTTTGTAAACCAAGCTTCTCCATAACTATTTTTGGCATTCTATTGTGAGAAGCTCTTGAATCTAGCATACAATTGTGTAAAATATGTTCATGAATTGTTAAGGAAATGTAAAATGGTGCTATTGCTTCTCCTCTTTCCTCAATGTGAGGACCAAACATCACAGTAGGTCTTTAATCTTGCAAATTTAATCTATATGGTTGGGTTGTTGCAATGGAACAATCAATCATCTTCATCACGTGTTTTGATAAAATGGATTTTTTGCAATTTCTAACAAATGGATGGGAATTATGATCTTATTTGATTCATTTTCAAGATTGAAAGAACTACTTGTTTTTTCAATTTATTTATGTTCTACCTCTATTTTCTTTGTTGCATGTTGATTAGATTTTTGTTTTGAAACAATGATTTATTTCCCTTTGTCTTTATTTTGAATTTTATCTTGCTAACCTTGATTATTTGTTTTGGTTGAATTTACATTTGTTCTTGTCCAAAGGTCATATTTTCTGTGCAACTCAGCTTGTGAAGCATATGAGAAACCCCTATATTGAAATGATGATGAATTGTTTGGGATATTTTTATCGTCTTCATTAAATTATGAGTTAAATCTAAGAGATTTATCGTATTCATCCTGGGTTACACATACATCAGAAAGGTCACCTTCTATCATATTCATTTCCTCATCAATATCTTCAATTTAATCTTCCCCAAAGTTATCAACCACATTTTCATTCTTTATGGGTGCTTGTATTGGTTGATCTTCATTTCTTTTTTCTCTTTGTAAAACTTGAGGTGGATTAAAAGGCCTTCTAAACTGATTTTGGTTTCTATTATCAAGCCTTTTTCTCTTCTTTTTTTTGTAAATAAAAAGAGCTTGTATTACCTTATGCCATCAAAAAGAGACACTTTTCAAATAGTACATCAAGAATTTCCACATGTTCTGCAACAGGTGTGGAAACCAGAATAGGTGGCTAGCATTGTGCATAGACTAGAAAGCGACACATGTATAAAACCATAATAGCATGCCACATGTTCTGCCATATGCATGGAAACTAGAACAGGCGATCGAAATTGTTCATTGACCTGCTAGTGCACCAGAGTTTCATGGCAGCAAAAAACATAACAGCCAAGACTACAAAATTAACAGTAAAAAAGATAGACATGAGGTGAACCCGAACTCTCTTCCTGGCGAACTATGAAGGCATATGGTTGGCAGCATGTCAGGAAGCGGCTCTTTGCAGGATCGCTTGATAAGGAATCAAATAGAAGATCCATGAACTTGTTGAGGATGGTATGGTTTTGCAGTTGCTCGGCTAGGTCCCTCCTCATCTAGAAAATTAGGGCGAAGTTTTCCTCTGTGAACCTGCGTGATCTAGGTGGGTCGTGGCTATCTAGAGACGGTTGCATTGGTGTGTTTGTATGTAAATTCCTGCTGGGTTGGTCATGTATTTCCTCCTCATTCCCAAATTATCCCCATTTGATCTATGGGTCTGCTATGTTGGGGTCGGTAGAGTTCTTGCAGCAATCCAACAACAAAGGAGGAAGTTTCTCCTCTACCAGACAACTTGTCATGACCAGCTCCCAAGAATTTAGGGATATTTCGATACTTTTTTGTGTCATTTGTTCACCGTCAATATCATGTAAGTTATGAGGAACCTCCTCCCAGTTAGTAGGAATCTCCTCCTCCACTATGCATCCTCCATAATTAGGCGCTGGAATAGGTGAGTGAAGCTCTATCTGGGCATCCATGCCCCAGTTTTGATCAGAATGGGGAGAATGGGTTGGGTTGCTTTCTGGAATGGGAGAGAGAGAATCAGGTCAAGTGCGTCGGTGTCTACCTACTTGAGTATAGTAGGTCAGCCCACGCTTGGGATTTCCTCTCTCATGAGGCATGGCGAAACTAAGCCTGTGGGGGGAATAATTCACAGTGGAGAGGTCGGAAATGCTTGGGAGGGATAGAAGGAAAATTATAGAGGCCTGGGAAATCCAAATCTTGACAGCCAGGGGAGAATGAGAGACTGAGGATGAAAATCAGAGATAAGGGTAGCAACGGGGAAATCCCTATGTGATGATGAGTGAGGTGATGGATATGGAATCCATGAATGCCAAAGTTCACCGGGCAGGAGGCATCGTACCAGTACCAATAAACCAGAATTGAAGCAGCATTAGAGCTGTTGAACTGTCCTGATGCTCTAGGATCTGGTCAAAGTAAATGCGAGGCATTTCAAGTGAGCTAAGGAGGGTGTTGGTAGTGAGGGGATTTAACTTCCCTTGCTACCAACACGTCATGTGACATCTAGTCGCAAGGTGTCACCCCATCCAGGGGAAGGCAATATTGAATAGCTAACTCTTGGCATTGTTTTAACTGTTGTGAATTCAGGTGATTTTGGGGGTTGAGAATAGGGATTTCTACTTGGGTAGTAAATCCTTCATTAGCTAGTTTTTTGGATAATTTTTTAGCCTCACATCTTATGTGTGAAATAACGAGCGTGAGGGTAGGATGTAAGAAATATTGTAGAAGAGAGAGATGGCCCAAGAGGCGCCAGCTGGGAGAGATTTTATTCGGATCCATGCCATTAATGATTTTGGTAACCAGTGTGATAATTAATTTTGAATCTCCTTCAATGATTAGGGGTTGTAATTTGAGCTCTGAGGCTAGTTGAATTCCCCTGATGAGACCCCAAAGTTTCGTTGAGTTGTTCGTGTCATGTCCCGGAGAACCCACTTTGAGGTGCTTAATTTTCCCTGTGTTGTCTCTTGTAACTGTGCCAAAACCTATCAGTCCAGGATTTCCTTTAGAGGCTCCATCAAAGTTCAGCTTCCAGAATAATGGGGGAGGACGGCTACAACTGGAGGGGCTACGAGCAATGCAGGTTGGGGGAGAATAAAAAGAGAGAGATGCCTTGAACGTTATCTTCTTTCCAGAAGAGAAGATGAGGGATTCTGGAGGTTCATTAGGAATGTCTTCTGGGGTCCATGATCAAATTTGAATAGTTTCCCAAGTGCTCTCAACAATTCGGGTCGAGGTTGTGGAGGGAGTGAAGATTTGGGAGTGGAAGATGTGTCAATTTATTTCTTTCTAGAGCTGCCAAACTATGAAACTTGGTATGAGTTTCCAGATCTTGTTGAGGAGTAGGATTTTGAAATCTCCCAAGCCCCAATTTATAATAGTATTAATGACACTTTTTCTATATCTTTTGGTTTTCCTCATGATGACCGCAGCTTGATCCCAAATCAAATTGTTGTTGGGGCATTGATTAAATATATGCTCCATTGTTTCCTCCTATTGGTGGCATAAGTGACAAATTGAGGGTCCAATGAAACCTTGATTTTTGAGGTTATCTCAGGTTAGGAGTCAGTTCTATAAATGTGTTGAACCTGCACATAATATATCTAGCTAAACAATAATAAACACATTTGCAGAGAGAATTGGAGAAAGAAGAAGAAGGAGAGAAAGAATGAAAGAATTCTCATTAACCGTATTCCACACTCAAAGAGTGAATAATTTACAATAGATATAGGATACTTGAGTAAATAATGAGCCATAGTGGTGGTCTAGAGTGATCTATACACACAC
>ML784908.1:208283-228194 GCA_009831015.1 Picea engelmannii | reverse complement strand
GATGTTCAATATCACTTTGTGAGAGACATGATTGAAGAAAAGAAAGTGTCACTGATGAAGGTGGACACTTTGAAGAATGTTGCAGATTCATTAACAAAATCTGTGAGCACTGAGAATTTCTCTTGGTGTAGAGGATCCATGGGAATTGTTTCCCTGGATTGTTGACTATGTAACCCTGTAACCCCCTGTGTGCAAAGAAAACAACAAGTGGGAGAATGTTGGGTATGTGTTATATTCTTTGCACGAGTAGTAGTGTCTGAGCGCCTGCACCGGGCGTGCAAGGGGGTAAGAGGGGGGGGCGCTAGGCCCCCCCTCGGGGGGTGTAGGGGGGCGGAGCCCCCCGTGCGGGGGTTCGGCGGTAACGGCCCCAAAAAAAAAATTTGGGGCCGACATATTTTCGCCGGTTTCGGGCCGACATATTTCCGGGACCACATGATATTAGGTGGTTTTTGGCACATGGTTTTTGCCGATGGTTTTCTATTTTCGATTAAGGAATTAGGGTTTTGGACTAATCCAGGTCATTGGGTTAGGGTTTTGGATGCCGCTGGCTCCTATATGTATATTGTATTGTAAACAATGTAACACAATTTTATGAATATAATATATGCTGGTTTTCCCAGTTTGGGTTTCCAGGTGAAAAATCTTTGTGTAATGTTTGTATTTGCCATTGTATCTTTTCTGTTCTTTTCTGAATATCAGTTTGCAGTAGATACTGTACAAGGTTAGAATTCACACTTCTCTCCCTAAGTAATAAGGCAAATTTTGGATCAAAAAAGCCAACAACAGTAATTTGTGTTGTTGGTTATCATGGTTTGACATCTGCAGGGATTTTATCCTATAGTTTATTAAATCTTTTAATGAACTCTTGAACAAATTCATTCTATTTATTTTCAATATTCCCAAATTCAGTCAAGAAATATAAATGTTCCTTCTTTTCTCCCCATTTTCTAAGAAAGGTTGATTCTAAGGCATACCGCGAGTAGATGGAATTTGGAGGTAATCCTTTAAACCATGTTCTCACCTCACCTTCAAATTTTTGAACAAAAATCCTCATATAAACATCTTCATGCTCAAGACCTTGATTATTTGTGAATTAATCAAAATCTAATAAATGTTGAAGGGTTATGATCTCATCTTCCCCATTGAACCTAGGTAAGAGTTTTAAGTAGTTATCAGGAAAATTGTGTAAATTCCCTGGAAGGTTTAAAGGAGCATATCTGGTAGCTTCCTTATTAAAAACTCTAGGTGGAGGTGGTGGAGGTGGTTTTCATTGTGGTTGTTGTTGAGGAATATGTCATGCCATAACTAGATGATCAATTAACAACTGTGAATTCTCAGGAGGGAGTGGATTCAAGAATACTTTAAATTCTTCTTATTTTTTAGAATCCTTTAGAACAGGTGCTTGGGAAATTTCTAAATTTCCTCTTTAGGTGATAAAAAAGAAAATATGGGAGACTCTACAAAATAATTATAAGGATATTCCTTTAAGAATATATGTGGATATTTCTCTAGGGATTTCTTTGGAGAATTTTTAGTGGGAAATATTTGAGAGATAACAATTAAATCTTTGAGAGAAATTTCAATATAATTTTCAGAAAAGAATTCAATAAAATCAGCTGTAGAAATTGTTAAAGGTTGTTTTGGAGAACTGGGAAGAGACTCTTTTGGATATGATGGAAGAGGAAACTTGGGAGAGGTTGTAAGAAAATATTTTGAAGGTTGTTGTGAAATAATAGGATATTTATTTTTTCTTTAGAATCTATAGACGAAGATGGTTTAGCACCGGAAGGAATAGTATAAGGAGTTATAGGTATTTGCCTAGGATTCCTCTTAGACAATAACTTTTCAGGATTTGCTATTGGTGTAGTATTTTTGGGGTTTGGGTTATCTCTAGTGTTCTTCTTTCCTAATGTCGGGCTTGAAAAATGTGGAGTCTCTAGGTGAATGATTTTAGCATTCCTGACTCTTTTTCACCAGCAAAGAGTAGGTTTTCTTTGTCGTTCTACCCAGGGAAAGTAAGATTTATTTAATTCATTCCCCGGAAATGATGCCAAAGATGTTTCTGGCTAGGAAACTATGCCAAGGCATCCATTTACTATGATTGATTTTGTTTGAGTTTATATGTCCTAAAACAAAGTGTTTTTGTTGTTTTTCTTTAGGCCTATATTACCAATCTTTAAGTATTTAAAGATCAATATTTAGAGGCAAAGTTTCTATGTCTCAGACAATTGAATATTTTAGGGTATGAAAGAAGAAGAGAGAAACAAAATACGAGTGAAAAACATTGTATCCTTTGATATGTATCGTTTTACCTTTCAGACGAAAGAAAATTAACATAATAGGTATTTTAACCATAATATAATTAAAATGGAAAGGAATACTTTGTTTCTATTCAAAAAATAATAATAAGATTTAAGAACAAGTCTTCTTAATACTCATAGTATATTGAAGAAATCTATAACTTTTTAAAGGTACCTTTTCAAATTTGTATGGTATTTGTTGTACTAAATCATCACAATCATGGCAGTGGACACATTCAAGAATAATTTAGGAGCATGAAAATAATATTAAGAAGGAAATCACATAGACTAAAACACAGAAATTTGAATCTCCAAAATTGTAGAATTTTATTAAAAATTTTGTTTGGCCCCTTCAACTCCTATTACATTGAGTTCTCAAAACTAATTATACAAATAAAATTGTAACCAAAATAGTTATCCGATCCCCTTTTCCTGGATTTTCAAATATAGAAAAAACTTTGACTTCTAGAAAATTGGATGGTTGGATAAAACGACTCTTGGTTTTCTTAAACTAATGTGGAAAGTCATCATTATCTTTTTGTTGGTTGGACGTCTCAAATCGAATCTTCAAAAGTTGTGAAACACAGCAACCGTCAAATCGATCTCAGTAAGCCATCACGACCATTGGTTTGCTTGGTGAGCTTTCATCCCACATTCACCATGAGGGTCATTTTGAATGGATTTATAAGGTAGAATATTTCCCATTTAGTTTGAATATGAGTGAACGGGCTCTAGAACTTTGTGCGCTATGTTACTTTTTAGAAGTGGGGCCCAAATTTACCGGGTCATCATTCTTTGTCCACGCGATAACCATTGATTGGATCTGATAGTGCTCTGCTAGCGTGCTGACAGGAATACTTTGAGATCCAAGATCGAATCTGGACCGTTGATTGGATGTGCACCATCAGAGTGATCAGGGTTTAGGGCCCATTAAGACTCTGAGATCAGATTTGGACTGTCGATCTGAAAGTTGAAAATAAATGAGGGTCATATATTTGATGTGATCAAAACCCAAAATTTGCTAAGGCCTCGACAACATCATGCTGACGTCAGTTTGGAAACATGGAAACTTTGTACTAGCTCATGTTCGTGATGATGTTCCAAAGGGGCATGACATGTGTCACCCATTTTTTATGTGTTGTCATATGTATTTGGAAGATTTCAAGTGTCCACATGGAAATTTCTAATTAGACTAGTGCCCAGAATGCTTTGAGATCTGGAACAAATCTAGACCATCAATCAGAGGGTGTACCCATCAGAGCAATCAAGGGTCTAATTTCAACGGGACTCCGACGAGGGAGACTTTGAACTAGTTTATCGGAGTGAGGTTGATCGGAGGTGTAGTGTTGAATCTAGACGAGGCCACTCCAATGAAGGAGAATATCACGAAGGAGAATCTGATGAGGGAGACTTCAAGTTGATGTCAGCCTCGACACATAGTTCCCTTTAATTTGTCATTGATGGTGTTGATGTGCCAGGAAGGCATGACACATGTCGCCAATTTTTGATGTGTTTACATGTGCATCTGGTGGGTTCAATATGTCCACGTGGAAGTCATTGGTTATCCTTGATAGTGCTTCGCTAGTGGGCTGATGTGACATCTAGACGAGAGGCTTCAATATCGATGATAAGATATGGAGCGTTGATCAACGATGCCCCATCAGAGAAATTAAGGGATATGGTCCCAATAGAAATCCAACGATGGGAGACTCTAATCTTGCATCTCGACCGTTAATTAGAGTAACTGGAGATAATCCTAGAGTCTTTGATCTAGCCATGGTCAAAAGAAAAAATCGGCTAAGGAAAATAGTGTCACACTAACGTCATCGTCCATGCATGGTAGATAAGCTTGACATGTGTCACCCGTATTTGATGTGTTGACCTATGTATATGATGGGTTTCTTCTGTCCACATGGGAGCTCTCTATTGGACTGACAAGTGCCCTATTGGCATTGACTTCTTTGGGTGTCCTTGGGGATTTTTCGCCTTCTGACGTCATCGCGGACACTTGTCAACCAAGAATTGATTGTGGTGGGGGTCTAATATGGTTATGGGTCGTTGATCCAAAAGGTTGAACACGTGATCGTTCTGCTAGGAAACATGTGTTCTTATTATTATAGTAATCATAAAATCAAAATATTTTAAAATTTTCCGCTAACTTTAATAATTATTTTATTAACGAAACTTAACTAAATTAACACTAATATTTTAACACCTAGTTAAATCTTATTTCAAAAATGGTTTTGAGAACTAATATAAATCCCTAAGTGTCTATTTGACTTATCCAAAATAAATCTAAGTTTGATTTTTTAGATTTTTGTGGAAAATTTAAACTATGTTACAACAATTATAATGTCTTTTATTCGTGATGAGTGTTGAGGTTTAATTTTTCTTTGCATGCTAAACACATGGTTCACACGTGCATAATGAGGGTTCTTAAATTTAGTTCCTTTGGTGATTATCATTAAATTGAGTGTTAAATGAACTAATACATGGGATAAAACTTGCAATGTTTCATTTGATTCCCTTGTTATAGTTCATGACACCATCAATTAACACTTACGACACAACAATGGCTTATTAGAATCAAATATTTTGATACTTGGCACTATCTATACAAATTTCGGATTTAAACATTTTGGCATTTCAAAATAGTACTACAATAAATCTTATCACCATTGTTCAAAATATTGTTAAACATCAAGTATTCATGGCTAAATTTATATGTTTATGGTATGATTGGAACTCACACTAAATCAGATCATAATTCTTTGTGATGCCTAAATTTCTTAATAGTTATAAATACTTAGGATTGATGAATGCCATCTCAAATATAATCTTGTACTTTGGAAACAAATGTTAATATGACGGTGTTGTTCTATAATCACTTTGTTGTTATAATTCTAAATGATGTTGATTTAAGTGGTTGTTAAGATTAAGGTCCATATACCTTTCACATATACTCAAATCTAAGCATTCCATACAGAAGTTTTTATACATCTTATTAAATATATCCACCCACTATTGTTGGAAATACTCTTCTTATGATTCACACTTGCAATGATATTTAATGCATGGTTTAAACACTTGCAAATGTAAATTTCTGAGAGAGTTATGGCATTGCAATCATTCTCTTTCATAACAACTTTGTTTTCTTTAGACACTTCATTCTTGAGTTTAGCATCTAATGATCTGATGGAGGTTTGTGAATCTGGATACAATTCCTGAAGTCGTCTACTTTGAATTTGTCACAAGATTCTAGTAATTGCTTTCAAGCAAGTTTTGTGAAATGTTTTTTTTAGAATAATCTAAATCTGAGACACATTATTTTACATGTGAATGATGATATTTGGAAAATCTTTACATGAGCACTTGTGATTGTTGAGCATATTCACTTGTTATCACAATAAGAATATAACACAGACTTTTGATCTTAAAGGCTTGTTGTAATTAAATTAAGCTTTCATTGCTTCAAACTTAATCAATCAAAGATAAAGAACACTCCCCTTCATTCACAACGATCATAGCTTGATTGATCATAGGAAAACCCTCCTTATCTTGAAGCCTCTTTCTTACCATTAAAGTGAGAGGCAAGGCCATTGAGGTGAAAGCAGGTGGCTTGTGTAATAGTTTCTTCTAGACTCTCTTGTGAAGGTTAGGAATTTTCCTTTAGCAAGAGTTTGAGTAGGAATAAGGTGATTGGTTAGATACCTCTTCAAAGAACACAAAATATTTCACAATATTGGGTGAAAAAAGTCTCGACCGATGCAAGTTGAAGAGGAAGTATATGATCATGTCGATATCCAAACAAGGATGCAAGAGACTAATGATGTGAGTATGTTGAAGTCTCAGAAAAATGCACCATTGGAAGCTCAACCAAATATTTGACTCAATTAAATCGCCAATTTCTCCTACAATTTTTGTAAATTGTTGAGAGATATTTTTGTCTAGATCAAAATATCTGGCGAGATTTGGGGATTAATAAAATAGCTTCTTTTATGGAAAAAAAAAAAAAAAAAAGGGAACCTGGGAAAAGGGAGTTTTAGCCACCAAACCTCTAGCCACAATCCTAATATCAGGAAATTTGTGAGGAATTTTGAACCAAGAAGGGAGGGAAAAAAAATGAGTTTAACAAGGAGAATAAGGGTAGGATTGAGATCCCATCACCTACCTCATCTAGGGAGAACCCAAAATCCCAGGAAAAATATAGATATCCCTTAAGATCGAGCAATTTGGACTTGTCAAAGGGAGGAAAAAATGGTGGGAATAGACATAATGATCCAAAGGAGGGTTTAAAATCTAGGAGGGGAATTAAATCCCACTTCTCCACGGCCCAAACCAAACCAAAGAAGGATATTCAACAGGGAAAGAAAAAGAATTCCATGGGGCCCTAATGGAAGGTCTCTTATGATTTTTTATGACTTTTAATGTTAGGGGTTTTGGAAACCCCTAAAACAAATCCCTAATGAGACTAGTGGAGATTCCACAAACCAAATGTAGTCATGACCCAAGAAACAATGGGTGATGAGATTAAGATATTAGGAGAATTGTCAAAAAAACTGAAGGATTGGAACTTTTATACGTAGATATTATATGAAAGTAATGGGGTTTGATTACTAGATGTAAGAAAATAATAATGAGGCTAACCAACTAAGTGCTTCTTGATTTAGGTATTGGAGATGAGGGAATTATTTAATGTTGTTAGCATTTATGAGCCCTATGATGATAAGGTGGTCATTTTCGGAAGGATCATTAGCTCAAGATTTCACGAGAAGAAGTAATATAATCCTTGGAGGGGATGTTGGTTGTGGAGCCTGATTATCTTCCTAATTCATATGCAGGTCAAAGAAAGAGGGTGCCAAATTTATTTATTTATTTGCAATTCAAATATTGTAATTACATAGTCAATCTGAATCGTTCATTATAAGGTCACAAATCTGACGGTAGAAGTTATGTTAGGGTTTTTTTTCCCTAGAAGGAAACCCTCTTTTATGAGGGAATTGTATTGCGACTGTGGATTATTATGAATATTATATTCTGAGAGAGGAGACTATGAGAGAAAGAAGAGGAAGTTACAACGGGTGTGTTGTAGGTTGTATCCCTTCATTTTGTTGGACAATAATAAAGGAAGTACCTGGAAATTTATCTGGTGGACGTAGCCCACACTGGGGGAACCACATATATCTGTGTCTCTATTGTATTGTGTATATTTTGTGTTTTATTTCGACAAATTTTTTTATTTTATTTCTCTGTAATCCTGGTTTTTCTAACAACTGGTATCTGAGCAAAAGGTAACTCGCAAGAAAAGAGGGTTCCTGGTTCAAGTGGGAGCAATGGAGGAAGATGGAAAGTTTAGAGTTGAGAAATTTAATGGCAAAAACTACCAGTTATGGAAGATGCAGATGGAAGATTATTTATATCAAAAGGATCTATTCCTACCATTAGGCAGAATAGCAAAGAACTCGACGGCCATGAAGGAAGAATAATGGGAGGTTCTTGACAGAAAGGCATTAGGAACGATACGGCTGAGCCTGACAACATTGGTGGATTTAAATATTTCAAAAGAAAAGAAAACAAAGGAGTTGATGCACACATTAGCTAAACTATATGAAAAACCCTCAGCATCCAATAAGTTATTTCTAATGAAGCTATTATTTAATATGAAGATGTCAGAAGGTGGGTCTGTTGCAGATCATTTAAATGAATTTAATATGGTTACTAATCAACCAATTTATATAAAAGTGGACTTTGATGATGAGATCAGGGCTCTTCTAATCATGTTCTCATTGCCAGAAAGATGGAACAACTTGGTCATGGTTGTAAGTAACTCTGTCTCTGGTTCAAACACTCTAAAATTTGATGATTTTGTTGGTGTTATCCTTAGCGAGGAAATGTGATGGAAAATAACATGTGAGACATCGGGTAATGCGTTGACCGTGGAGAACAGGGGAAGAAAAAAGGATAGAGGAAAGGGATCAGGGAAGGGTGGGAATTCTAGGAAGGGCATATCCAAATCCAGACTAGGAAATATAGATTGATGGAATTGTGGGAAGAAAGGACATCTGAAGAAAGATTGCAGAGCTCCAAAGAAAAAAAGAGATAGACAACAGAAGAAAAATCAGGAAGCAAATGTATTAGGTGATGTGTTACAAGATTCTTTGATTCTTTCTATAAATAATATTTCTGAGTCTTGGGTAGTAGATTCAGGGGCTTCATTTCATGCCACACTCCATAGGAAACATTTTCTCGATTATTTTCAAGGTGATTTTGGACAGGTTCATTTGAGTGATGATGCACCATGCAAAATTTTTGGAATGGGTAAGGTACAAATAAAGAAAAAGAATGGAAACAAATGGTTGTTGAAATAGGTAATACATGTTCCATATCTAAGGAAAAATATAATTTCAACAGGGTAGTTGGAAAGTGAAGGATGTATACCTATATTTATAGATAAGGCATGGAAGGTCACAAAAGGATCAATGGGGATAGAAAAATGAGAGAAGGTAGGTACATTGTATTTATGTACTGGTAATATTGACTCTTCTATATCTTTAGCTTCTACAAAAGTGGATACAACACTGCGACACCATAGTCTTGGACACATGAGTGAGAAGGTGATGCAGAGACTTCACGAAATAAATTTGTTTCCAGATCTTAAACAAATTGTTTGGATTTCTGTGAGCACTGTGTTTATGGAAAACATAAGAGAGTCAAATTTCCCAAAGTCGAAAAAGAAAAGAAGAGTGAAAGGTTAGAGATTGTGAATACATATGTATGGGGACCATATCAGGTATCATCTCTTGGTGGATCTTGTTATTATGTTACTTTTATTGATGATGCAACTATAAAAACTTGAGTTTATTGCATTCGAAAAAAATATGATGTTTTTGCTACTTTTAAGAAATGGAAAGCTTTGGTTGAGAATGAGACGGGAAAAAGGTTGCAGTGTCTCAGATCAGAAAAGGGAGGTGAATATTGAAGCAACGATTTTGATGAGTATTGTTCATACCATGGGATTCGTAGAGAGAAAATAGTTCTAGGAACACCTCAACAAAATGGTGTGTCGGAAATGATGAATAGGACAATCATGGAGTGTGCAATGAGTATGAGATTTCACGTTGGGTTGCCCTTAGAGTTATGGGAAGATGTTGTTGATATTGTTTTTTACTTAATAAACATAGGACCTTCAAGCTCTTTGGATGGTGGAATTCCAGGGGAGGCATGGACAGGTAAAAAGGTAAACTATTATTTTTTTAATACTTTGAGTTGTGAAGCATTTGTCCATATTGATAAAGAAAATAGAACAAAGCTTGAGTAAAAATCCAAGAAGTGTATATTTATTGGATACGGTGTTAATGACTTTGGTTATCGCTTATGGGATTATGAAAATTGAAAAATCATTAGGAGTAGAGATGTCATATTCAACGAAAAGGTCATGTATAAAGATTAGTTGTAGGGAAAGAAACAGGAAAAATAAAAACCAAAATATACAGTGCTTGATGAGATCACTAAAAAGGAAATTCCAAAGGTACTAGAAAATCAAAACTCACAACAATAGGAGCAGCAGGTACCTCAAAATCCTACAAGTATTGTTAGAAGATATACCAGGTTAAGTGTCCCACCTGAATGATACTCTCATTCATTGTATTATTTATTGTTGACTGATTATGGTGAACCAGAAAGTTATGAAGAAGCAATGCAGGTAGAAACTAAAAAGAAGTGGGAGAAAGGAATGAAAGAGGAAATGGACTCCTTGGTAAATAACCAGACTGGGGACTTGGTTCAATTTCCTGCAGTAAAAAGAGCATTGCAAAATAAATGGGTTTACAGGTTGAAGGAAGAAGATGGAGAAAAAAAGCAGTACAAGGATAGACTTTTTGTAAATGGGTTTGCACAAAAGAAAGGTATAGATTTTGATGAAATATTTTCTCATGTTGTTAAGATGACTTCAATTAGGACTATTTTAAGTCTTGTGGCAGTAGAATATTTGCATCTTGAACAGTTAGATGTAAAAACAACTTTTCTCCATGGTGATTTGGAGGAAGATATTTATATGCAGCAGCCACAGGGATATGAGGTCAAAGGAAAGAAGAATTTGGTATGCAAGTTGAAGAAGAGCTTGTATGTCCTAAAGAAAGCTCTAAGGCAGTGGTAATTGAAGTTAGACAGGTTTATGATAGAACAAGGTTATAGTATATGCCATTCTTATCACTTTGTTTATTTTAAAAGGATAGAAAATGGAAGCTATACTATCTTGCTATTGTATGTAGATGACATGCTTGTTACAGGGTCTAACATGTAGGATATAAATGTGCTCAAGAAGAAATTAGCTAATTCATTTGTGATGAAGTATTTGGGTGTTGCAAAGAAAATTCTTTATATGAGACTAACAAGAGATAGGAAAAATCGCAAATTGACATTGTCTCGGGGTGAGTAAATAAAGAAGGTGTTGGAGAGGTTTAGAATGTAGAATGTAGAATGCAAAGCTAGTTAGTACACCTTCAGCCAAGAATTTAAAATTAACTAAGGAAGTGTGTCCCAAGACACGGGAGGAGATAGAATAAATGTCCAAGATCCCTTATTCATCAATAGTTGGCATCTTGATGTATGTGATGGTTTTGACAAGACCATATATTGCACATGCAATGGTAGTTATGAGAAATTATATGAACAATCCAGGTAAAGAACATTGGGAGGCGGTAAAGTGGATTCTCAGGTAATTGAGAGGTACTTCTACTCATGCATTATGTTTTGGAGGTTCAAACATTGTTCTACAGGGATATGTTGATTCAAATATGAAAGGTGATAAAGATAGCAGGAGGAGCACCACAATGTGTGTTTTTACTGTAGGTGGAACATTAGGAAGTTGGATTTTGAAACTGCAAAAGGTTGTTGCACTTTCAAAAATGGAAGCAGAGTATGTTTTTGCTACAAAAGCTAGTAAAGAGATTATTTGGTTACAAAGGTTTATGGAGTAATTTGGAAAGAAGAAGGAGAATAACAGGTTGTAATATGAAAATGAGAGTTCCATTCATCTTGCAAAGAACTCAATCTTCCATTCTAAGACTAATCATATACAACTCAAGTACCATTTCATGCAATCCATCTTGGAATATGGATATTTGAAGTTCGAAAAGATACATACTAGCCAGAATATTGCAGACATGTTAACAAAGTTAGTAACCAGGGAGAAACTGAGTTCCTGATTAGTTTCAGTTGGTCTTCAAGCATGAAGGTGAAGATGATAAATTTTCCAGGTCCAAGGTGGATCATAGTCCAATAGGTACAACAACAATGAAGTTTTTGTGATCAGTCTCCAAGTGGGAGATTGTTGGTTGTGGAGCCTGATTATCTTCCTAATTCATATGCAGGTCAAAGAAATTGCAGGATACACAATTCAAATATTGTAATTTCATAGTCAATCTAGACCGTTCATTATAAGGTCGCAGATATGACGGTAGAATTTATGTTAGGGTTTTTTTTCCCTATAAGGAAACCCTCTTTTATGAGGGAATTGTATTGTGGTTGTGGATTATTGTGAATATTGTATTCTGAGAGAGGAGATTGTGAGAGAAATAAGAGGAAGTTACAATATGTGTGTTGTAGGTTGTATCCCTTCATTTTGTTGGACAATAATAAGGGAAGGACCTAGAAATTTCTTTGGTGGACGTAGCCCACACTGGGTGAACCACGTATATTTGTATCTCTATTGTATTGTGTATCTTTTGTGTTTTATTTCCACATTTTTTTTATTTTATTACTTCGCAATCCTATTTTTTCTAACATGGGATTTATATTTCATAGTAAGTAGAGAAAAGTATAGAGGGGATGCTACTAGGGCAGGCCCTTTGTATGAATTATTTATAAACAAATTGGAGGGGTGAGCTTCGTGGATGTAGAACCCATCAAACAAGTTCCTACCTAAAGGAACATGAGGATGGGATAAGAAACGGTGGCTAATAGATTAGACCACCTTTTAATTTATGCCTCCTTTATGAGTGATCACAATAGGATAACAACCTGGATTAAGGTTGGAGGTGAATTAGATCATTTGCTAGTTTTTCTCAAAATGGAAAGGGAGGAATGTAAGCCCCCAATCCCATTCAATTTTAATTCTAGTTGGTTGGAGAATGATGAATTTGTCAAATTGGTTAGAGAAAATAATCAATTTGATGCCTCCCTCAGAGAGTTCTACAAACCTACAATTTTCTTTGAATCTCAAGTATGTGCAAAAGGGAAACAAATTCATGGGTAAATGACAATAAAATAATAAAGGATGGGCGAGTATTAGTATCACTTGAAACACAAATCACATGAATTTATAATAAAGAAGATGTCAATCTTATTAATGACGAAACATGGGAAAATTTAAGTTTTCTAAAACAAAAGAAGAGGAAGTTTCTTGCAAATGCAAAGGTCGTATGGAGACTCAAAATTAGGGAATTATGGTTGGACAAGGGCGATGAGAACATGAAATATTTCCATAATTTTTCAAATTATAGGAAATACCAAAATACATTTTTGGAGGTACAAAGAGATGAATGAGCAAAATCCTAGAAATTCAAAGACATTGTTTCTCAAGGGGTGGATCATTTCGAGAAGATATATAAGAGGATAGATAAAAACAATAATCAAGATGCCATCATTCGTCCTTGGCTTTGTAGACGAGACAACCAATGAGATATCAATGAAGGATATTGCTAAAGATGAGTTACAAGTGGTACGTAATAGTTTTCAAAAAGACAAAAGTCCAAATCTGATGGTTGGGCAATAGAGTTCTTTATGGCATTTTATGAGTTAATAAAAGATGATTTGTCACAGTTATTGATCAATCAAGGAGTACTGGAAGAATACTAGGTATCTTCAATTCTACTTTCATTGCATTAACTACAAAAAAGGAAAAGCCTGACATTTTGGATGAATTCAAGCCAATTTCTATGAAAATGGCCTTGAGAGTAAAGAAAATGCTCTGAGACAGTTTCAAAAGTGCAATTTGGGCTCCTTCATAGTATATAAATATGCAATGTAGTAGGAGTGGGAACAAGAAAGGATGCATACTATTAAGACAAAGAAGTTGCCAACTATGGTTCTAAATTTGGATCTTTCTGAAGCATATAATCAGACAAACTTGTTGTATCTAAGGTCGACGCTAATACCAGTGTTGATAATATTGACGATTTTTCGGCCCGAAAAAATCATGATTTCAAAAAAAAATTAATCACAATTTTTTCGAAAAACTCATGTTTTTTCCAGAAATTTCATGCCACAACAGGAAAAATTATCGACTGGCGGAAACTGCGGGGTTAAAATTGATTTTGTTTACTCATTTTTTTTGTTGGTTGTTGAAGAAGGAAGGAGGATGGTCTGTGGTCATCATCACTCATTGTAGAGATATCTAAACAACCATCATCATCACCATCAAGGAGTTTTTAGCGGAGTAATGGTTCAATGTCATTTTCTAACTGATGTTGAATCTTCCATTCATGGGTATGTATTTAAATCCCACCATGTTATTGCTATTTTTTTCATAGATTTATGCATGTTTGCTTGCCTACATTTTTCTTCTTTTTTTGTCAATTTGCCATGATTTTCATGCCCATAAAACAATGTAAGGGTTTGTTTTAATGGGACAGTAAGCTTGAGCCTTGATATTAATTTTGTATCCACCCTCTTATTGTCATTTTTCATTGTGAATAATCTAATCTAGAGGTTTGATTTTTTAAACCAATAGGATGTTTTCTTTTGTTATTTTCTAGTGGGGTTTAATGTCATTTTCTTGTGTTTTTGGTGCCTTAGGTTTGAATTTTGAAGTTGTATGTTTCCATAGAAAATATTCAAAGGGATTTGGACCCATTTTGGAAATATGGGGAACTTGAAGATGGGACAAACTGGCAACGATTGAATTGCAAATTGTGTGGGAATCATATGACGGGAGGGATTAGCAGGTTGAAATATCATTTGGCTAAACTCCTCGAGCACGATGTTTTGATTTGTCCCCGATCTAGCTCAGATATTATGAGAGTTTTGCATGATTCAATTCATGCAAAGGATAGAAAGAAAGAATAGGAAGTTGCAATTAAGGCTGCAAATTTAATTAGAAGTTCATGGTTATCTACCACTGAGGTTAGTGGGAGGGGCTCCAAAATTCTCCTATGAGGAGGTCCTCATATTTTGTTGTTCCATGAATCAACGTTGGAACACAACCTTCCATCATGTCAATGATAAAAAAAATGGGAGAAGGAAAAATACAGCAAGGTTATGGGGAAGTGTCTTTTCTAGAGTGACTTACCTCTCAGCATCACAAAAAAAAATCAATTTTGGAAACCGATGTGTGTTTCCACTATTGTTGTTATCCCAAGGTATAAAAGCGCTACCTATGAGGATTTGCGGGGGGCAATCCTTCAAGAAGAAAAGAAGGAAATTAAATCTATATTATCTGAGTTGAAGCAGTCATGGGAGGTCTTTGAATGCATAGTGATGTCTGATGGATGGACAGATAGGAAGGGTAGGACCCTTCTCAATTTCTTGGTACACTGTCCTAGAGGTATCGTGTTTATCAAATCAGTGGATGCATCGACACAGGTAAAATATGAAACATTTTTATGCGAGTAGATGGATGGGTTCTTCCAGGAGATGGGTTTTCATAATGTGGTACAAATCATAACATATAATGTAGCTAATTATGTGGTTGTTGGTAGGATTTTTATGGAGAGGCACTACTCATTGGTTTGGACTCCATGCATTGCACATTGTTTTGATTTGATGCTCAAGGATATGGGGAAATTTTCCTTCATCAAGGAGGTGATTTATCAGGCTAGGAGCCTCCCCAAGTTTATATGTAACCATGCTTTCATTCTTAGCCTCATGAGGAGATGCACTAGAAATAAGGAGTTGCGGCGTTCTATAATCACACGTTTTTCCACCAACTTCATTACTCTTCAATATTTGCTTCAATGTCAATTTGAGTTGAAACAAATGTTGGTTTGTGATGAGTGGCATGATTGTACATATAGCACGAGAGAGGATGGGAGAGACATTGCTAGATTGGTGTACAACAACTCCTTCTAGGAAGGAGTGGTAGAAGTGTGCTCAGTTAGTGAACCTTTGGTAAAGGTTCTGAGATTGGTTGATAGTGATAAGCTTGTTGTGGCCTATTTGTATGAATCCATGGATAGGGACAAAGGAACTATCTAGTCTTATTATGTGGGAAAGGGCACCCCTAGTTTTAGTACACAGATGATGCTACATGATTTGATTGATAGTCAGTGGACTGAGATGGTCCATTGACCCATTCATGTAGCAACACTTTTCCTCAACCCCACATTTTCCTACAAATTCAACTTTGATTTTGATGGTGAGGTGATGGAAGGATTCCTTACTTTTCTTCAGAGGATGGTACTTGATGTCGGGATTCACATCATAATTAATCACGAGATAGAGATGTATTGGGATGGTACTAGACTATTTGTATTTGACAATGTTGTTAGTGAAAGGACCACTTTGATGCCACGTAAGTCATTAGAATTTAGAACTTTAGATTTTTGAAATTCAATTATGTGTTTTATTTTAAAGTTTAATTATGTTTTCTTTATTTTCTATTTTTCACTATATTGAAATGTAATTTAATTCTCTTTCTTTCTTATTTGTTGTAAATGTTTGGTGGCAAAACTATGGTGCAAGGGCACCAAATTTACATAATTTTTCCATCTGAATCCTCAGTCAAACCTATAGTGCTTCGGGATGTGAGTGCAATTGGAGTGTATTTGAAAAAATACACTCAAATAAACACAACAGGTTAGAACTTAGAACTTCAACAGAGAAATTAAATTTACTGTAATTTATGACCCTCAAGACTCATTAAATTTTGTATGACCCTCTTACAGGTTGGAGTTCCAAGTCTTAATGACTTGGTGTATGTCCATTACAATCTTCGACTATGGTTGAGGAAAATGGAGAGAACATCAGATGTGGATGCTATTTCCTTAGACAATATTGATGTATTGTCTAAGTGGAGGGTGGAGTCTGAGGTTCCTATCATGGAGGAGGCACCTGCATGGTTAGAAGAGGAACAATAGGATGAGGAGGAGCAGGAGGAGGAGGGTGATATACTAGCATCAACACCACCTCCTACACATATTAATACACCTATTTCTACACCCATCAGTCACCATCAGACATTTGTTGTAGGTCCAGGGCCTTCTATTGTCAGGGGAAGACTTGACAAATAGCCCATGACCTTTTCCCGTAAAATGGGGAGAGGAAATTGATATCATATAGCTAGATGTTATTTTTGTTTATTTTTCCATTGTACATATACCTCATGATGATGAAATACATTTATATATGTGATGTCATTTTGTATTGGTTCTCCACTTTTGAGTCCTTGATTGGACAACTATTAGGGTTTAGGATTCAGTATCGACTTCGATGTATCATTTTTTATTTGGAATCCACTACATCATATATATCAGTGATTTCTCCATATTTATTTGCCAATGTGTTTATATGATGTTGTTGTTGCTTTACATGTTTAAAATTCTGAAAAAATGAATATATTTTGTATTTTTTAATGTTTGTCACAGTTTGTCGATTTTTTCACCGATATTTCTGAGGAGATGTTTTTTGAACCCTCGTCGATTTTTTTCCAATGTCGATGTTATCAACACTAGTTAATACACATCAATTTTTTTTGTGCCTTTAGTGAACTATATATTTATTTGCTTAGCATTAGTATCATTTGCATTCTTAATCAATGGATCAACATATGCTTTCTTTAGACCATCAAAAGGGCTCAAATAAGGCTACCCTTTATCACCTCTGTTATTTTTTATAGTAGTTAAATGGATCAACGATGCTTTACTAGAGGCAAAAAGAATGTGATCTACCAAATGGATGAGGTTAGGGAGATCTCTTACATTGACTCATTTATTTATTATGGATGATGTTCTTTTACTCTGTAATGGTTCAAGGGGAGATGATTCTAAATTAAGGGATATATTAAATCTATATTGTATAAGTATATGTATGATGGTAAATATCCAAAAATATTCAATTGTGTTCAATGATGTGGCAGAGGAACAAATCAAGTCAATCCCGCATCTTGAACTTTCAAGTAGGTTTCAAATACTTGGGGTTTTATATCAAGACAAATGATTATAGGGTCAATGATTGAAAATGGCTCATAGCCAAAGTTGAAAGGATAATTAACTTGTAGTGTAACATATGGTTATCTAGAGGAGGAAATTTTGTTTTGGTTAAATCATTGCTAGAAGCAATCATGATCTATCAACACTCATTGGCTTTTATTCCAAAGGGGATTCTAGAAACATAAATAAAATTAGTTTTGTATTTTCTTTGTCTGGTAAAAATGAAAGTGAAGGAATATCCCTAGTGAAATGGAAACCCATAACTAAGCCTAAGATTCAGCAGGTTGGGGCCTCAAGAATATTCGTTGTTTTGGGAAGGCACTAGCTACAAACACCTTTGAAGACTCTTAACAAGTGATGGGCTCAGTCATCACCCATAAATACATTTACATTGATACTATAGCAGGATGGATCAAAATACCCTTAAAAAGAATTCAAAGTGTGAAAATAATATGGAAAGTCGTGGGCTTAGCCTTCCCACTAGTGGGGAATTAGAGAGTGGAGAAATTTGGAAACAAAGAAAAAGTTAGAGTGGGAATAGATCCATGGGTGCAGAGTGGAGGTCTATATAAACTTCTTGACAATCTGATCACAACTCCTCAAAGAAAAGGAATTCCTAACCTACCTAAATAAAATCTCCAAATCTGTCCACTATTTGGCACCAAGAGTGGAAAAATGCAAATCAATTAGATTTAGGTGGTCATGAAGGGAAGTTGTGGGAGGCATACACAACAAAAATAAAATTAAGTCATCTTGGAATTGAGGAGGTGGAAGATGAATTAGCTTGGTCCAAGAATTCTACTCTAGGGATCTACACTCCAAAACTAGGATACAATTCCATCTATGAAAGTGATAGGCCTAAATATTTTAATGGTGATAGAAACCACTATGGAAAATCAAGTCTCCATTGAAGGTAAGAATCTTTATGTGGCTAGCCATAAATAATAAGGCCCTCACCTATGAGGCTCTATAGAGGAGGAACAATCATGGTCCTAGTAGGTGTGTTTTATGCAAGGAGTGGGAGGAAACCATATGTGAGTTGCTAATTTCATGTGCATATCCTAGACAGGTTTGGGAGGAAATGGATAGATTGACAGGGGTAAGAGTAGGATGGAAACGTTCAATTCAATTGCAAAGTGTTTTACTCATTGGCAGAAGAAGCAAGATATTAAATAATTTAAAGCCCTCCTTTTTATTATTGACTATGGTATTTGAATTTTGGCTTGCAAGGATTGCTAGAATATTTGAAAATAGATGCATTCCTTCCTTTCAATGTGCATCCCAATGTAAGTAAAATATTGCTAGCTACAAGTTCCGTCCAAAAAGAATGCCTCAAAGGAAACTTAATCATGAGCCAACTGAAAATTCGGGGGCTTGGGGCTACTTTGATGGTGCTAGTCAAGGTGACCCTCCCATTTGCAGGGCAAGGGGGACCCTTTTCACATATAATACTCATTTATTTAAGTACAAAGTAAGCCTAGGGGAAGGTTCTAACAACTACATAGAACTTATAGCTTTAAAATTGTTGTTATCTTAGATTCAAAAAAAAAGGGTTGACAATCTGCAAAGCTTTGGTGATTCACTAGTTGTTATAAATTAGATGTGTGGTAAATTTAGGATAGGAAACTTGTTTCTAAATTTACTTTTTGAGGAGATCCAAAGAATGAAAAATAATTTTAATTGCACTTCATTCTTTCATGTTGGTAGAAAACTCAATATGGAATTTAATTCTTTATTTGAAGATGGACTTCATATAGAAGTTGGGCTTTGGACAATGTTGGAATCCAAGGATGGCTCGGTCCACGAGTTTTGGAAATCATTTTTTTTAAGTTTTTTTTTTTAGTAAATGAATAGGTACATCAAAAGTTGATGATCTACATTTCTAATCAATGTAACGTTGTAACAACATAGTGTTAAAGGGTTAGATATCATGCCTAATCATGTCAATTTTTTGTTTTCCAACTATAGGTGATTATATGAAAATTAGAGAAGGGGTTGTAGCCTAGATATGCTAGGCTATATGCCTTTTAAAATCTTGGAGGTATATGAACAATCTATTTCTTTTTATAAGTGGCCAATTCAAACATCACTTATGGCCTTACTTATGAGAAACTTCCAAATTTTGGGAACCAATCCACAAGATGGCTCAGAATACATGCGCATACACATAATATAAATTTATCTCCTTCTTGAATACAATTTACCTAAAAAAAAAATATGTGGGCGGAGGTGGGGTGGGGTAAATGTAGCACAAAATGATTTAAATTAAACCAAATTTGCAAGTTGCCTCCTCCTTGGCTTTAACTTGTACCCACTACACTTATAGAATCTGCATCAATTGGGTTGTTTTGACTTGCCATAATTTCCCCACCTGGAATCCCAAAAAATCTTATCATAAATATTTAGGAGACATCAAAAATCTCATGAAAAATGATAAATATAGAGTGTGATATATTATAAAAAAA
>ML784908.1:122127-152542 GCA_009831015.1 Picea engelmannii | reverse complement strand
AACACAATGCAAAACTTCCATTGTTGACTCTTATTTGAAAGTCTTTTACCGGTAAAACAAATAAGTTCAGATCTTCATCAAGACGCTCTCTGGTTCTTTGCAGCTGTCATTAGTTGATCCCACCCTTTCCGTCAGACTCCCTTTAGATTTCAACTCTAGAGCCTGTTCTGGAAACATTTCTTACCTTATTCTGTTCCTTTATCACTGTCCACGGAACACCCATATGAGAAACTCCTGCTGGTACAGGCTTGCCATGGGAGAGACAAGCCTTGCAAGCATGTAATGCAGTTGTTCATGGGGTACCGCCAATGCTGGCTTCACAAGAGAGGATTGACTCAAAGATTAGGCAATGGTCCTCCTCCGAATTTGAGCTCTTGACCTTTTCTACAGAGTATTATTTCTAGAAGTGTAGTAGAATCTAGGGAGTCCTCTAGTGAAAATCCTCAAGAAACCTGCCATTCAAGAACAAAGAGAAATGCTTACATGGTTGTAGTGCAGCTGAGGTAAGAGTCCATTGGAGCATTAGCCCATTTTCAAAACCAGTTGGCATGAATGGATCAAAGCTATGAGTGTACACTGGCTCAAGTCCAAAATAAGCCATGTATGAACAGTTAGAGACTTATACATCTAGATAAGATAAGATAATTTTATTAATATTCACAGTAACCAAAATAGGTCAACAGTTCTAGAAAGTACATCAAATAACAATAATAATGTGGGAGCACCAAGGCAACTACTATGTGCCAAAAGAAAAGAAAAAGTACTACAAATGAAAGTAAACATTACAAGTAAACCAAGAGGGTAAACCCTAAAAGAGAGAAACACTACTCTCTACTAGATGTGGGAATAGATGTAGAACTGGAAGAGGAACTATTCCTGTCATTATCAATAACTGTGAATGTGTTAGAGTTTAAGGGCAAAAACAGTAGCTAGCTAAAACAGAAAAAATTTCTTTTAATTTCCAAACATTAACTACTTTAATTTAGGATCAGCAAGACATTAAATTTCTGATAGCATAAAACAGTAAATAACAGAACATTTACTTAACTATTACCTTAGTTGAAACAAGGAACAAAATTACCTGATATGCTGTTGTTCTCCTCTTTGATGTATGCTCAGAAAAAGCTATAAGGGATCATGGATCAAACCCTCAGGGTAGATCTCATCATGATCATTAGGACAAATTGCCAAGAAGAACGTTTAGGGTATTAGGCCAGAAAACTAACCAACTGGCTGAGAATCAAGAGGCCATGCCACTGTCAAGTAATAGGACTAAAAAACAGGACACCACTGTCCAGCCTAGTGGCTGGAAAAGAGGCTACAAACAGCCTTAATAATTTCAGCCCAGAAAACTCAGACTGCTACAGCAATGGAAGAAATACCAGCAGCTCCAGGGTAGCCCTAACAAACCCTTACTAGGGCTACTTGCAGACAAAGAGAGACAGCAATCAAGGGCGGCACCAGAAGAAGGTTAAGGCAGCACCAATCAGGCAGCAAAGCAGCACAAACAAGGCAGCAATGGCGGCACACTAAGATGGAACCCGAACAGCAACAGAATTCCCTTTACGGCTGGCTGGAAAGACCTTTTTAGGTCAGCGACATGCTAAGCAGAACAAGACTGAAAAATGATAAACCCACGGTGGCTGGAGCAGACCAAAACACACAAAGAAGGAGCTGAGAAACCTGTCCAAAAAGGGCCGCAGCCACTTAGTAACCTGATCAAGAAGAACTGCAACAAAAACCTCAGTCCTCAAATTGGCCAAGAAAGGAATGAGTGTAGTGAGTGAGGAATAGGTCACTTTATTTATAGTTTTTGGTAGGTAGGTTAGGGCTAGCACATTAGTCCTTTTCTCCTAACTTTAGGGTTAGGTTTAAACCCTAACAATTAAACAAATAATATTTTACAATATAAAATATTAAATGTTAAATCAGAAAAGTCAACAAGGAAATAAACATGTCGAAGAGAGGGGGTTTCATTAATAAACAAAAAGGACAAAGTCAAAGGTTAAGTTCTTCTTTAATGGCAGAGTGTCCACATGAGTCTCATGATATAACTTATAAGTTTTTATCATCCCAACATATGAGGAGGGTCAATGATGTGATCATTTCCTTCTTCTTAACTGCGCCTAGGTCACATGGACAGTCTTGAGAGAGAGGAAGGTCACACATCATCTCAACTTGGTACTCAACCAAGGAACTGCCTAGTCCCAGACCAAGATACCCCATAACACACTAGGTGCCCTAGATCACAACTAAGATCTTATCCACCAAGGTACACAACCAAGGATCAATTCAAGCATCGAGCAAAGATTCCCTAGAACACATCCAGGGGCCCTAGAACACATCTAGGGACTTATACCATCAAACTGCTTGGTCCTTGACCAAGAACCCCAACAATACACTGGGGCCCCAACTAGGGTCTTTTGCCATGGCTCTAATTGCTTGGTCCCAGACCAAGAACTCCAGGAGTGATCTTGGTCCCAGACCAAGATCACAGCTAGGGTCTTTGCCATCCTCCTGGAGAATGTCTCTTGCAGCTGAACTAATTTTAACACTCCCTCTCAGCAAGAGAGGCATTCTTAGCAACACCAAGCTTGTATTGAAAGTATTCAAACTTTTTCAACGACAGGGGCTTGGTCAAAATATCTGCAGTTTGTTCTGTCGTCGGAACATACTCAATATTGAGAATGTTCTTCTGCACCATGTCCTGAACATAGTGATATCTCATCTCAATGTGTTTCAATCTGTCATGAAACAAAAGATTCTTGAAGAGCTTTATACAGTGCTGGTTATCACAATGAATTACTGTGGGTTCCAGCTCAACACTGAACAAATATGAGAGTAGCTTTCTGAGCCACACTGCTTCTCTACTAGCAACACTTGCAGCAATGCATTCTTCTTCTGCAGTGCTTTGGGCTATGGAGCCCTGCTTCTTGCTAGACCAGGAGATCATAGTTGAACCCAAATTGAAGCAATATCCGAAAGTGCTCTTTCGGTCCACTGTACTGCCCATCCAACCTGAATCTGTATAGCGATGAAGCATTACACCTCCACTAGAAGTGTATCTGAGTACATAAGCTATAGTCCTTCGGACATATCTGAGAATATATTTAGCAACAATCATATGACTGTGTTTTAGATTACACATGAATTGACTAGGGGCATTTACTGCATAACAAATGTTCGGTCTGGTGTGTACTAGATACATCAAGGACCCAATAATCTGACGATATACTGTGGGGTCTTCTGGATTTGAACCTGTAGCTTGATCATGTAACTTCTTCAGGTTATAAATCATAGGTGTGGTCATGGACTTACAATCTAGCATCCCAAATCTGCGAAGCACATCAATTGCATACTTACTTTGTAAGAGAAAGATCTCACCATGTTTCTGCCACACCTCTAAACCAAGAAAGTAATGCATAAGACCTAAGTCCTTCCTTTCAAACTCTGTTGAGAGCTCCCTCTTAGTCTGAGCTATCAGATGTTCCTCTCCAGTAAGTAGTAAATCATCCACATATAAAACCAAGATAACAGGATGATTCTTCACAATCTTTATATCAAGATTAGGATCTGCTATACTCTTGGAGAACCCAAGACTCTAAAGAAAACTATCAATTCTTCCATACCAAGTTCTCGGAGCCTGTTTCAATCCATACAAGGCTTTCTTGAGTTTGCAGACATGGGATTCTTTCCCATGGATCACCAAACCCTCAAGTTGCTCAATATAAACCTCTTTCTCAACTTCACCATTGAGAAAAGTAGTCTTAACATCCATTAGGTGAAGTTTCCAATTAAAGACTGAAGCAAGAGAGATGATGACTGTGATAGAGGTATACCTGGAAACAGGAGAAAAGATCTCATCATAATCAATTCCCTCTTTCTGAGAGAAACCATGAGCCACAAATCTAGCTTTGAGTTTTTCAACACTGCCATCTGCTGCATGCTTTATTTTGTAAATCCATTTAGAGATTACTACTGATTTTCCTTGAGGTCTTGGGACCACTTCCCATACATCATTCTTCAATATTGACTCGTATTCTTCTATCATGGCATCCTTCCACACTTTATGTTTGACAACCTCATCAAAAGTGGAAGGTTTTGAGTCAATCACAAGATTCAATTGAGCTATCAAACCTGAGTATTTATTTGGCTTCTTGCTTTCTCTGAAAGTACCTTTAGGTGTTGCATGTTTTTCTGCTTCCTTTAAAATTTCACGACACCATGTTGGATTCCTTTTGGCATGAGGTTTCTCTAGGGGAAACTCAATAGAATCCCTTATGGGGTCTATTGAAGGCTCTTTGTCCTCCTCCCTCTGCTCATCTGAAAGTTGTGAATCTGAAGGTTCTGGAGATGGAGCTTCCTGCACCTCTGTATCATAGGGAATTTCTCTGAAACGATGAAAGGCAACTTCCTCATGGAAGGTCACATCTCTACTGACCTCTATATACTTTTTCCCTGGTACATAGATTCGATATGCTTTTGAGGTCTCATTGTACCACACAAAAGTGCCTTTCTTTCCAGAGGGCTCTAACTTACTCCTCTTTTCTTTTGGTACATGAATGTAGACAGGACTACCAAAAATTATCAAATGATCAACTGAAGGCTTCTTACCCGTGAAGACTTCTTCTGGAGTTTTCTCTTCCAAGGATTTATGAGGACACATGTTATGAATATTGACTGCAGTACTTGCAGCTTCGGCCCAAAGAAACAATGGAAGATTCTGATCATATATCATAGTTCTGGTTGCCTCACAAATTGTCTTGGTCTTTCTTTCTGTAACCCCATTCTTTTGGGGATTATAAGGCACGGTCAACTCCCTCTTAATCCTAGAAGCCCGACAGAGATCATCATACTTGTGGGAGTCAAACTCTTTTCCATTGTCTGTTCTGAAAACACGGATATGTCTACCTCTCTGATTCTCAACAAGATTCATAAAATCCTGAAATTTATTGAAAGATTCATCTTTAGTTTTCAAAAAATAAATCGAGGTTTTACGAGAGCAATCATCAATAAAAATGATATAATAAAGACAACCATTCATGGACGGAGCAGTCATAGGTCCACAGAGATCATAATGAATAAGATCTAAGGTATCATTAGTTTTTCTTTTACTGTGAGGGTAAACTTTTTTTGTATTTTTACCAAGAGCACAACCTCTACAAATACTATCATGCTCAAAAGAAAAAAACTAGCATACCTGTTATCATCTTTTGCAAACCTGGGAGAACATTATAGTTGAGATGTCCAAACCTTTTGTGCCATAGTTCGCAAGGGTTGATCATCTCATAAGCTAATGCTTGAATAACTTGACCAGTGACTTTGTAAAGTCCACCTTCTTGAGCTCAGATTGTCATGGATGAGCTCATACTTTCATTTGAGGGCCACATAAGAGCCTTTCCTTTGGAGAAGGCTACTGTGTACCCTTTACTTTCTAGAACTGCAACTGAGATAAGATTTTTCTTTAATCCAGGAACATAAAGAATTTCTTCAATATGAAATACAATACCTGACTGAAACTGAAAAGATGCTGATCCAATTCCTTTGATGGCATAAGTGCCATCATCACCCAATTCTACCTTCACATTGAACTTCTTATCTCGGTAGTTCACAAGGTTCTTTTTGAAGCATGTCATGTGCTTGGAGGCCCTAGTGTCCACTAACCAAATTTATTTTGATTTGGTGACAGCACCAGAGAGAGATGAAACAAGATAACTTTCTTTGCGTTGTTCTTGTTCTTTAGTAACAACTCTGGTTCTCTTTCTTTGAGGCTCTTCTTCCTTAGTTGCAACTGAAGCATGGAACCTGCCTTTTCGTTTTTGCTGTGAAGGAGGGTTCCTGCAATCTTTTGCATAATGACCTATTTTGTTATAGTTAAAGCATCTTACTTTAGATAAATGAGAGTGAGGATGAGAGTGCTTACCTTTTCCTTTGTGCTGAGGAAACCTCTTCCATTTCTTGGCTTTGGCTGAAAGAGCATGGTCTTTCACCATTGAGGGTTCATTTTCGCTTTTAATTCTGCCCTCTTCTTCCAAGCAATCATGCCATAATCTCTCGAAGTTGGGTTGAACTTCTCTTCCATTTACAGATGAGAGAAATGTCTCTCATGATTTTGGAAGACCATCTACTGTTGTTTGTACAAGGTCATCATCATCTACTTCAACTCCAATTGCTGCAAGCTGATCTCTTGTTTGGGCAATTTTGGAAAAGAAGACAGAGATGGTTTCATCCTTTCCCATCTTCAATGTACGTATTTGTTTCTTCAAGGTCATTTTCTGAGTTGGGTCTTTCTTTTCATACAAATTTGCTAGGGCATCAAAGCATTCCTTTGTTGTCCTTAGATGAGCAATAAGTGGCATCATAATATCTTTAACTAAGTCAAAAATGACCCTCTTGGCTTTGGCCTGCCTCTTCTTATAGGCTTCTCTTCTTGCATTTGAAGTAGGTTCTTCCATCACCCTGGTAACCAACTCATCCAAGTCACTTTCTTCTAGGATATTAAAGACCCTATCCTTCCAAGCATTGAAGTTTGAAGCCCCTTCAAGCCTATCTTCTGCTTTGACTGAAGAAGAAGCCATACTGAAAACTGTTTATAGAAGAGATCTGATACAATGCAAATTCACTGCTGATCTGATAAAAAAAACTCTTAATAGTGGATCTACGCAGGCTCAAAAGTATGCCACAAGTGAACTCTTTTCACACCCTAAGCTCTGATCCCATGTTATAGTTTAAGGGAAAAACAATAGCTAGCTAAAACAGAAAAAATTTCTTTTAATTTCCAAACATTAACTACTGTAATTTAGGATCAACAAGACATTAAATTTCTGATAGCATAAAACAGTAAATAATAGAACATTTACTTAACCATAATAGAACATTTACTTAACCATTACCTTAGCTGAAACAAGGAACAAAATTACCTGATATGTTGTTGTTATCCTCTTTGATGTATGCTCCGAAAAAGATGTAAGGGATCATGGATCAAACCCTTAGGGTAGATCTCATCATGATCATTAGGACAAATTGCCAAGAAGAACGTTTAGGGTATTAGGCTAGAAAACTAACTAGTTGGCTAAGAATCAAGAGGCCATGCCACTGTCAAGTAATAGGACTAAAAAACAGGATACCACTGTCCAACCTAGTGGCTAGAAAAGAGGCTACAAATAGCCTTAATAATTTCAGCCCAAGAAACTCAAAGACTGCTACATCAATGGAAGAAATACCAGTAGCTCCAGGGTAGCCCTAACAAACCCTTACTAGGGCTACTTGCAGACAAAGAGAGGCAACAATCAAGGGCGTCACCAACAAAAGGTTAAGGCGGCACCAATCAGGCAACAAGGCAGCACAAACAAGGCAACAATGGCGGCACACTAAGATGGAACTCGAACAACAACAAAATTCCCTTTATAGCCTCATTGGGAAGACCTTTTTAGGTCAGCGACAGGCTAAGTAGAACAAGACTGAAAAAGGATAAACCCTCGGTGGTTGAAACAAACCAAAACACACAAAGAAGGAGCTGAGAAACCTGTCCAAAAAGGGCCGCAACCACTTAGTAACCTGATCAAGAAGGGCCGCAGAAAAAACCTCAGTCCTCAAATCGGCTAAGAGAGAAATGAGTGTAGTGAGTGAGGATTTATTTATAGTTTTTGGTAGGTAGGTTAGGGCTAGCAAATTAGTCCTTTTCTCCTAACTTTAGGGTTAGGTTTAAACCCTAACAATTAAACAAATAATATTTTACAATATAAAATATTAAATGTTAAATCAAAAAAGTCAACAAGGAAATAAACAAGTCTAAGAGAGGGGGTTTCATTAATAAACAAAAAGGACAAAGTCAAAGGTTAAGTTCTTCTTTAATGGAAGAATGTCCACATGAGTCTCACGATATAACTTATAAGCTTTTATCATCCCAGCATACGAGGAGGGTCAATGATGTGATCATTTCCTTCTTCTTAACTGCTCCTAGGTCATATGGACCATTCCGAGAGAGAAGAAGGTCACACATCATCTCAGCTTGGTACTCAACCAAGAAACTGCCTAGTCCCAAACCAGGATACCCCATAACACATCTGGGGGCCCTAGATCACAACTAGGGTCTTATCCACCAAGATACACAACCAAGGATCAATCCAAGCATCGAGCAAGGATTCCTTGGAACACATCCAGGGTCCCTAGAACACATCTAGGGATTTATACCATCAAACTGCTTGGTCCTTGACCAAGAACCCCAACAATACACTGGGGGCCCAACTAGGGTCTTTTTCCATGGCTCTAACTGCTTGGTCCCAGACCAAGAACCCCAAGAGTGTACTGGGGGCCCTAGATCACAGCTAGGGTCTTTTCCATCCTCCCGGAGAATGGCTCTTGCAACTGCACTAATTTTAACATAATGTACCAATCCAGTGTCCGATAATGTCCTCTGAGGAATGCTCGAGACTGTGAGAACCCAATTGGGTAATTGTGGGAGGAGCATGGGAACAGTCAACCAAAGCTCTCCTAACATCTGAGGCTGAAGATAAAAATTTGGTAATGGGCACCTAACTACTTGATCTGGACTGGGAGACATCGTCAGGCTAGAACAAAATGGAGCAATGTATGCGCTACGAAGAGGGGTGTAACACACCCACCATGGGGCTAGAAAATTTTCGGCTTTCTTTCCTTAATCTCGAGGGACAACACTCTCCGAGATTCTAAGGAGCCCAACGCAAACCCTCCTTTCCCTTTAAAGTCCCTCATATGACCGTGGCTATGCCCATAGTCCTTACCGAGAAGGCACTTCTGCTATCGCGATACGGGGAGTCGTGAGGCAAGCGATCCCTTGCTCTCTTGACTTTCGAAGTGCTGAAATCCGAAATGGAACTAACCACTTATTGAGATTAACAACAACCCGGAATAAGTTTGGTACTTTACCCTTCGGGGTTTCCGCCATCGAGATTTCGAGATGTGCGACGACAGGAGGTCTCGCACCTAGTTTTCCGGGAGCCGAAACTCCGAAACCTGCATACATGTATATATATATATATATATCGCTCAGCCTATTTCGGGAATTCACAAATCGGGTTTTCGGGATATGCGACGACAAGAGGTCTCGCATCTGGGTTTCCCGGGAGCCGAAACTTCAAAACACCGAACTCTAAACATGCTCCACTATTTCGGGGTTTCCTCCATCGGGATTTCAGGATGTGCGACGACAGGAGGTCTCGCATTTGGGTTTCCCAGGAGCCGAAACTCCGAAACACCAAACTCTAGACATGCTCCACTATTTCGGGGTTTCCTCCATCGGGATTTCGGGATGTGCGACGACAGGAGGTCTCGCATCTGGGTTTCCCGGGAGCCGAAACTCCAAAACACCAAACTCTAGACATGCTCCACTATTTTGGGGTTTCCTCCATTGGGATTTTGGGATGTGCGACGACAGGAGGTCTCGTATCTGAGTTTCCTGGGAGCCAAAACTCCGAAACACTGAACTCTAGACATGCTCCACTATTTCGGGGTTTCCTCCATCGGGATTTCGGGATGTGTGATGACAGGAGGTCTCGCATCTGGATTTCCCGGGAGCCGAAACTTCGAAACACCAAACTCTAGACATGCTCCACTATTTCGGGGTTTCCTCCATCGGGTTTTCGGGATGTGTGACGACAGGAGGTCTCGCATCTGAGTTTCCCGGGAGCTGAAACTCTGAAACACCAATATATATATATATATATATATATATATATATGAGGCTAAATTCATTTCGAGATTTCGCAAGTCGGGATTTCGGGACTTGTGAGTACAAGGGAACTCGCCCTTGGATATTCCGGATGTCGAAATACTGAAATATCGGGATTTATCTATACGCTATCATTTCGGGATTTTGCATGTCGGGGCTTTGAGAATTGTGAGTACAAGGGAATTCACCCTTGGGTATTTCGGGTACCGAAATGCCGAATTATAATAACTTCTCCACACTCTATCTTTTCGGGATTTCGCAAGTCGGGATTTTGGGACTTGCAAGTACAAGGGAACTCACCCTTGGATATTCCGAATGTCGAAATACCAAAATATCGGAATTTAGCTACACGCTATCATTTCGCGATTTCGCATGTCGAGACTTCGGGACTTGCGAGTACAAGGGAATTCGCACTTAAGTACCCCGGGTGCCGAAATACCGAAATGTCGAAGTCTAAGAGGATCATTCTCTCTCGTGCAGGGTTTTTAAGACTTACGCCATAAAATCCTCCAGCAGATCCTTGGATAAACTTTCAAAAGGGTGTCCTTGTGGGGAGATCTATCCAAGGCAGTACTTGAGACAAATAAGGGAATAAATTTCTCGAGAACAGACTTGAAAACTAAATCCGTTCTATATATATATATATATATTTACATAAGCCATAGGTGGTCTTTCCAATATAAGCATACAACCACCATTTCTGATCAAAACACCATACAGACAGTCTTATACTGAAACCATTCATAATTGCACAAACCATGAGCATACATGTCAGAATATCAATTTCAAGATACGAGATATAACACTTATCAGAAAAACACTAGGTTTGATGCAACTGCTGAGAGGGGGTGCTCGTTTCCACCCAATCGTAGGCTCAGCGATTTCGAATGGATTTACCACTAGCCACCCCCGAGCTTAGACCACAATGCTGTGAGACTGAGTCTCTGTTCGTCAGAAGTCGAGAACGAAGGTTACTCTCCTTCTTCTCTGCTTATCAATCCCTCTGTATATTTTTCCAGAGTCCTTCCGATTTCTCCCCTCTTGCGATCTCTGTCGCGACTGCCCCCTTCCACACCTCCTTCCTGCCTTTTCTTTTTCCGACGAGGTTGCGTGTGGCACGAACTTCCCCGCGGTGGTCAGGTCTGAGGCTTCCACGGATGGGCAGTTCACCCCCATCCCTCATCAACTCATGAGGAGCCTCTTCACCTACCAACCTAGCGAGTAATTCATTTCGGGGCCAACTAGCCGCTCTTGATCTTCGGGCCAGTGAAGACCAAATACGGTATTGGTTTTGGTGGAAGTTAACGCCACCATTCCAGGTGCCTTCCACCACCTTTCATCAGCCATCGTGGTCTCTTTTCAGCACATCCCCCTCCCARCAGYCMTGCAAYATATATTCATAACATTATTTACATTCGTCGACCTTTTAYACTAAGGTCCATTCAAAATCACACATTCACATCTTTGAGTCTGCCATAGTTCTTGGCCAGTATAGTTATTTTTTTACAGACTAGGGGAAACAGGGTGTTACAAGGGGTGTTACAAGGGGTCTTTCAAGATGAAGCAGAATTCCAGAGAGCAAAGTGCTCTTAGGAACTTAATTTTGACAGACTCTTGGGAGACAAAGCCCCTCCAACATGCTACATTGAGGAAGAACAATCTTAGGAAACCCGCCTCTAGACAGTTCATCAAAAACAGATCATAAGCAGAAAAACTATTATGCTATTGTCTCTTACAATGTTTATGCCCAACCCAACACTCATTCATTCCTTTTGCTGTTGAATACCAAGTGCAGAAATAAATTGGATATGCATGGAAAACATTTAGCACCACAACAAACAGATCACACAAGATTTACCCCAGAGAAAACCTCAATCGAGGAAAAAGTCCAGCATTACAATGCACCGTCTTAAATAATGTTTATGCCCCAACCCAACACTCATTCATTCCTTTTTCTGTTGAATACCAAGTGCAGAAATAAATTGGACATACATGGAAAACATTTAGCATCACAACAAACAGATCACATAGGATTTACCCTAGAGAAAATCTCAATCGAGGAAAAATTCCAGCATTAAAATTCACTGTCTTATTACTATTGAGAGATTAAAATCTTCTAAAACATTCAAACGCACTCTCCACATTGAGATTTCTGTATGCTCTAAACGAGCTAAACCGACGGCAGGACCTTCATTTTACACAAAAGATTTATTGGCATGTATCCTGTTGTACTTTGCTGTCTTGCTTGATTGTTGAGCAGTGGAGTGATGAGGAAAAAATATCTTCAACTGTTTTCAGAAAACAGCCCTAATTGTACACTGACTACTCCTGTTTTGTCCCTCTGCTCTTTTTATAGAGCATTTTCGAAACTGTCCTGATCAAATATGCTCAAAGGTATCAACCTTGACTTAATAGGTAATCGACCTATTAAGCACCTTCCTTGTTTGATAAAACTAGTGAAATTCTGTAAGCTCTAGCTTGAGATCCTTTGAGGGAACATATTCAGCATCTCCAAAAAATAAGTAGACAGTTATATGTCGATGATGCATTGCCTTTTAAGTTAAAGGTGCTGAGGTGAGAGCAAGGTTCCAACTTCCAATGGCTTAAGGAAGGAAATGCTTCTTCTAAGTATTTTGCATTGCTTTGAAGTAAACTAAGTGTTTGTATAGATTTAAAATGGATAAAAATATGTCTTTGTATTAATAATTAGAAAGCTTTAGACAGTTAAAGACCAAATTCAAGTGGTTTTTTCTCTTAGATTTTCCCTGCTCAACTCAAATTTATTATGAAAGAAAAGTTCATGGATATGACACAATTCCCAGAGGAAGTACTTAGAAAATTTATAGCAAGGAAGCAAGCTTATTAACTTGCTATTCATTCTTATTGAGTTCCATGATGTCCTTTTTCCTATGAAAAATGAAAATTCTCATAAGAAGGATGTCGTTTGTCTGTGAAATTTTACAAGAATTATTAGGATCTTATCAGTAGTGACTATTTGGATATGTGCAAAGAGGTTTCTTTACAAGCTAACTTTCTGGACATGCTAACTCCAAGTTACTATGATAAATATTTTGGATCCTTGCTTTAATGCCCTGAGTATAATCAGCACCGATGTTCGGGGCATCGGATGGGCATTCGTCAAAGTCAATTTTTGACTTCGACACATCATATCCAATGCTTGAACGCGTGTGCTGGTTAAGATTTGCCGCTTTAATAGGGTTGCTTTGAGCCACTCCATCTACACGTTGATATTCGATTTCTCTTTTGGTAAAAAGATACTCGATTTCTCTTTTGGTAAAAAGAGAGATAGAGCTCTATAGGACTTTAATATGGCTGCTTTGAGCCACTCCATCTACAGATTGATATTCGATTTCTCTTTTGATAAAAAGAGAGATAGAGCTCTAAGCCTGAATGGAATTGACAATGTTAGGATCAAAAGTATTGCACTAATTTTAATGTATAAGGTGTTATAATTATTTTTTATATTTTGTTTTATAAATATGTACATTACATATCTCATTCACATTAGATTGTTATTTTTTTAATATTTTTTTGAAATATTATATTGAGCTGACTTATGCTATATATCACCTTAGTTTTAAGCACAAACATTATACATCTTCCTCATAGGGCACCATAAAATGCACCTCACTTTTCTCCATGCAATAAATGTTTATGCGAGGATTATTCTTGAAAGTTCCAACTCTTTTTAACATTGTGAGAAGTCACAAAATTGGAAAAAATGGGATATACCAATGCCCTCCCATGTGCATTCTTTGTATGTAACATGGTCAAAACGTTAAGTTTCAAATAAAGCTTAGTATTTACATTTTTAGTTTCTTGTACATGATTTGGGATATTAAATTTTGGTCAGAGGCTATCTTGTTAATGTCAAAACTCAGTGTAGTTTAAGTGATGAATTTGTTCTTAGCCTTGTCATTTCTTCTTCAAACTTTAGGTTGATTTTGAAATTTTGCACAATTAATTGTTTGAGTAAGTAAAAATCATCCATCTTTTTAATTTTTATCAATATTATATATACTCAACCGTGTTGGTTCTATTAGTAGAATTGAAAGCTACTAGTGGGAGACTGTTTTGTCAATGTTAAAACTCTAGAGTGTAGTTTCTATGATGAATTTGTTCCAAGCCTTGCCATTTCTTCTTCTCTTTTTAGGCTGATTGTGAAATTTTGCATGCTTAATAATTTAAGCAAGTAAAATCATCAAATTTTTAATTCTTAATGCTTAATAATTTAAGCAAGTAAAATCATCAAATTTTTAATTCTTATTGACATTGTATACACTAAACCATGTTGATTCTATTAGTAGGATTGAAAGCCATTATTAATTCCTAGGAATGATGTATAGTTGTTGCATATTCAATTTGTGTGCACATTCAATTTGAATTAGGAACTACTTTTAATAAACAATATGATTTCTATTTTATTGCCATCTTATCCATTCACAAGGTCTCGTTCTTATTATTGTTTCCTTCACATGTTTCTACAAACATCTTGTCCTTAATTACAATTTTTTGTTGCAAATCCTATTGTGGTTTTGGGCGTATATGTCAAGTTCAATATTGAGAGTCAAGTAGTAGAACATTTGATTATGGCTTTCAATATAATCAGTTGCAATTGCAATTTAGATTGTTTGAGCATTCGGTCATTGTGGTCTTTCATATCCTTTATTTTATAGTAGAGGAACGAAAAGTGTGGTTTGACGAGAGCCAATATAAGGCATGGCTTGTTAAAATGATTTATATTTTGACTTGTTTGATTATTTGTTCTAAATTAATTCTGAGATTTCTACACAGAATTTTGATTTATCTAATTTCCTCATTGTTTGTGTTAATTCAAAATGTTTTACATTCTCTTTCTATAGATGCGTTGGAAAATGTGTTTCACAATTAGAAAAAGGCATGAAATTCTAATCATCTAGAATCAGAGGAATTTTATCTAGAATTTGCCTAAGATAACAACATCTATGCCACTAAAAAATTGTGTTTGATTATGTTCAATGTCTCTTAATTGCTTTCCAACAAGTTTTTAGTATTCGTGTTCCCATAAGAGAAACCTCATTAAGTATAACCAATTGTAGGGAAAAGTACTCTTTAGACATTTGATATACAATTGTGTTTGATTATGTTAAATTTCTCTTAATTGGTTGCCAACAAGTTTTTAGCATCCATGCTCCCATAAGAGAGAAACCTCATTAAGTATAACCAAATGTAGGTTAAAGTACTCTTTAAACCTTTGATATAACAATTCAATGGGATTCCAAAAGTGAAATTGTAAGGTGTACCATAGAAGTGCTAAAACACATAGGGGGTAAATTGTTAAAAATGATAAAGTATTCCATTAAGGTCCACTTATTAAAACTAATTTGGCTTGTTAGACATGTGCTAAGCTACTTTGATGACATAAGTAAACTAATTATGAGAGGTCAAACACCTCCCCTTACACACACATAAGGGTTGTACACCAAGTAGGTTTGAACCTACACTATTTGCGTGGTGGTGCCCCATACCAACCCACTAAGCCACAACCTGAATGTGAGTTAAACTATATTAATGTTGTCTTAAGATGAATTATATTTTTGACATATTAACTTGTTAGCACTAGATTGTCCTCATGCTAATCATGGTCTTCAAGGATGAGTGCTTATGTGCACATGCACTTTGGTACTATAGTTCAAGATTTGGTTGAGTTTTCTTCATATTGGTTTAGTGACACCACTTTTAGTTTAGGATCAATTAGGAACACATCAAATTTATATTTTTAGCAAGTGTCCCATGCAACACTTGTAGCATATATTGGAATGTGATTGTTTCAAAAGGGTATTTCTCTGATTTTGAGATTTGCTATTTGGGAAAATTTGTATTTTTAGAACTCTTTATTTTTAGTAAATTCATTATAGTTTTGAGTGACCATTAGATGATCTTTCAAAAGGGTATTTTACTATTTTGTGTTTGTAAATTATGCTTTTGAAATTTTCTTGTTTTTGAAATTAATCATGTTCACTGATATCATTCTCGAAAAACAATCACCTGTGTGGATTTTTACAATGATCAAAGAAGTCTTATTCTTAGACTATATATTTTTAGAAAGTGTCATGCATGAATGGGATTACACAATGATGGAGAAGAAAACCCAAAAATTTCAAGTGATTTTGAGAAAATGCAAGATTATTTCAAAACTAGGGCATTATGTCTAAAAATAACAACATGGTGAATGAGTTGTGTTATAGGTTATCATTCATACATGGATCATGGAGGCTTTCTCTAGTGTTGGGTTTTGCTTATTATTGGACGTATGGAGCACCTTACTTGGTACTTTCTTGGAGGAATGGTGGTATATTTTTGGATATGCTATTTTAAGCTTGGATTGGATCTATTTATTAGAATAAGGAGGGCAATTTCCCCCAAGAGATTTGGTTGATTTTTTCTCCTTTCCTTTTGTGCCAAATTTGGATTATCTATTCATGGAGATGGAGCATCTAACTTGGATTGGTTGTGCATGCTTTTCATGGAGGATATTTTCTATTTTGGGACTAGGTATATGTGCACATGTGGAATGCCCTACTTGGGTTATCATTAGAAATGCTTTGAACATTATCAAAAAACTTAATTTAGGTAGCTATCTTAGTCCATGGGGAGTGATTAACTTAAGGGGGAAGCATACTATATTTGGGAGCTTCGTTTTTATCTTGGAGAAGACTCATTTTTTCCATGTTGAATGCCTTACTTTGCTTGCCTCATCTTCATTTGTTATCCTCTTATCTCATTCTTTTATTCTTGGGATTGATTTTGCAATATTGTGACCTTGCATGGTCCCTATTCTTAGATCCACGGATATTTTTGGTTTTTTTATTTGGATTGGATTAAGATTGAAATGAAAGAACTATTATTGTAAAAAGAACACAATATACAATGTTGAATGGAAAATATTACTTAAAATTTTTTTTTTTGTTAATAATCAATGGTGAAAAGCATTGCAAATTGTATAGCAATAAACTCATTTGCAAAACAACTATAATAAGAGGTTGAAACTGCAATTTATAATAATGCAAAAAAACCTAAGAGGCACAAACCCTAAGATGCAAGAACCCAAACCTTGACGTGATGTTAAAGATGAGTGTGCACTCTGAGTTGGACAATGTTGAGCTCTCTAGAAAAAGGGGAGCCTTTCTGGGACCATAGATTTTTTCTCATTGCTTTGTTTTAGGTCTTCTTTAACTTGATGGAAAAATAATTTGTAGACTTAGTCGATGCTTGATGGTTGGGTGTTAGAACTTTGAAAAACACATGGAAAGTCCTTAAAAGATGTTGAAAATAATAGCATCAGGAGACACTCTCTAATGAGAGGTAGTGGGCCACCCTGAGGCTAGCGACGGAGATTTGGAGAATCAAACAGTCTTGTGAAGTCATGGCAAGAGTCAGGGTGAACGTACAAACCTTGAGCCAGACAAGAGTCGGGACGAAGGAGTTGTTGGTACAAATATTGTGAGCCTGGAGCAAAAGTCAAGGTGAAGGTACAACCCTTGTGAACCTAGAGAAAAAAACAAGATGAAGAAATAAACCTTGTGAGCCTAGTACAATAGCCAGGGTGAACGTACAAACCTTGTGAGTCTAGTGCAAAAGCCAAGGTAGAGCTTAGCAAGAGTCAGGATGAACATAAAAGTTTTGTGAGCTAAACTGGTATGTGGGATGACCTGCTAGTCTTTGTTGTGATCCTCTTAGAGCTGGCCACTCTAGGAGTCACTTTAGCATATGACCTAACGTAACGATCAGATGACCACATGGTGTAAAATATATTTCCTCTTATTGATGTAATAATGTTGTGAGCAGATAAGGACCATGTAAAGAAGAGAGTAGGAATAATGTGCTTGCTAATGATGTAATTAGTCTAAATGACTAAGGTTAAATGTAATGAAAAAATAAAAAGGAAAAAAAATCCTAAGTTATAATGTTATATTATGTCAATGAGAAATTAGAAGAAGGGGGTCGAACCTCATGACTAGGAAGATGATATATTATGTCAATGAGAAATTAGAAGAAGGGGGTCGAACCTCATGACTAGGAAGATGAACTTAAGTATTCTTTGGGGCTTCTAGAAGTTTGACTAAGCCCAACAAGAAGATAAGATCTGGATGTTTCGAGAAGGATGGAAGAAACCATAAAAAAAGGACAAGAGGACAATTTAGATCTACATACATTTCAGATCTACATTCGAGTTCAGATCTACAATCAAGTTCAGATCTACATTCAAGTTCAGATCTACAATCAAGTTTAGATCTACATTCAAGTTCATATCTACATTCAGGTCTAGATCTACATCCAGGTCTAGATCTACATCCAGGTTCAAATATGCATCCAAATGAAGATCTACAATATCCAAGTTATTTATCAGATCTACAAGTTATACTTCAGATCTACTAGAAACACAAGCAAAAGGTCTCTAGTCATCCTCTCTCTCTTGAAATTTTTGTACTGTAGCACGTCATTGAGGGTTATTGTACCTGTAAAGCTTATTCATTAATTAAGAGGAAGATATTTTGTTGGGGTTTTCTCCCTTATTAGGTTTCCCCAGGGTAAATCTATGTGTTCTTTGGTGATCTGTTATTTATGCTGCTCTATGTTATCAGTTTTCAGTTTATTATGATCTAAATAATTTGTTAAAGTGTGAGAGGCTCAGTTTTGCAGTATTAGATCTTTGGGTGCGAGAGGCTCAGTTTTGCAGTGCTTGAGCTCACACAGATCCTAGCTTGATTCAGATCAGATCTTCAGATCAACAGATCCGCAGTAATGGCTTCCTCTTCTATTTTAGTCAGGGCAGATGGCATATTAGAAGGAGCTTCAAACTTTAATGTTTGGAAGCTTAGGGTTATGAATATTTTGCAGGAACATGAACTAGATCAGTTTGCGACTTCTGTGGTAGAAGAGCCTACATCAAATGCAGGCAGAGAAACGTTCAGAAGAAATCAGGCTAAGGAAAAGCGCATAATCTTTGACTCATTCAAGGACAAAATTATGTCGGTGATGACCCCTCTCATGACAACCAAGGAATGTATGGACACTTTGATAAATATTTATGAGAAACAGGCTCCTAGCCAAAAGAGGACCCTAAAGCACAAGATTAAGTATTTGAAGATGGAAAAGGGAGAACCTGTTGCTTCTTTTTCTTCAAGGATAACACAGATTCGAGATCAGTTATTGGTTATTGATGTTACAATGGATGATGATGATCTGGTGCATGCTATTTTTGATGGACTCCCTCCATCTTGGGAATCCTTTCTGTCCAGTGTGAGTGGTAGGGAGTTCCAACCTACCTTTGAGCAATTGTGGCATGATTGTCTCTAGGAAGAGAGTCGCGTGGCCACCAGGAATGAGCCTCCCAAAGAAGAACAAACTGCATTGGCCACCAAATTCAAGGGAAGAAGAAGATTCACCTTCCAGAAAAAGGAAAGCACCAAGGGAGCGTTTAAAGGTAAGGGCTTTGATGTTTCCAAAGTTAAGTGTTTTAATTGTAACAAAATGGGTCATTTTGCAAAAGATTGTTGGTCTAAAAAGAAAGGAACATCATGCTTCCACTGCTGAAGATGAAGAATCAAAGAAAAGACAGAAGCGGTCTCCTAGTGAAAAGGAGAAGAAGAAATAATATTTCCTGGTATCAACATTGTCTAGTACAATGATTGCAGGTCCTAACACTTGGCTAGTTGATAATGGAGCATCAAAACATATGACAGGTTATAAGAACATCCTCTCTAACTTTAGGAAGAGGACTTTCTCAGATCAAGTGGAACTTGGGGATGACAGAAGCTACAGGATTGAAGGAGTGGGTTCCATCTCCTTCCAACTAGAATCTGGATCTATGTCTCACATTGATGAAGTCTTATATGTGTCTAGATTGAGGAAAAATCTTTTATCAGTGCAATTCTTGAGGACAAGGGTTATTGGATAACCTTTATGGAGAGAAAAATGCTACTATGGGCCAAGGGTAGCCAGTTGAATTCATCCGAGCCTATTGGGGTTCGAAGAGGTGGATTATATATAGTGACGAGATAGTTTTTCCAGGCACTTGCTCATGAAACATCCATCTCCAGAGAGTTATGGCATAGGAGGTTCGACCACTTGCACTATAAAGCGCTTCCAGATCTTCAGACAATGGTAATTGGTATGCCTTTTATTTCTACTAGAAAAGATGAAGTCTGCAAAGGTTGTTTACTTGGTAAAAATACAAATAAATCTTGTTCTAGCAGTGACAGTAGAGCTCAGGGTATTCTAGATCTTGTACACTCTGATGTATGTGGTACTATGTCATCTCCTTCCCTTAGTGTTTTTTGTATTATGTAATCTTCATTGATGATCATTCTAGGAAATGTTAGATTTATTTCCTTAAGGATAAAAATGAAACTTTTGAGAAGTTTAAGGAATTTAAGGCATTCATAGAAGACCAGAAAGGAAAAAAAAAAAAAGATCCTCAGAATAGACAATGGGGGAGAATTTGAAGATTTTTGTAAGGAAATAGGAATCAAAAGGAAGTTGACAGTACCTTGTAATTCTCAACAAAATGGTGTTGTTGAGAGAAAGAATAGGACTATCTGTGAGGCAACTAAGGAAATGATGTTTGATTAGGATTTACCCAACTCCCTTTGGGCAGAAGCCACTACTACTGCAGTGTATGTTCAAAATAGGTGTCCTCATGTTATTCGTAAGGACAAAACGCGTGAAGAAGTATTTACAGGGACTAAACTAGAAGTAGGGCACATCAAGATTTTCGGTTGCCCAGTCTATATACATATTCCTAAGGAAAAGAGAACAAAAATGGAACCCTCAAGAAAGAAGGGGGTCTTTGTGGGATACAATGAAAGTTCTAAGGCTTACAGGATCTACATTCCAGGTCAGAGGCAGATAGAAGTAAGCCAAGACATTACCTTCCATGAAGAATATGCTTTTAGGAAGTCTAGAGAACTTCAACAAGAAAATGAAATTGAATAGACAACTTCTCTCTTATCCCAAGATGCAAATTCAGACAACAACTTCTTCCTTATCCCAAGATGAAAATTCAGACAGCCAGAGGCAGGAAACACATGAAACTCCAAGTGATGAGCCCTTAGATCCTATTGAGACTTTGGAAAGGTCTCTTGAAGAACCGCCTGCCAAAATAAAACCAGCCTGGTTCAAAGAAACTATGCAAGAAGCAAAACAATTTGCTGCCCCTAAAGGCAAAAGGCCACACATGCTTGGTGACTATGTTGCTTTGGTAAGAAACATTAGTGATTCTAAGCCCAACTCATTTGAAGAGGCTGACAGGTTACATGTATGGAAGGATGTTATGCTTGAAGAATACAGGTCCATATTGAAGAACAATGTCTGGGAAATAGCACCCAGACCAAAAGATAATTTGTAGTCTCATCCAAATGGATATACAAAATTAAACATGCAGTTGATGAAAGTATTTAAAAGCACAAGGCAAGATTTGTTGCTAGAGGCTTCACACAAAAAGAAGGTATAGACTATGATGAGATATTCGCCCCAATATCCAGGTATAATTCTATTCAATCTGTTATTTCCTTAGCTTCTGTACTTGGTTGGAAATCGCATCAAATGGATGTAAAAACAGTGTTTCTAAATGGTAAAGTAGAACATGAAGTTTTTGTGGAACAACCTGAAGGGTTTGTAATGCATAGCAAAGTCTCTCATGTATGGATGCTACGGAAATATTTGTATGGTCTCAAACAAGTTCCTAGGGTCTGGTATGAAAGAATTGATGGATTTCTAAAGGGCCTAGGATTTCAGAAAAGTGATGTTGATGCTAACTTATATTTTAAGATTGAAAGGAACTAGCCCATTATTCTTGTCCTTTATGTGGATGATCTTTTCCTCAGGAAATGAAGGTCAGATAGCCTGGTGTAAGAGGGAGCTCATTTCAGAATTTGAAATGAAGGAATTGGGCCTCATGCATTACTTCCTTGGTTTGGAAGTTTGGCAAAGACAAGGTGAAATCTTTTTGGCTCAGGGAAAAGACACAATTGGTGTATTAAAAAGATTTTGGATGATGGAATGTAAATCCATGACTACTCCCATGGTTTCAAATTTAAAGAAGTTGCATGATTCGAGTACAAGATCAGATTTGGTAGACCCCACTATGTACAAGAAGCTTATTGGGTCATTGTTGTATGTGGTCCACACTAGGCCTTGGCATTTGTTATGAAGTCAGTGCATTGAACCAGTTCATGGCTGAGCGGAGACATAGACACTGGGTGGCAACTAAACATGTTTTGAGATATCTTAGGGGGACCATTACTTGTGGTCTAAGGTATACATCCAGTGGTGGTATGTTTCTGCATAGTTACACAGATTCTAACTGGGTTGGAAGCCCAGTGGACAGGAAGAGTACTTCAAGTTTCTGCTTCAGTTTAAGATCCGCTATGATCTCATGGTCAAGCAGGAAATAGGGATCCATTGCACAGAGTATAGTCGAGGCTGAGTATATTGCGGCCAGTGATGCCAATAGGGAAGCAATATGGCTCAAAAAATTGATTTCTAGGTTGTTTGGTGACATGCTAGAGACGATAGTTATACACTGTGATAATCAAAGCCGTGTAAAGTTGACAAAGAATTTGGTATTTCACGACAAGTCAAAGTATATTGACATGAGATACCATTATATCAGAGACATGGTCCAAAGAAAGATAGTTAAGCTAAAATACATAGCCATAGATGAGCAGGTAGAAAATATCTTGACCAAGCCATTGCCATTGAAATAGTTTGTGCACCTGAGAGGAAAGCTTGGAGTGGCAGAGAATGCCTCCATCACTGAGAGGAAGTGTTGAAAATTGCAGCATCGGGAGACATTCTCCAATGAGAGGTAGTGGGCCACCCTGAGGCTAGCCAAGGAGATTTGGAGAATCAAACAGTCTTGTGAAGTCATGGCAAGACTCAGGGTGAACGTACAAACCTTGTGATCTAGAAAAGAGTTAGGATGAAGGAGTTGTTGGTACAAATATTGTGAGCCTAGAGCAAAAGTCAAGGTGAAGGTACAAACTGTGGGAGCCTAGAGAAGAAGTCAAGATGAAGAAATAAACCTTTGAGCCTAGTACAATAGCCATGGTGAACGTACAAAACTTGTGAGTCTAGTGCAAAAGCCAAGCTAAAGTTTAGCAAGAGTCAGGACGAACATAAAAGTCTTGTGAGCTAAATTGGTATGTGCGATGACCTACTAGTCTTTTTTGTGATCCTCTTAGAGATGGTCACTCTAGGAGTCACTTTAGCATATGACCTAGTGTAAGGATCAAATGAACACATGGTGTAAAATATCTTTCCTCTTATTGATGTAATAATGTTGTTGTGAGCAGATAAGGACCATGTAAAGAAGAGAGTAGGAATAATGTGCTTGCTAATGATGTAATTAATCTAAATTACTAAGGTTAAATGTAATGAAGAATTAAAAGGCAAAACAATCCTAAGTTATAATGTTATAATGTTATATTATGTCAATGAGAAATTAGAAGAAGGGGTTTGAACGTCATGACTAGGAAGATGAACTTAAGTCTTCTTTGGGGCGTCTAGAAGTTTGACTAAGCCCAACAAGAAGATAAGTTTTGGATGTTTCTAGAAGGCTGGAAGAAACCATAAAAAAAGGACAAGAGGACAATTCAGATCTACATACAGTTCAGATCTACATTCAAGTTCAGACCTACAATCAAGTTCAAATATACATTCAAGTTCATATCTACAATCAAGTCCAGATCTACATTCAGGTTCAGATCTGCATCCAAGTGAAGATTTACAATATCCAAGTTCTTTATCATATCTACAAGTTATACTTCAGATCTACTAGCAGCAGAAGCAAAAGGTCTGTAGCCGTCCCCTCTCTCTCTCTCTCTTGTGTGATTTTTGTACTGTAGCACCCCATTGAGGGTTATTGTACTTGCAAAGCTTATTCATTAATTAAGAGGAAGATCTCTTGCTAGGGTTTTCTCCCTTATTGGGTTTCCCCAGGGTAAATCTGCGTGTTCTTTGGTGATCTGTTATTTATGTTGCTCTATGTTATTAGTATTGTGATCTAAATAATTTGTTAAAGTATTGAAAAAGAAGCTAAAAGATCAAATCTAATAAATTAAGCTCAAAATTAACAAAAAATGCATCACAAGTTTATGACCCAAATATTGTTAATGTAATGACCATTTTTAATGTGGCACTGGATGACCACTTGGTTGTCCTTCCCCCTTGATTATTAACGGTCTCCATTGTGATAGTTTCTTTTTCCAAACAATGGAAATTTCATTGGATCTGATTCATGGTGAACCACTTTCCCTAGTGAAGATGCTGCTTTGCTTTAACAACCCCAAAGAATTATATATTTTTCTAGTGGGCTCTTCAACTTCGTGTCCATGATCTGGTCCACTATAACTTGCTCAATGAAATGAAGGTTGAGATTTATAGTGGCCAAGTGCTCTGCCACCTCCGAGGTGTCCAACAAATGTACAAAGTATGGCCAAAGTAGTTCCACAAACAATGAATGGTGTAAGTCGAAAAAGGGTGGAAGATTCAATCCAAAAACATTCTCACTCATAAACTTCATGATAGTGTAAAGCCCTTATTGGAGTGGTATGGGATTCTTATGGGGGCCTTTAAGTCATTCTTTCTACAAATGTAACCATACCTATCACCAACTTGAAACTTGTGTGGAATGTGATGTTGATGCTTGTACTTGGTGTTATCTTTTTGGTAAGTATTATGAACTTGATGTTGGATGTGTTGGATCTTCTCAACAATTTTCATTTCTTTGGTTACCTTATTCTAAGCATGTGAGGATTCTCCCTAAGCTAATGCAAGGGATAGAGCTACATAAATTGGGACCAATGTATAGAAACCTAGGCACACTTGAAAACGTTATGATTGGTATACTATGAAGGGTTATGTTGTAGTTGTGTTGAATGTAAGCAAGGATTTCATCCCATATACGTGGATGCTTGGCATTGTACTTCTAAGGATATATAAAATCATCATATTGTCTATTGTAGTGGCCTCTTTTGCTTTAACTAGTTTGACTAATTAAATCATATTATTCGAGGGCATTTCGATTACAAAATTACTTGGCTTATTAACATATGTTATGATGATAAAACTCAAACTTTTATGACTATTTTGGATTGGATTTAATTGACATTATGGTATTTCTGAATGATTTTTGTTGTAATATTTATATGATAAGCATGGATGGATAATTGTATGGTGAGATGATGTAACTGATAATATTGATTCACATGGTTATGAAACATTCAAATAGATGGATATATATTTAAATGCATTAACTGCTAGATGTTATTGATGGTTTGCCAAGTGTGATAGGGAATTCATAGTTGTACATTGGTGTGGGATTGCATCAATATTATATGAACTCTAGATTGAGTTAGGATGTTATGATATGCCACATGATTAATTCTATGTTTTAATTTATGATTATGGGACTATTTAATGTGTTGATTTCAGTGTGTGCATGCACAAGGAATATGCTTTCCAATCATTCCACAAATGGGTAATGGGGTTGTATGGAAGATGTACATAGTATCACTAGGAGAGGAGGAACACCATCTCCATTTTCACCTACTAGTTCTCATTTGCCATGTTTTGGGTTGAAAATTTTATGATTTTTTTACCCATAGGTTGCATGTTGATGTGAGGGTAGGTTGTGGATTTGGTCACTAACAAGGTTTCGCTGAGGGGCACACAATAAAGTGTCATCCTTATTCCTTAGCGGCCATCAGTCTCTCAACAAGGTAGGAACAGGTTGAATTAGTGTGGTCTCAAGTGTTGTGCCATTTCTCCCACCAAAAAAAAAAAGATGCTTGAAGGGTATACTTGAACATGGCACCCTTAGTACTCATCGAAAAATAATCCTTGAAGGGCATGGAGAAACATGGAACCCTTGGTATCAATCACATTGATTATGCATACATGAGAAAAATATTTGACTAGCATATGTGTTTTCTTTAAATTGAGAAAAGTTGAATAAAGTTAAGGATTTCAAATTCAAAGAGAAGCATGGGAAATGATAAGTAGACTTGTGAGATATTAAATAGAGGAATTAATTAAAAAAATTAGTGACTACTTGTGCATGTGAGTGACACATTGGTGGGTGAATAACAAGTAATTAGTAATTAAATAAATTACTTTTTTGCATGAAATGGACAAGTGGCTCGAGTTACAAAGAGCTCACACATTTTTTCTCCCTAACGTTGAATGGTTCCCATACTGTCAATTTTTTTTATTGGTGAATGATTGTTGATTTTGGTCTATTAGAGAGTGTCCTTGAGGTGGAGATTTCCTCATAAGCTCAATGTATGCCCTCTCTTCTCATTGTTATCATTGTACTTTTCATACAACCCCATTGTAGATTTGGGGTCCCTGGGGAAGGAGAGTACACATCAGGTTCTGGTAGGATGGTCAACCAGTGGACTATCTAATGATTGGAAAAATTGACACAAGAAAGAATATGAGCTCACAAATTTGAGTTTTTTCAGTGAAAGATTTGATATAATAAGGTATGTAAAAACATTATATTTATGTCTTTTTATTCTTCTATAATATATAACACGACTGCATAAAGGAACCAAGATTGCATTGATAATAAGAAAGCCAAATCTTTCTTATAAAGAGTTACAAGCTAGTTGAGTCAATCCACTTTATGAATGTATGATAGACCAAAAAGAACACCAAACTGAAATAAAGCATAAAACATAAAATAACCTAAAATCCAAGTGACTTTATCAATGCCTATGTATAATATCTAATTGACCATTATAATGTAATATTTCCTTTAACACCTTCATTTAATGCTCGATCTACTAACTACACCAAGATTATTTTAGAATTTTAGATATTCTTCATGACTCAAAGGCTTGGTATGTCTACAGTTTGGTCCTTTGTGGGATAGTACTGCAACTCAATAAATCCATATTCTACAAGTTGTTTGATGAAGTGGAAATGTATCTCAACATGTTTGGTACACTTGTAGAAGACTAGATTCTTTGCCAGTTTGAACATTCCTTGATTGTCACAGTGTAGGGGTGTTGGCTCCATATGCTACATCTTTGTGTCTGAAAACATCCTCTTGGGTGAAACTACCTCACATTCTCCCTTTGTTTATCCATGATATTCTTCTTTTGTTGATGAAAGGGATACTACATGCTGCTTCTTGTTGGTCCATGTGAGTGCACCTATGCAAAGGTTGAAAACATATCTAGATGTTGATTTTATGTTATACACAACCTGCCCAATCTGAATTTGTAAACCCACACAACCTAGGGTCTTTACTTCTACTATACAGAATTCTAGAGTCAAGTGTCCCTTTCACATATGTCAACACTCTCTTTGTTGCATTCCAATGCTCTACCTTCAGTGTTGTCATAAATTTAGAAATGAAGCTCAAAACATAACTCAAATTGGGCATAATGGCTATAAGATATATCAAGCTCTCCACTAGTTGCATGTACACTAATTCATTAACTACATTAGATTCGGTCTTGGCTAAAAACTAAACCCTTTCTTCATAGGTGTGGATGAGGTTTTGCAATTTGTGAACTTGTCAAGCAAACTCTTGGCATATTTTGTTTGTGAGACAAAAATGATGTTGTTTGTTTGTAAAAGTTCTACACCTAAGTAATGTAGGAGGCTTATATCAATCACGTCAAAAGTTTTACTCATATTAGATTTGATATGTTCAATAACACTTGCCTCACTACCTATAATAATGGTGTCACCTACATAAATTACTAGTAGAATGATATCATTACCAACACTTTTGATGTATATATTGGAATATTAAGGACTCCATTTGAACCCTTGTTCATCTAAGTACCTATCAATCTTACTGTAACATGCTCGAGGTTCCTGCTTCAGGCCATATAGAGCCTTATTAAGTCTACAAACAATATGCTCCTTCCGTAGAATCTAAAACCACTGTGGTTGATACATGTAGGCCTCTTCCTCCAAATTTCCATTGAAAAAGACACTCTTCATGTCCATCTAACAGACCTTTCAACCAAACTATGTTGCCATGGCTAGAACTAATTGGATGGTGCTCATATTTTTTGTAGGAGAAAAGATCTACTCATAGTCAATGCCCTTCCACTGAGAGAACCATTTTGCAACCAATCATGTCAAGTGTACCATCTATTTTGTACTTGACCTTGTACATATCTTGTACACCCATTTGCAACCAATGGGTTTCTTCCCTGGTGGAAAAGATGTGAGATCCAAAGTGTGATTTTTCATCAAAGTATTGTGTTTGACTTCCATGGCCTTTTCCCATTTAGGTCTCCCTTTTGCCTCCTCAAACACCTATGGCTCATATACTTCCTGAACATTGGACATTAGAGCAAAGTTGATCGTATTAGGTTTCTTTCTTTGGTTTCTCAATGATTGTCCCTCGATCATTTCATTTGTCTGAATATTTTCAATGGTGTTATGCCACCAATTTAGTCTTTTCTTGGATCTTCCCTATCAAAGTTGTCACCATAATCTAGGAAACTTGTACATGTACCAGGTTATCAAAATCAGATCATGGAAACTCCTAATGGTAAAAATCCTCCCCCCTTTCAGGCGGAACTTCCTAAAGCTTGACACGTGAATCCTTAGCCACAACAGGTTGTTGTTTTGGGATTTGTATATCTAAATAAGTATGGAAATGTACAACTTCCTAATCAACTACAACATCTCTACTAAAGATAATCTTATTGGTGTTAATATCAACTAATTTGTAGGTTTTATGATTCTCATTGTACCTTGTGATCATCGGTTTCTTGTTCTTTGAGTCTAACTTGGTTCTCTTATCATTTGAAATCCAAACATAAGTAGTAGAACCAAAGACCTTAAGATGACTTACTTTGGGCTTCCTCCCAGACCATGATTCCTATGGAATCTTCTGCTTCACCACCATCATTGGATATCTATTCAGTAAGTATATTGTTGTGAACACTACCTCGGTTCAAAACCAATTTGGAACACACTTGTTCTACAACATACACCTGGATATCTCTACGATTGTTCCATTCCTCCTTTTAACCACTCCATTATGTTGTGGAGTGTAGGGTGTAGCAAACTGTTTTTTGTTTCCATGTTTAGAACAAAAGTTATTGAATTCTTTGGAACACAATTCCCCACCATTATCAGACCTAAGAGTGGTAATGTGACAACCTGACTCTTTTTCTACTAAGGCTTTGAACTTTTGAAACTCATTAAATACATTAGATTCTAGTTTCAAAAAATACACCCACATCTTCCTATTATAATCGTCAACAAAAATAAGGAAATACTCGACACCAATGATGGATGTCATTTTCATTGGTCCAAAAGCGTTTGCATGAACCAACTAAATAATTCTCTTCGCTCTCCAATGTTTTCCTTCATCAAATGGCTCTTTATGCTACTTCCTTGCCCGAAAATCTCTACACACACCTTGAATTTGATGTTGAATATCAGGAAGTCCATCTACCAGAGTCTCTCGAGCCCACTGAGAGAGTTAGGTCAAGTTAAGGTGACCATAATTTTGATGCCAAAGTGTAGTGATGTCTAATGCACTCTTGGTTTCCAATTCATGTTCTTTGACCTATATAATATCAACCAATCTGACTAGTCCATGATCCTTCACACTGAGAGAAATAGTCTTCTTGGTTGCTTTGTCAACTATATAACATATGTGATTGCTAATATCGAAATATAGATGGGGGTAGTGCCTCATAATCTGACTCATTGAAATTAGATTAAGCTCCATACCTACCACATAATACACATTGAGAAAAAACTAGCACTTTTCTCGAAAGAAAATATGCACATTCCCTTTGCCAACTATTATGTATTCTGCCCCACCACTGAAAATCATTAAATCCTTCAAGAAACAAGCAATGTAATTTGTGAATAATTCCTTCCTATTGGTGAAGTGCCATGATGCTCCTGAATCAATGTACCAAGCTGATGACCTAAGATTATCTGCTTTCTCTTGGCCATGAATGCAAAGAAGGTTGACTCTTCCTCTATATGCTCTGCAACATGAGCCTTCTATTGAGGCCCTCCTTGTTTTGTTTTTGATCAACCAACCTCTTTCTATAGTGCTTCTTCATATGGCCCACCTTGCCACAATAGTGTCAAAGTGATGGTCTTTAGGCTCTTGGTTGCATCTTCATCGTTTCCTTAACCATTTGTATTTTCCCTTAACATTGGCTATAAAGGATTATTATAAAACCTTTGTCTCAATGTTGCTATCGAACTATTTCTTCCATGTGTCGTGTTGTAAGAGTGTATTGCGCAACTCATCAAAATTCAAGTTAACATTCATAGCGGTGATGTTAAGGGTCTCAATAAAGTGCTCATAAACAAGTGGCAATATTTTCAACATGATTACCACCATGCCTCCTCTCCATCTTTCAACAAATGGTGGACAACTTTAATATTATATCCTTGAGCGTGAGTAAATTATTTTGTAATGATGCACTCTCATCCATTGTGATCGAAAACAACATATTGAGTCAGGAAGAAGGCTATACCATTTTCTCAAGTCTCATGCAACTCTTTCAAATGCTTCCAAATCTCTACTAAAGTATTCCTTGTCTAGACCTCAAGAAACATTTCATCTTTCATGGATGACTTGAGCAACATTATTGCTTCTGTTTCTCGCTCCTCAAACATGTCATTGTCTTTACC
>ML784908.1:103815-115015 GCA_009831015.1 Picea engelmannii | reverse complement strand
CTCTCTCTCTTGTGTGATTTTTGTACTGTAGCACCCCATTGAGGGTTATTGTACTTGCAAAGCTTATTCATTAATTAAGAGGAAGATCTCTTGCTAGGGTTTTCTCCCTTATTGGGTTTCCCCAGGGTAAATCTGCGTGTTCTTTGGTGATCTGTTATTTATGTTGCTCTATGTTATTAGTATTGTGATCTAAATAATTTGTTAAAGTATTGAAAAAGAAGCTAAAAGATCAAATCTAATAAATTAAGCTCAAAATTAACAAAAAATGCATCACAAGTTTATGACCCAAATATTGTTAATGTAATGACCATTTTTAATGTGGCACTGGATGACCACTTGGTTGTCCTTCCCCCTTGATTATTAACGGTCTCCATTGTGATAGTTTCTTTTTCCAAACAATGGAAATTTCATTGGATCTGATTCATGGTGAACCACTTTCCCTAGTGAAGATGCTGCTTTGCTTTAACAACCCCAAAGAATTATATATTTTTCTAGTGGGCTCTTCAACTTCGTGTCCATGATCTGGTCCACTATAACTTGCTCAATGAAATGAAGGTTGAGATTTATAGTGGCCAAGTGCTCTGCCACCTCCGAGGTGTCCAACAAATGTACAAAGTATGGCCAAAGTAGTTCCACAAACAATGAATGGTGTAAGTCGAAAAAGGGTGGAAGATTCAATCCAAAAACATTCTCACTCATAAACTTCATGATAGTGTAAAGCCCTTATTGGAGTGGTATGGGATTCTTATGGGGGCCTTTAAGTCATTCTTTCTACAAATGTAACCATACCTATCACCAACTTGAAACTTGTGTGGAATGTGATGTTGATGCTTGTACTTGGTGTTATCTTTTTGGTAAGTATTATGAACTTGATGTTGGATGTGTTGGATCTTCTCAACAATTTTCATTTCTTTGGTTACCTTATTCTAAGCATGTGAGGATTCTCCCTAAGCTAATGCAAGGGATAGAGCTACATAAATTGGGACCAATGTATAGAAACCTAGGCACACTTGAAAACGTTATGATTGGTATACTATGAAGGGTTATGTTGTAGTTGTGTTGAATGTAAGCAAGGATTTCATCCCATATACGTGGATGCTTGGCATTGTACTTCTAAGGATATATAAAATCATCATATTGTCTATTGTAGTGGCCTCTTTTGCTTTAACTAGTTTGACTAATTAAATCATATTATTCGAGGGCATTTCGATTACAAAATTACTTGGCTTATTAACATATGTTATGATGATAAAACTCAAACTTTTATGACTATTTTGGATTGGATTTAATTGACATTATGGTATTTCTGAATGATTTTTGTTGTAATATTTATATGATAAGCATGGATGGATAATTGTATGGTGAGATGATGTAACTGATAATATTGATTCACATGGTTATGAAACATTCAAATAGATGGATATATATTTAAATGCATTAACTGCTAGATGTTATTGATGGTTTGCCAAGTGTGATAGGGAATTCATAGTTGTACATTGGTGTGGGATTGCATCAATATTATATGAACTCTAGATTGAGTTAGGATGTTATGATATGCCACATGATTAATTCTATGTTTTAATTTATGATTATGGGACTATTTAATGTGTTGATTTCAGTGTGTGCATGCACAAGGAATATGCTTTCCAATCATTCCACAAATGGGTAATGGGGTTGTATGGAAGATGTACATAGTATCACTAGGAGAGGAGGAACACCATCTCCATTTTCACCTACTAGTTCTCATTTGCCATGTTTTGGGTTGAAAATTTTATGATTTTTTTACCCATAGGTTGCATGTTGATGTGAGGGTAGGTTGTGGATTTGGTCACTAACAAGGTTTCGCTGAGGGGCACACAATAAAGTGTCATCCTTATTCCTTAGCGGCCATCAGTCTCTCAACAAGGTAGGAACAGGTTGAATTAGTGTGGTCTCAAGTGTTGTGCCATTTCTCCCACCAAAAAAAAAAAGATGCTTGAAGGGTATACTTGAACATGGCACCCTTAGTACTCATCGAAAAATAATCCTTGAAGGGCATGGAGAAACATGGAACCCTTGGTATCAATCACATTGATTATGCATACATGAGAAAAATATTTGACTAGCATATGTGTTTTCTTTAAATTGAGAAAAGTTGAATAAAGTTAAGGATTTCAAATTCAAAGAGAAGCATGGGAAATGATAAGTAGACTTGTGAGATATTAAATAGAGGAATTAATTAAAAAAATTAGTGACTACTTGTGCATGTGAGTGACACATTGGTGGGTGAATAACAAGTAATTAGTAATTAAATAAATTACTTTTTTGCATGAAATGGACAAGTGGCTCGAGTTACAAAGAGCTCACACATTTTTTCTCCCTAACGTTGAATGGTTCCCATACTGTCAATTTTTTTTATTGGTGAATGATTGTTGATTTTGGTCTATTAGAGAGTGTCCTTGAGGTGGAGATTTCCTCATAAGCTCAATGTATGCCCTCTCTTCTCATTGTTATCATTGTACTTTTCATACAACCCCATTGTAGATTTGGGGTCCCTGGGGAAGGAGAGTACACATCAGGTTCTGGTAGGATGGTCAACCAGTGGACTATCTAATGATTGGAAAAATTGACACAAGAAAGAATATGAGCTCACAAATTTGAGTTTTTTCAGTGAAAGATTTGATATAATAAGGTATGTAAAAACATTATATTTATGTCTTTTTATTCTTCTATAATATATAACACGACTGCATAAAGGAACCAAGATTGCATTGATAATAAGAAAGCCAAATCTTTCTTATAAAGAGTTACAAGCTAGTTGAGTCAATCCACTTTATGAATGTATGATAGACCAAAAAGAACACCAAACTGAAATAAAGCATAAAACATAAAATAACCTAAAATCCAAGTGACTTTATCAATGCCTATGTATAATATCTAATTGACCATTATAATGTAATATTTCCTTTAACACCTTCATTTAATGCTCGATCTACTAACTACACCAAGATTATTTTAGAATTTTAGATATTCTTCATGACTCAAAGGCTTGGTATGTCTACAGTTTGGTCCTTTGTGGGATAGTACTGCAACTCAATAAATCCATATTCTACAAGTTGTTTGATGAAGTGGAAATGTATCTCAACATGTTTGGTACACTTGTAGAAGACTAGATTCTTTGCCAGTTTGAACATTCCTTGATTGTCACAGTGTAGGGGTGTTGGCTCCATATGCTACATCTTTGTGTCTGAAAACATCCTCTTGGGTGAAACTACCTCACATTCTCCCTTTGTTTATCCATGATATTCTTCTTTTGTTGATGAAAGGGATACTACATGCTGCTTCTTGTTGGTCCATGTGAGTGCACCTATGCAAAGGTTGAAAACATATCTAGATGTTGATTTTATGTTATACACAACCTGCCCAATCTGAATTTGTAAACCCACACAACCTAGGGTCTTTACTTCTACTATACAGAATTCTAGAGTCAAGTGTCCCTTTCACATATGTCAACACTCTCTTTGTTGCATTCCAATGCTCTACCTTCAGTGTTGTCATAAATTTAGAAATGAAGCTCAAAACATAACTCAAATTGGGCATAATGGCTATAAGATATATCAAGCTCTCCACTAGTTGCATGTACACTAATTCATTAACTACATTAGATTCGGTCTTGGCTAAAAACTAAACCCTTTCTTCATAGGTGTGGATGAGGTTTTGCAATTTGTGAACTTGTCAAGCAAACTCTTGGCATATTTTGTTTGTGAGACAAAAATGATGTTGTTTGTTTGTAAAAGTTCTACACCTAAGTAATGTAGGAGGCTTATATCAATCACGTCAAAAGTTTTACTCATATTAGATTTGATATGTTCAATAACACTTGCCTCACTACCTATAATAATGGTGTCACCTACATAAATTACTAGTAGAATGATATCATTACCAACACTTTTGATGTATATATTGGAATATTAAGGACTCCATTTGAACCCTTGTTCATCTAAGTACCTATCAATCTTACTGTAACATGCTCGAGGTTCCTGCTTCAGGCCATATAGAGCCTTATTAAGTCTACAAACAATATGCTCCTTCCGTAGAATCTAAAACCACTGTGGTTGATACATGTAGGCCTCTTCCTCCAAATTTCCATTGAAAAAGACACTCTTCATGTCCATCTAACAGACCTTTCAACCAAACTATGTTGCCATGGCTAGAACTAATTGGATGGTGCTCATATTTTTTGTAGGAGAAAAGATCTACTCATAGTCAATGCCCTTCCACTGAGAGAACCATTTTGCAACCAATCATGTCAAGTGTACCATCTATTTTGTACTTGACCTTGTACATATCTTGTACACCCATTTGCAACCAATGGGTTTCTTCCCTGGTGGAAAAGATGTGAGATCCAAAGTGTGATTTTTCATCAAAGTATTGTGTTTGACTTCCATGGCCTTTTCCCATTTAGGTCTCCCTTTTGCCTCCTCAAACACCTATGGCTCATATACTTCCTGAACATTGGACATTAGAGCAAAGTTGATCGTATTAGGTTTCTTTCTTTGGTTTCTCAATGATTGTCCCTCGATCATTTCATTTGTCTGAATATTTTCAATGGTGTTATGCCACCAATTTAGTCTTTTCTTGGATCTTCCCTATCAAAGTTGTCACCATAATCTAGGAAACTTGTACATGTACCAGGTTATCAAAATCAGATCATGGAAACTCCTAATGGTAAAAATCCTCCCCCCTTTCAGGCGGAACTTCCTAAAGCTTGACACGTGAATCCTTAGCCACAACAGGTTGTTGTTTTGGGATTTGTATATCTAAATAAGTATGGAAATGTACAACTTCCTAATCAACTACAACATCTCTACTAAAGATAATCTTATTGGTGTTAATATCAACTAATTTGTAGGTTTTATGATTCTCATTGTACCTTGTGATCATCGGTTTCTTGTTCTTTGAGTCTAACTTGGTTCTCTTATCATTTGAAATCCAAACATAAGTAGTAGAACCAAAGACCTTAAGATGACTTACTTTGGGCTTCCTCCCAGACCATGATTCCTATGGAATCTTCTGCTTCACCACCATCATTGGATATCTATTCAGTAAGTATATTGTTGTGAACACTACCTCGGTTCAAAACCAATTTGGAACACACTTGTTCTACAACATACACCTGGATATCTCTACGATTGTTCCATTCCTCCTTTTAACCACTCCATTATGTTGTGGAGTGTAGGGTGTAGCAAACTGTTTTTTGTTTCCATGTTTAGAACAAAAGTTATTGAATTCTTTGGAACACAATTCCCCACCATTATCAGACCTAAGAGTGGTAATGTGACAACCTGACTCTTTTTCTACTAAGGCTTTGAACTTTTGAAACTCATTAAATACATTAGATTCTAGTTTCAAAAAATACACCCACATCTTCCTATTATAATCGTCAACAAAAATAAGGAAATACTCGACACCAATGATGGATGTCATTTTCATTGGTCCAAAAGCGTTTGCATGAACCAACTAAATAATTCTCTTCGCTCTCCAATGTTTTCCTTCATCAAATGGCTCTTTATGCTACTTCCTTGCCCGAAAATCTCTACACACACCTTGAATTTGATGTTGAATATCAGGAAGTCCATCTACCAGAGTCTCTCGAGCCCACTGAGAGAGTTAGGTCAAGTTAAGGTGACCATAATTTTGATGCCAAAGTGTAGTGATGTCTAATGCACTCTTGGTTTCCAATTCATGTTCTTTGACCTATATAATATCAACCAATCTGACTAGTCCATGATCCTTCACACTGAGAGAAATAGTCTTCTTGGTTGCTTTGTCAACTATATAACATATGTGATTGCTAATATCGAAATATAGATGGGGGTAGTGCCTCATAATCTGACTCATTGAAATTAGATTAAGCTCCATACCTACCACATAATACACATTGAGAAAAAACTAGCACTTTTCTCGAAAGAAAATATGCACATTCCCTTTGCCAACTATTATGTATTCTGCCCCACCACTGAAAATCATTAAATCCTTCAAGAAACAAGCAATGTAATTTGTGAATAATTCCTTCCTATTGGTGAAGTGCCATGATGCTCCTGAATCAATGTACCAAGCTGATGACCTAAGATTATCTGCTTTCTCTTGGCCATGAATGCAAAGAAGGTTGACTCTTCCTCTATATGCTCTGCAACATGAGCCTTCTATTGAGGCCCTCCTTGTTTTGTTTTTGATCAACCAACCTCTTTCTATAGTGCTTCTTCATATGGCCCACCTTGCCACAATAGTGTCAAAGTGATGGTCTTTAGGCTCTTGGTTGCATCTTCATCGTTTCCTTAACCATTTGTATTTTCCCTTAACATTGGCTATAAAGGATTATTATAAAACCTTTGTCTCAATGTTGCTATCGAACTATTTCTTCCATGTGTCGTGTTGTAAGAGTGTATTGCGCAACTCATCAAAATTCAAGTTAACATTCATAGCGGTGATGTTAAGGGTCTCAATAAAGTGCTCATAAACAAGTGGCAATATTTTCAACATGATTACCACCATGCCTCCTCTCCATCTTTCAACAAATGGTGGACAACTTTAATATTATATCCTTGAGCGTGAGTAAATTATTTTGTAATGATGCACTCTCATCCATTGTGATCGAAAACAACATATTGAGTCAGGAAGAAGGCTATACCATTTTCTCAAGTCTCATGCAACTCTTTCAAATGCTTCCAAATCTCTACTAAAGTATTCCTTGTCTAGACCTCAAGAAACATTTCATCTTTCATGGATGACTTGAGCAACATTATTGCTTCTGTTTCTCGCTCCTCAAACATGTCATTGTCTTTACCTGCAATTTGTTGTCGATTATCATTACCTATTAAAATATAAACCAATCACTTATACTAAAAAATAACCAACACACATTGCTTCCACGTATTGTAGTTCTTTCCAACAAACCTCTAGCTACCTTCCAACATGATGTTGAGTAAAGAGGCCATAGACACAAGTAGAGAATGTAGAAAAATATTAAAAAAAAAAAAATCTATGAAATACTTATTCTTCCCTCCCTCACTCTACAATCATGGAGCAATAACCCTTGGATGTTGGCTCTAAATTGTTGCAACAACCACATACTATTTTAAAAAAAAGTAGATTTATGATAAATTTGCCCCCAAAAACGCAGATATACTTTCAAATAGTTGAAAATAACATTAATCTTGATAGATATACTCTCAAACAATTCTAAATCAATCAACTTCTACTTGGATCTATTGAAAAACAATAAATTAACAACCAATTCTTCCAAATCTACAAATTTGGGATCAATACAGGCAAGAACAAATTGAATCTTAAAAAAATATTTGAATTGATCATAGCTTCAAATGACCTAAAACCCTTCTTGTTGTTTGATGTGTCACATGGGCGATTCCTTGATCCGTCTCTACCAATAGAGTCCCTAGGTCTTCAGTCTTCACACTCTCATAGACTCCATGTCACCTACACTGTTGAAGCCACAAGAGTGCAACCTTGTCTTTCAAGGGCTCGAACCTTGTCTTTCAAAGGCCCAAGACTCTTAATACATTTTCGTTGGGCTCTGATACCATATAATGATAACACACACATAAAGAAAACCAAGAATGCATTGATAATAAGAAAGCCAAAATATTTTTATAAAGTTTTACAAGTTAGTTAAATAAATCCACTTTATAAATGTGGATAAACCAAAAAACACACTAAAATAAAATAAAACATAAAATAACCTAATATCTAAGTGACTTTATTAATGTCTATGTATAATATTTGATTGACCATTATAATCTAATATTTACTTTTACATATAACCATTTAATTCTTCCCATTATCCAATGATAAGTCTAATACCAAATATGCAAAATCTTTTGGATATTACATTCGTTTCCACTTGAGTATAGTTGTTACCATTGGTTTTCTGTGTTGATCTTTTATAATTGCAGGTTGTAGGTGCTATGCAATAGACATAATCTCATGGATTCAAATAAAATATTGCATCGATGCTTTGTATCTATCTTAAAACTATCTTTACTCTCCAATATCGATGTATTAAGAGTTCTTAGGAATTTTTTTATGCAGAAGAAAATATATGACATTAAAAAAAAATTGATTCAAGTTTACCCCTATTTATTTACATTATGAGCAATCTATGGATTTGATTTGCATGAGTTAAGTGAGTCTAATGGTTAAGAACATGTGTTTCCTCTTTGGAGGTTACAAGTTCAAATCTAGAGGAGGGTAGGGTATGTATACCTTAGTAGACTTTAGCAGTCAAAAGTTACAAGTCCAAAGACCATGCTCATAAAAAAAATTGCAAAACATCCCCAGAAAGATACCAAAACAAGCACACAGGCTGAAATGAAAAAACAAAGCAGGGCTAAAAACCCCAACCAGAACCAGAAACGAAGCTAAAACTAGAAACTGCACGCCTCCAAAGGACCTCAAAGTGTTTACCCAAACACCGCTCGCCCTTGAAGGACCTCAAAATATTAACCAAAACGCCGCATGCCCTCAATGGACCTCAAAGCTCTGGTCCAAAACCTCTTCAAGCGAAGAAAAAAGAGGACAAGAAGACAAAAAACCAAAGACCGACCACAACCAAACACCGAAGCCACCTCCACCACAAAACTCTGATGGTAATCACGCCCCCGAAAACGTGCCCTAGAACACTAAAAAAACAACACCGACAAGAAAACGGATCCTCGCCAAACATGATCCCGAAACATGATCCCTATTCACCGCCTCGACCCCAAGACGCCTCCACCGACTGTCTGCAACCATCCGCAGATCCACACGTCCATTGGGTTGGATATCCCCTTCGCTGCCACCGTCCTCTAGCCATCCGCAGGTTCATGCGTCCGTTGGGCTCGATACATTCGCCGCCGTTGCCCTCTAGCTCTCGAAACCCCTTGTCTTCTTGCTCTGGAAGGGTCAAAGCCCGCGCATCACCATGGCAGGGTTGCGGCTAGTGAAACCTAGCCGTAGAGCCCGCGAAGAAACCCTAAAACGACTTTCAAAATCGTCGGGGTGTTTAGAGCAAAAGATGATACACTACAGTGTCTAAGAATCACTTGATTCGATCGTAGGGATCCATATCGAGATTTAAACTTAGGAAAATTCATTAGTGACATTACATTATAAATTCAGGTGAAAGTGAATGCATCACGATTACGGTTATCAAATGTGTTCATTGTCCATATATCTATGGTTGTAAATTAATAATTAAAATGAATGCAGAGTGGTTCAATGTGTACATTATATCCACCACTCTTACATTGGATAACAATCCTTTGATTTGATTAATTAATATGGATAACAATCCTTTGATTTGATTAATTAATATGGGTTCACTTGTTGACCTAGATATATAAAATAGTAAGTAAGCCTTCAAAATATTTGCATAATGAGTGCTTGAACCATTGGTTTAATTTGAGTTTTTTATAATAATTATTATAATATAAATTAATTATTAATTAATTAAAAACCAGATTTAAGTATTGTAGCATGAAACATTATATATTTATCAAATAATTTATCTTATAATGGAAAGTTTTTGTAAGTTAGAATGATAATCTCCCAACCCATGAAAATATAAATGTCCCGTGAACAATGACTTGAATACTTAGATAATTATATTTAGATTGTTTAAGTGATATCTAGATTATTTAAGTGAAAGACTTGAATACTGGGATAATTATATTTATATTGTTTAAGTGAAAGATTCTTTAGAGTGATTTAGATTGTTTAAGTGGTATCTAGATTGTTTAAGTGAAAGACAGATAATTGTATTTATATTGTTTAAGTGAAAGATTTTTTAGAGTGATTTAGAGTGATTTTGGAGCAAAGAATAATTATCTTTTGGATATAATGATAATGGTTATATAAATTATATCAAATTGTCGAATATTTTTTATATAACATCGAGATAATAAATTTGCGCAATCATGGGAATAGATGGGCTAATTTGATTGAGACTATTAAAATATATTATAACCCATTACAATATAATGCTAAGTGTTTAGTTGTTTAGTTAAAAAAACAAACAAACAAACAAACTAAATAAATGTAATCCTACTTTTACAAATTTGCAAAACCTTTTCTCAACTTGTGCATTTCCTTAAGTTAATTAAAACATTTAAAAATATAACTTTTGCTTTATTGTGCATCTGTACAATTGGAAAGCTTAGCACTTAGAGGAGTGTTACATCTACCTCCATTTGTGCATTGATCTGAGGATGGAATGTAGTGGATTTGGTTCATTTGGTGTCCATCGTGGACCAAGGCTAGACCAAAAGATACGTAGGACCCTGCTATCCCTATCATAGACAATGGTCTTTGGCAACCCAAGATGAACCCAAAACATGCACAAAGAAGATATTATTAGTGGTTTGTGCTATGACATTCTTCTTCAGTTGGGTGCCAAAATTGTCATCTTAAAGATTTGATCAACAAACATAAAAAATAAAAATTACCATGCTTGGTTGAGGGCATACTTGACATAAAATCTATGGATGTTGACTCCCAAGACTTATTTGAAGTGGGAAGAGTAGTGTACAATCATTGCTTCTTGATTGTAGGGTTAACGATGGCATATGTAGTGCATGGATTGATATAAATATATTCTAATGTCATGTAAGATATTTGGATAATATAAGTACTTGTGTGACATTGCCACTATATTATCCACACTGAATTACCCTATCACCCTATTGTAGTGTGCCTCTCAAATAATATTCTCACACTTTTTCAAAGGAGCACAAATATGGTTCATATGGAACAAAAGTATATCTTGGAGGTGAAATTATGAAATTTTCTTATCTATGACTAGTGTCTCATATGTAGCAGTGAAATTGAGATCAATTACATACAACTAGGGCCACTCTGGTCTCTTCTATCCACATGGATTGATCACTGTGGTTAGTGCGACAGTTGGAGGTTTGCTAAGACAATCAATTCCACCACTTCTTATGGAGGTCATTCTCCAATTTGCACCGAGTTTTCATAGATTGTAGAGGCTTTTGGTTGATGTGGATGATCATTTCCTTTCTTAGAATATGATGCTATCATAGTTGAAAACTATTATACAATGGAGTAAATATCACTATCACTAATTTGAATTGGATTCACAAAATAACAATTGGCTATCAACACAAACTCTACGATGATCAAAACCAACAAATTTGAGGCTATA
>ML784908.1:76082-93774 GCA_009831015.1 Picea engelmannii | reverse complement strand
TAACAAAAAAAATACAAAAACAAGTTTTTTGGTTCTTCTTCTTCTTTCAGTCTTTACCGCCTTTTGTCATTGAATTTTTTTTTTTTTTTTTCCTACCATTCTCTTTTCCCTTTTTTGCATTGACTTCAAAAGCATACTTGCATTTTTGAAAGATTTAGAGTTTCTTGTTGGTGTCAATCAAAGTTTCATTTTGAAAAGAAAAAGTTAGGGTTTTTCTTGTTTTGATAAAGTTGCTTTGCATTCAAAGTGAAATTTGCATCACATCTTGCATTGCATCCAAAGTAAAGACTTGAATTGAAAAGAAAATTGCATTGCATTGGAAAGATAAGAGTTGACATTCATAAGTGTTCTTGTAGCACACATTTTCCATTCAAGAATTAGTTTTGTTTTTATTAAAATGCAATGTTCTTTAGTGTTTTAATTTATGCAAGTCATCAAACACATCACCAATTTCACTTCCATCTCCCTTTGAGTAAAAATAGCTATAAAACTAATGCGTAATCTAAAATTGATTAGAATTTTATTTGTAGGGTTCACAAATTAGTCTAGGTTAGGGCCTTGGATTAGGATTAGAGAGATAAATCTCCAAGGCCATTGAACGAAACATATGAGTTTGACTTAGGGAAAGTCAAAAATCCAATTTTCATATAGGTATAGTCAGGAGCCTCCTCTAACATAGGATTTAAAAATGAGGTCGTGTGAGGAAGATTTGAGGAGATTACCCCTCTAAGATTTGACCAAGCGTAGTAAATTGATTGTATACGGGGGTTTTGTTAGTTCCTAAACCTCTCTATGAGGTGGCGCTTTTGGATATTCAAGCATATCTACGTTATGTTATAATAATGTAAATGTGCTTGTTTCACCATAGACAATATCTCAATATTGTCACCCAACCATAGGCACAAAGGCCACCCATGAGCACCTTAACCTTGACAGTTAGAATAATTTTGGAAGCAAACCCTAGAACCAATAGCCAATCAAGGTAGTGTACCTCTCTCCAGAGCTAGCGTACCAAGCAGAAATTCCAAACTATAACCATGAAGAAAGTCCAACCATAACCAAAGAGAAAGTCACCACTATAGTAGCTGCAAATCTCCTCCATTCATGCACACCACTTGTCCCTTATGCAGTTGTGAGAGTGAGAGTGCCAAATGATCTCTAGCACCCTCTTATTTATAGTCCTCCAAGTGACCTAACTAGGCCAAATTCTAGTTATTGAGGATAATAATTTTATTATAAATTATTGTCTTGAGCCGACTTGTCTTCTGAGGTTATTTCCTGACCTTCTAGGGTTTCTCTTGCTTCCTGGAATATTCTAGACTTGTCAAAGGTTACACGTAAATATTAATACCTCCCACAACTATCGTAATATCAACACTCCCTCCTATATAGGGAGGTATTAAAGGCAATGGTCTTGAGCACAAACAAACCATTCAATGGGTAGCATCATCATAGCCACATAGGCTATCTCATGATCACAATGAAACCTGGAGAGAATGAGTTTTCCCTAGGGAATAACTATCCAGACCATTTCCTATGGAAATGACTATCCTGCACCAACCTTCTACATCAGACCATTCTTCGAAACTACTCACAACTGTGAAATTTAAAAGAATATCTTCCTAAAGAGGCGAACCATTCTAATTAACCACTTCTCAAAGTGATTTTCAAGGAGAATGAATGTCCTAGACCATTCCCCCACATTGGCCATAAGGGGAATTGTTGTCTATGGTACATCAACAATCAATCAGATCATTTTCGTTATGAAAATGACTATCTGTTTTGGACCATTTTATGAACTGGAAAATGATTTTCCATCAAAAATCTTGGACTTCTTTCTGGATTGGAAAGTGACTGCCCAACCTGGACCATTTTCCAAACTAGAAAATTACTATCCATATATCAATAACATATCAGTGATCCCTCCCAACCTGGGGAGTAATCACTTCCTTTTCCAATAAGGAATTCATCTCCACGAGTTCCAGTTTGTACCTTAAGTACGGAATTTTTTCATCTTGGACATAGGATTTACCAAAATATTTGTTATCTGCTCATCAGTGGAGATATATTGGAGAACCACTTCTCCCCTCTAGACTTTATCATGGAGAAAATAGTACTTGATCTCAATGTGCTTCGACCTGTCATGGAACATCGAGTTCTCTGAGAGCTTCACACATCTTTGATTATCGCAATATATCACAATAGAATCCAAAACCTAATCAAATAGTCCAGAAGCCATCTTACAGAGACACACTGCTTCCATACAAGCATCACAAGCTGCAATATACTCTGTTTATGTAGTGTTGAGTGCAACAGACTTTTGTTTCATGCTAGCCCATGATATTGTGGCAAAGATCAAACTGAAACATATCCAAGAAGCACTTCTTCTGTCATCTGCACTCCCTTCCCAATCTGAATTGATAATTCCATGCAATTGTATATCATAACTAAAACATCCCAGGAAGATATTTCAAGGCATGCTTTGAAATTATTTGGTTCTCATGGCTAGATTCCACCTGGAACTATTTTCACAACAAAGAAAATATTTGGCCGAGTATTCTCCAAATACGTTAACAATATCCAAGTGAATATCTATATTATCCAAGTTATTTATCCAAGTTACTAACTAGTGACACATAGTCACTAGTGGATCACATCCATCATAGTAGCATACAACCACTGTCAAGAGACATACAGTCTCCACAATAATCATATCATCTGATATCAACAATGTCATGATACGAACTGAGTCATCTGGGCCATTATTCGACTCACATTTGTGAGATATGGAAGAGCATATGCCCTCAAAAAATTAAACATTAGCCATGGGTTGTCTAGACTATTCTTTCCAAGCATGGAAGAATAACTATCCCAGATTGTTGAACCTAGACCATTCAACCTAACTGGGCCATTCTTCCAGCATGATTCACAGTGCAACCTGGAGAGAATGAGTCTTCCCTAGGGAATGATTTTCTAGACCATTTCCTATGGAAATGACTGTCCTGCACCAACCTCCTACATCATACTATTCTTCAAAACTTCTCACAATTGTGAACTTTGAAAGAATGACTTCTCGAAGAGGCGGATCATTCTTCTTGACCACTTCTCACAATAACTGTCAAGTTGAATGATTGTCCTAGACCATTCCCCCACACTAGCCACAAGGGGAATCGTTGTCTATGGTACATCAACAATCTGTCAGACCATTTTCGTTACAAAAATGATTGTCTGTTATGGACCATTTTCCGAATTGGAAAATGATTGTCCATAAAAAATCTTGGACCACTTTCTGGATTGGAAAGTGACTACCCAAACTAGACCATTTTCCAAAATGGAAAATGGTTGTCCATATATCAATAACATATCAGTGCTCCCTCGCAACCTGGGGAGTAATCACTTCCTTTTCCAATAAGGAATTCATCTCCACGAGTCCCAGCTTGTCCCTTAAGTACACAAACTTTTCATCTTGGACATAGGATTTAGAAAAATATTTGGTATCTACTCATTAGCAGAGATAAACTAGAGAACCACTTTGTTGACGATTAAAATCACAATGAGGAATTTCACCCACAAAGTATTGGTAAAGCCTATTATTTAAACTATGCTAATGATATATAATACTAGTAGGTGGGACCCCCTTGTAGACTGGAGGCTCAGAGATAGTCATATCACACATTTTATGTTGTTGTTTCGATGCTGCTTACAGGGTCTTATTTGGTTGACGATGCAGTCTTGGTTTCGTTTTTGACATAGTGTCAGGTGGATGATGCATTTTATGAGATGTTCTGTTATTCAAAGCTTTAATTTTATGTTATGATTGACAAATATTTATAGTTTTTATGTCCAATCATGTCACCACGATTATTACTTGGCTACACATGCACAAGAAATATGTTGGTAATGATGTAAACAAAAGGAAAAGGATGAAACTTATAAAAAATCCTAGAAGAAAGGATCTATGTTATGCTATGCTAGGAGTTATGTGCAATTTAAATGAAAACAAGTTAGTGTTAATCCTAACTATTAATGGTTTTTTAGTGGCTATGCGATTAGAATTTGAGTTATATTGGGCATGTTTGATATGGAAATACATATGGTATAGTATGGAAATTTGGAAATGGTTAATGTGAATTTTTTGGGCAGCACATTTGGCAAGCAATGTGGTCACAGATTTCAATGGCTTGGAAATTAATGCCATGGTTAAATGATATGGTAAGTATTGGTTGTCGTGTACTTCAGAATTGAATGAAGAGGAGATGGAAGTGATGTGCAGTAAATGCACGTCACTCCATCCTCCCCCCATCAGAATAACACCCTAGTATGGTTATTTTTACATTTCAATCTACTAGTGGTTAAGCTATGAAATTCAATCCTGGGAAGAAAACGCTTGGCCAACTCACCCCTTTTAAGATATCGGTTACAGGTATGGTTCTTTCTCACCCATCCATGAATTACACTCTATGTATGAACAAACGATGGCTTAGTAATGGTTTGGTTTGTTTTTTCCTAAGATTTGCAACTGTGTAAATGTGTGGTTTTTCTCTCTGGAATGACTGTGTGGTTATTCAATTTGCAAGTAAAATATTTTGTTTGGTTGAGTTATGCATTCACTGGCTGTTTTGTTGGTGAATATAGTGATGGATCTCTTTGGTTTTGGAGTGGATATGGGTATTATCGCTCTGTTTTTTGGTGGAGGGTTTCGCTATGTTTCTCCTTGCTGGTCGCTTCCTCACAGTTATGAGGGTAACCCTGTCCAGTCGTATTCAGGTTGCTATGTGGTTGCTATGTATGATTTTCGGACTACCTTTTGGTCACTATGTATTTTCCAGAGTCATGGTCGTGGGATTATTTTCATGGTATTGGCATCAACGTATCTTATAAGTTGGTCTTAGGGTGGCCATTATGCCAATATATATGCTTTATGGTTGTTGGGTGATATACGTTATGCCTCGGGTTTGCATTCCCACTGGAATTTTTATCCCTGAATTCGACTCTTGCAAAATGGATAGAGGTTATACCTCTATGTTCTCTGGGTAATTTCCATCCTCCAAGTGGATTTTCACTTCTTCTCTGCATCGTTTTCCTACCATACCCGTCGTTGAAATGTTGCGCCGTTGCATAGACCGAGAGTTATAAGGAACTTTGTGGTTCTACCGTGATTGTATCAAAGGGTCTCTGCCTGTTGGTCGATGTGTTTTGAGGACCTCCAGTCTATCTGTGCTATTGATGACCGAGAAAAATATTGATTACTTCTTTGTATTCATTGTTACAGAGCCCAATTTTGATAATACCCAACTGTTCTCACTCTTGTCGGGCATCTTGTTGATTTTCATAGATTGGTTGAGTGATTATGACAGTTGCATCGAGTACCTATCTCGTCTTTGATTGATTAAATTAGTTGAAACGTTGTGATCGAGAGTGAGTAATAATATGAAGTCAAAGGGTTGCCTCTTTTTAGTTATGCTTTGGATCGATGTGTTCTTACAACATGGTGTTAATTACAAGTTGGTGACTACTGTGTGTTTCACTAGTCTCGAATGGGATCATAGCGAGTTATGAAATTGATGACTGTGTTATTTCATTATGTTCATTATGTATCTATTTTGGAAGTATCATGCATATTGTAATTAATTGCATCAACAGTGATGAAGCTCAGGTTTTATATTTACTATGGTTTCATTACAAAGTTTTATTGGTTGATATGATGAGGAGTGTAAGAAATTGGGCATGTTTTAGAAGTCTATTCAATTTGGAAAGGGACCTATGCATATGTTTTATTTGACCGATTGTAAATAAATGGACAATATACGATATGTTATAGTGATGTATTATTGATAGAGGTGGAGCAATGATTGATGTGCGTTTCTTTCAATTCTTTAAATGAAAGGAAAGAAATTAGAAACCAAACATTTCTGTAAAAACCATATATTTCTAAACATCATTAAGTTTCATAAGCAATTTATTTCATAAACTAAGACAATAACTTCATAACATAATATTGATTTTGTTAACAACAACTTCAGTAACTTAGATCTATCAATGAATAATGATTGCATGGCAGAATGAAACTAATACATAAATTAACAATTTACCTGGTTATGATGCTAACCTCTGTTGCATTGCTTCCTTGCTGTTGCCTTCCTGCTACATGATGCACAGACCAATCCTGCCACAAACAAAGAATAATTTGCCCAAAACCTATTGTCCTCCCTGCCAACTAGGAAAACTACCTAGCTCCAGGATATCTATGGATATCCTGGCCCCTGTGCCCAAAACCTCCAACAACTCGGTGCCTCACTGATCGAAAGCCACAGCCAGAAACTCTTTGCTCACAACAAATCTCCCCCAAACCTCCCAGAATCCATCCTCTGTCGAATACCCCTCACGTCCACCTCCTTTCCTCCCTTATTCTCCTTCACCGAATCATGCAGTTACTTTCTCAACCACCCCTCTGCATGTCCCTTGTCCTCCCTTTAATGTTTTATCTTCTCGGGATTCATAGCTCCCCCTCTTGCATACGCAACCATTTTTATAACATATAACATTGATCTCTTAGATTTATTTCTCAGGTCATTAAATGTGATCTGTAGTTAAATTATTACTTAGTTAACCACAATTATATCCTTTAATTAATTAATAACTCACTTTATTAATATCATTAAATCATCTTTGTTTAATTAATAACTTGTTACCACAATTAATCCCCTAATTAGTTTTACTTTATAATTCTTAAACATTTATCCAACTAGGGTCGTTACATACACCCACCCTTCAGGAAACTTCGTCCCGAAGTTAAGGTATCTGATGGTACAAAGGAAAAGAGCATGGTTCACCCATTCACAACAAGTAACTGTTATTACCAGTAAGTAAGTCAAGAAAGCTCATACATACTAGTGTATATGTACAAGAAATGCATGTGTAGCTAGTACATGCAAGTCTCGTTCATGTACTAATAATCAAAACTGTCATCCTTTAGTAATTTATGTATGCATTCAATCCAGTCAGCAAGACTAGTCTTTCATAAAAGACAACAATCAATCAATTGTTTGAGAAATCCTTTAATTACAATTATCCGGTTCAACAATTTTATTTTAAATAACAGTGGTTTAGTTACGTAATAATGAATATTCATATATACACATTTCTCTCTTTTTTTTTTTCTTTTTTTTAAGGGACGACATCAAATTCCACCACAAGATAGATCTCCATATAGTCTCAACTATTACTACTCATCCTTCCTCCCTAACCTACTTCCAACTCCATTCCTATCCGTCCTCTGCTAGACTATCTTGGAGCGTCAACTATATTGACCTAACGCCAAATAGAACCTGTAAGTGGAAGTGTCACTATCTCGACCAAGCTTCCCTAGCAGGCAACTGACAGTCATCATCACATGTCTTGAGGAGCGTGAACTAGCACCGTTCTCCCATGACTTCAGGTTGCGGAGGATACACGGTGGGAAATGCCTCCACCCCTCCTAATCATATCTAGGGTCCACACCCTACGATGGAGGATACACGGTGGGAAATGCCTCCACCCCTCCTAACATAATTAGGGTCAACACCCTGCAATGGAACATACAGGGGCACCGTGTTGCTGAAGGCTTTGTCATCATTTATTCGGTTTTGGGCAGTGTTAGTACCAAAATCATGCACTAGTCCACATATCATAGCAATGCATCCAATCAATATAAATTGCACATACATTATTCATACCATAATGTTTCTCGGTTAGTGGTCCTGACACCTAGTTTCATCATCATAATGTCTTGGCTATTTCATAGCCCATAACCTGCAGGTTAGTCTGCAACACAAACTCATACATTTCTATGCGTTATCATCATATAACCGCATACCATCATCATTTCAATTTGGTATCCCAGTACCGATAAATTAACATCAAAGTTTCCAATTAGCATTAGATTTCATAATATACCATAATTCAAACTCGTCACCCATTCACAAATTTATCATTTGCCCAAAATAGACTGCATTGTATCCAACATCATTCTAACAGTATTTAAAAATTCATTAATTTCACTTTCTCACAGTATGTCGCATCATATACATCATCATCAATAACATTTAAACATTCATAAAAGTTCATAAATTTAAAGTTTAGTGTATCACTTAATAGTTTCACTGTGACTAGGAAATAAAGTGTATAGGCCTCAGGTAATCCTGGCTGTCTAAGTCAAAAGGTGGTGTTACATACACCTCACCTTCGAGAAACATGTTCTCAAAGTGGTCAAAATAGTGAGGGATAGTCTCGCTGTAGTGTCTCGACGTCTTCCCAAGTAGCAGATCCTGGACTATACTTGTCCCACTGGACCTTAACTTGGTCTACCAGACGGTTCCTGAGCTGTCAGACTCTACGGTCCAATATGCGTAACGGTTCTACCATGAGGGTTCCCACGTCCGATACCTGCAATTCCTTCCAATTTATTTTATGCGATTCATCAACAATATAATGACGTAAAACAGATACATGAAATACATTATGATTTTTATGCAAATGGGGTGGCAGTACGAGACGATAGGCAACGGGTCCAATTTTCTCTTGGATCCTGAATGGTCCTATAAACCGAGGTGACAACTTTGTCCCCTTTCCAAACCGTATGGTACTCTTACTAGGCTTGATATGAATGAAAACCTGGTCTCCCACTTCATAACTTCGGTCGACCCTGTGTGCTCTGATACCATATGTAACAACCATATATTTCTAAACATCATTAAGTTTCATAAGCAATTTATTTCATAAACTGAGACAATAACTTCATAACATAATATTGATTTTGTTAACAACAACTTCAGTAACTTAGATCTATCAATGAATAATGATTGCATGGCGGAATGAAACTAATACATAATTAACAATTTACCTGGTTCTGATGCTAACCTCTGTTGCCTTGCTGTTGCCTTCCTGCTACCTGATGCACAAACCAATCCTGCCACAAACAAAGAATAATTTTCCCAAAACCTACTGTCCTCCCTACCAACTAGGAAAACTACCTAGCTCCAGGATATCTATGGATATCCTGGCCCCCGTGCCCAAAACCTCCAGCAACTCGGTGCCTCACTGATCAAAAGCCACAGCTAGAATCTCTCTGCTCACAGCAAATCTCCCCCAAACCTCCCAGAATCCATCCTCCGTCGAATACCCCTCACGTCCACCTCCTTTCCTCCCTTATTCTCCTTCACTGAATCATGCAGTTACTTTCTCAACCACCCCTCTGCATGCCCCTTATCCTCCCTTTAATGTTTTATCTTCTCGGGATTCATAGCTCCCCCTCCTGCATACGCAACCATTTTTATAACATATAACATTGATCTCTTAGATTTATTTCTCAGGTCATTAAATGTGATCTGTAGTTAAATTATTACTTAGTTAACCAAAATTATATCCTTTAATTAATTAATAACTCACTTTATTAAGATCATTAAATCATCTTTGTTTAATTAATAACTTGTTACCACAATTAATCCCCTAATTAGTTTTACTTTATAATTCTTAAACATTTATCCAACTAGGGTCGTTACAATTTCTCTTAACATGACTGTTAGAAGTTGTTTGATTATGAGTACAAACAGTGTTAATTGAGAAGTTTTGAACAAATTGAATGTGGAACAGTGAACAATTTTGACACACAATAATTATTGAATTGGTATTGGTATGTTTTGTATTGAGTACAGAGTTGTGTTTATGGATTACTTGAATTTTTTTATGAACAATATTCATTTTTTCCCTACCATTCTCTCACTTTTTCGCACATTACAAGTCCCCTCGCCTTCCTATATTCACTATCCACTCTCTATTCTTAAAATTAAATTAAAGTTAAATGAAACTATGTATTATAACAATTAAAGGATGGCACATGGATGAGTTACAATGATATGTTTTGATTTACAATACAATTGATTGTTTGATGATTTGTTGAGCAGTAATCATGATCTACTCCCCTTCATTTTACCACTTTTCGCTCAATACAATCCCTCACATATCCCATAACCCTTATTCACCCACTGCTCATTGACAAGTATTAACTGATTTTTTTATGGATTGGATTGCATGAGTCTGGTGTGTTGTTGAGCCAAACTTTGTTTCATATTTAAAGAGATGCCATGTATGGTTTGTTGAAGAAAATAGTTGCTAATAAGTAACGCATACATGAATGAGATTTTTCAGTAGAGGTAGCCATGGTTGGGGTAACAGAGGAAGAGGATATTGGAATAGGGGCCCTAGAAGGCCATGTTTTTCTATACATTTTGATGCAGACTCGCAAGAGTTGAGCCAGCTATTCCAAGTTGGATTCTTTAACTGGATTGGACAAGGAGTGGTCCAATCTAGGCCAGAATGGCCTCCCTTCCAAGCTCCACATGTCCCTAGTATCCCAGTTCCCCCTCATGTCTCATTACAACCTAAAGTCCCTGAAAATGACAGATGGCAAGAGATTGTCCACCCGACAGTCTCCCAACATCGTGGCTAGCCCAACTTGTCTCTACCTGCTCCTCCACCTATTAATCAAATTGTCCAAGCTTCCCTTGCCCACTCACCAGTACATTCTTCCCACGCAAGAAAAATGTTAAAAATTGAGGCCCACCATGCTCGTGACAAAGGAAAATCCGTCGCTTCCCCCTCCTCTCCCTCAAATGATTCTGCCAAATCCGTGTCGTGCCGCATGCATTTGAGAGATGATTTCTCTCACGTTGTCAGTGAGATTAGGCCTAAAGGCTCCACATAGCCTAAGGTAAATTCATAGAAATCAAAGGGAGACAAAGACAACAAGGGGAGAATTGCCTCCCAGAGTGGAAAATGTGTTTTTTAAGTATTTTTATTTATTGATTGTCGAGAACAGTTGACTTATGAAATTTTTGGACAACACACTATTTTTTGGATATATGGATATTGTATTTTTGGATATAGTTTCAATTATCATTAATATAAATTGTCAAATTATGAGAGTGATGATGGGATCCACAAGGAGGGATGTGTTTGATTGATTAACTAGTTGTGTTATGTTTGTTAAATAAACTAAAGGGAGTCACAAGGGGTCCCACCTATTAGTTATTATTTATTAAAGACCCTTATTATTATTTTATTACTTTTCCCCCTTAAATAAAAAGTTGGTTGAGTTTTAGTTAACTTAACTAAATAGGTAGTTTAACTACTTCAACTAATTTTGATTGCTTAAAGGCAAAAGGAGAAGGAGGAACAAGAGGAGAATAGAAGGAGAAAGGATACTAAGGTTTTCTCTTTGAGTTTTATTGAGATAATTTAGTTTTCATTCATTCTTTAATTCATTGAAAGCCTAATTATCTTTTATGATAACAGGGTCCTATTGTAGACAACAAGATTTAGGGATGAATTACATCATTCAGACACTTGTTTTCCAGAGGTGTTGATCTATTTTTGATAGTCTGTGTAGACTTGTTTGTTTGTGAATTATATTTCATGACCGATAAAGGCTATTGTGCAGAGTCGAGTGGGAAAAAATCTGTGGCACGATGATCCAACTTTTAAAGTTCAGTTTTTTTATTTTCTGTCAGAATTCCTTTTGTATGGTTTTCATCGGGGACATCTAAGTTTGACTTTGGTCCAAACTTCCTCAAGGAATTTTTTAAAGAGAACGATTCTTTTGATAATTTGGAATGGAATAAACGATTTCTTTATGTCTCATTTGCGTTGATTATTGACTTGGTGTTTTTAATTATGTCTCTACATTTATTACTGCATCTGTTATATTCATAAAATTACATAAATAATGAATTTTTCAACAATCTTTCATTTATAAAAAAAAATCAGCCTAAGCACTTGTAACCAATACTTGTGGATTAGGAAACAATTTTTGATGGCTATAAACATAGGGTGATATTCTCGTCTATCTTGCTTTAGCCAAGTGAGATCTGAAAATGCTTGAGTAAGATCATTTTATATCTTTTCCTCAACATTATTTGGTGACCATACAAGGGATATTCTCAATATCTCCCTGGTTGATTTTTTATGCTTGATTATCATCGAATATATCTATTTTTCTGATATTGATTCTTTGACTGTTGCATTTCTTAATGACTATATCTGTTGCAGGACAACCTAATATTGAGCTCGATCTTTAAGATCAAACCAAAATTGCTTTAAATTTGTTTAACACCATTTTAGACATTGCTAATACTCGGGCTGAGATTAATCGTTCATGGGAAGGACTTGAACAAGACATAAGTGCCTAAGAACATTGGGAAGCTAGACGTAGACAACCTATGAATCAACCATAACTTTGTTTTTCCTTCAGCTTTGACCTTCTTTTCATGTCCTTAGACCCTCGTGTTTCTAGGAGAAGAAGAGTCTTATCACCTTAAATTAATCCTATTGCTTAAATAGGAAGAATGAACTTTGTGTTATCAATCCAACAAAGTTCTCTAAAGAGAACCTTGTCTGATTCTTCCAGTTTGTCTTTCTCTCCCTTACCTATTATCCACAAGATGGCATCTAGTGGTGGCTTTGGTGGCACTGGAGGTGCTTCTTCATCTCAGTCTTCAGCTTAGTCAGTGATTGGTAGCTTATTTAGTTACCAAGTCCTTGTCCAATTTACCACAAACCCCACCAAAGTCATTAAAAAGTATGAGATTTTTCAATTTGAAGAAGATGCTACAACCACACTGTGGCATGTTTCCTCTCCTCTTAACTTGGCACCTGCTACTCGTCCACTTCCTAAATTCAAAGAGAATCTTCCTAGGTTTTCAGAGAATAACATTGTCACTACAAATGAACACTTGGTGGAATTTTCTAATGTTTGTCACAACATAGGAGCCAATGACAACGATACTTGCATGCGCTTGTTTGTCAATTCCCTGGAAGGGAAGGCTGTGGTCGATTTCTTTGACCTTCCTCCTAAGATTTTCTCTACTTGGCAGGAGTTAGTCTATTGGCTCAAATCCACCTATGGGAAATCCAAAATCTCAACTGAGCAGTTACGGGAATACAATAACATCACTTATAAGGATGGTGAAACCATCAAGTCCTTCAACTTGTGTTTCACCAAGTTATACAATCAAATCCATAAAATTATTTGACCTCAGAACCAAGCCACTTTCATGCATTATTATAATGCATTACCTTCCCCCTACTGTCATAGGCTTGAGGAAAAATCCATTGATAACCTCAGTTCTGCTTTGCATACTTGTTTAGAGTATGAAGAACAACTTGAATGAAAAGGTATTCCTCAGGGAGAATCAGTTAAACATACAAACATGTCCTCCCTCTTACAACTTTTACAAGACATGAATAATCATATGATAGCGTATGAGTGAAAGGGAAATGTCTCCCTTCTTACCCTTGGAGCTTCATCCTCTTCTGCACCCCCCTTTAGAAATCCAAATGAAAATAATTTTCAACCTAAAGCTATCATGCCTCGTAGTTGGTGTAACTTTTGCGAGGAACACCACGAGGAAACCACATGTGAGGTAAATAAGAGTTCCAAAGATAAGATATTTGGTAAAAGACCAGAAACTACCATCTTTGTCCTAGATTTTGCAGATCCAGAAGATGTCATGATCATCAATACTAGGAACAAATCCTATGCTCCCAAAAACAAATATGATCCTCCCCGCAATTATTCTAGCCCAAGCTCATCCTCACCAACTGCTACTGTTCAGGTTCCTAAGGCTCCTCATAGTCAAGGAACTACCTCCCCTCTCCCCTCTTCCAAATACAATATTCTAAATCAGTTGGCCAACATCAAAGCAGATACAACCCTTCTTGACATGGTTGTCATCCCTGAACAACAAAGGCATCTAAACAATTCATGGAAGGAAAATATTACATTGTATCCAACCTCTCTGAAGAGGTAAACGAAGAGGATTCATCTGTAAATAAAGTAGGTGCACATAACTTTAGATACCCTGTAAAAAACCCCCCTCTTTATATTTCTATAAATATTATGGATAAGATTTCTCATTGTTGCCTCATCGACCGCGGTTCGGGCCCAAGTGTAATGTCGAAGATTATTATGGAAGAGCTAGGCCTGTCTTGTACAAATGAAAATGCTAGAATCATGCTCTCTTATAATAGTCTACAACAAAAGACCATAGGTGAAATCAAAGATATGACCTTGGTTTTGTGTGCACACCCTAAAATAAGGACAACCCTTAATATTCAGGTAATTGATATGCCATTAAGAAACTACTCAATCATCTTGGGAAGATATTGGAAATATTTGAAGGGTGGATACCTCTCACTCGATGGGACACACTTATCCATTCCTCGGAATGGTAAAAACATCATAGTCTTTAGAGAGGGAAGGATTTCACGTTACATAGAAAGTGTTCCACAAACTAATGTGAATTATATCGAAGAGGACCTAGGGTTGTATTCCATTTTTGCCAAGGAGGATAACACTCCCTTGGAACAAATCGACTTAGACGACAGTATGTGGCATATTCACTTTGATGGGTCATGCTCTAATGAAGGAAACAAAGCTGGAATTATCTTGTACTCTCATGTGGGGAAAATTCACAACTTTTCTTATAGGTTAGAGTTTGCTTGTAGAAAAAATGCCATTGAATTCAAAGCTTTATTATTAGGTATTGAAAATGCTTATAATCCGGGTTGTGGTCACCTTACAGGTTTTGGGGATTCTGATCTTGTTGTGAACCTTGTACGTAGGATATACTCTCCTAGCAACAAGTTGATGAAAAACTACACTCAAACTATTTGGGCACTTATCTCGAACCTACTATCTTTCAACATTACTCATGTTAAGAGGGAATTGAACTCAATGGTTGATTGATTAGCCTTTTTTGCAGCCTCTCCTAATCAAAAAATTATGCCACACAGACCTGATTATACTTTTCAATATCTATATTGTCCACATATCCCTGACAATATAGAATAATGGAAGGTCTTCCCTAGCGATGAGAGCATCTGTGCTTTCATTCAAAATGAACCTTATAATCCTAAGGAAATTATATACATGGAAGATAAAAAGATTCCTAAGGGCTTGACTCCTCTAGAGAGTTCAATTTCATCGAGTGATGTAGGCAATAAAGAGAAACATAAATAAGAGGAGTCGAAAAGGAAGGTGGGTGAAACCATCTCCTTAAACATTGGGACACCCGAGTCTCCAAAGAATGTTAAAATAGGTTCCCAATGTTCTGATGAAGAAAGAATGAAGTTTTCCAGACTGTTTGGTGAATTTCAAGATGTTTTTTCTTGGTATTATGAGGATATTCGTGGTTTTGATCCCGCTCTTATACAACATTCCATTCCTATCAAAGAGGGAATAAAACTGGTTAGGAAAAAACAAAGACCTATCAACCTTGCACTAGAAGCAACTATTCGAAAGGAGTTGAAAAAACTCTTGAAGGCTGGAATCATATTTTCGGTCAAGTATTTTGAATGGGTTTCCAACTTGGTTCCCATTCAGAAAACAACTGGTCAGATCAGATTATGGATAGATTTTCGTGCATTGAATCGGGCTAGTATAAAATATCACTTTCCTCTCCCTAATATGGAAATGATTTTGCAGCAAGTTGCAGGGTCACAAATGATGTCCTTACTTGACGGTTTTTCCGGTTACAATCAAATCAAGGTAAAAAGGGCAGACAAATATAAAACTACCTTTTTTACTCGTTGGGGCACCTTTGCTTATGAACATATGCCTTTTGTCTTATCTAATGCAGGTACCACTTTTCAAAGAGCTATGCAAATGGATTTTAATGATTTGATCGGTAAGATCATTCAGATCTATCATGATGACTTGACTGTGTACTCTAAAAACATATCAGATCATTTTGGCCATCTTAAAAGAGTTCTCATGCGATGCAAGAAATTTGACATTTCTCTAAACCCTTCCAAGTCTATTTTCAGTGTTACAAAGGGAAAGCTCCTTGGACACATTGTCTCTGATTTGGGAATAAGCATTGATCCTGAAAGGATTCCTGCTATCCTTAATCTACCTGCTCCCTCTTCCAAGAAGGAGGTCCAAGATTTTATGGGTGTTATTAATTTCATCTGTAGATTTGTTCTTGATTTTGCTGTAATGGTCAAACTGATTCATAATCTTCTTAAGAAAGATCGTTCTTTTTCTTGGACAAATGATGTCGGAAACGCTTTTGTAGGGATCAAGAAAGCAATTAGTTCTGCACCGGTTTTGGCGAAGCAGGATTTTGAGAAAGAATTCACGATATATACTAATGCCACAGAGGAAGCAGATTCTGGTATCCTCATGCAAGGTGATGACCAAGGTAACGAAAAACCAGTGGCTTACATGAGTCAAACTTTGTGTGATGATGAATTTAAATATCCTTTTATTGAAAAACATGCTTTCGCTCTTGTTAAAGTTGTTGAAAAATTTTGCCACTTCATCGTAGGTAAGCATACATTGGTAAAAGTCCTTTTACCTACTATCACGTTTTTTCTCTCACAGACTTATCTTTCAAGGAAGCTTTCACATTGGTTTTCCAATATCCAATAGCATGATTTAAACATCGTGACTTCTACCACTATCAAGGGACGTGACTTATCCCTTCACTTAGCTCAACATGCTAAAAATAGTGATGAAATTGATGAATAGGATAGTTCCTTATCAACACTATTCTACATTGATAATCAAATCCTTCCTCTGTTTGAACATCCTTGGTATAAGAATTTGGTTTACGATTTACAAAACCAAAGATGTCCAGACAAGTTAGACACTCATAAAAGGAGAAGTCTCTATCTTGAATCTGCTAGATACATCATTATATGAGACTTCTTGTTTTGAAGATCTGCTGATGGTATGTTGCTTTGCCATGTAAACAATGAGGAAGCACAAAAACTGTTGCAAGAAACTCATGGTTCAAATTCTATTATTCATGTAGGAGGTCATTTTTCTGCTAAAACCACTGCTTTCAAGATTATTATAAAAGGATATTATCGGCCTTCAATCTTTCGTGACTCTTATGTTTTTTCGAGATCTCGTGACAAGTGCCAAAAAATTGCTGGGAAAGAATGCCTTCCAGCCATGTTGTTACAACATGTCCTCCCAGAATTTCCTTTTTCAAAGTGGGGATTGGATTTTATTGGTCCTATTAATCCTCCGTCTTCAGCAGGACAAGTATTTATTTTGACTGTAGCACCACTTTTCGGTGCCAAGGCTTAATCGCTCTGATACCAAATTGTAGCAACCTTTATGTTACCATACTTCGCGGAAATATAACACTCACTCTCAAATTATAAAACAACATACATTTAAGAAATGAAACACATCTAGAGCTCAGAGTAAGTCTAAAAATTACTGCTATCATAATTTTAAACACGGCATTAGCATTAATTCATATGCACAGTAGAATACATGATAATTATAAATACACAGGCATGCAAAAACATAAATTAAAACATCATTTGGTACTTATCTTGGAAACAATAGTAGTTCCACCAACCAGGTGCAGGCCTTCCACGAACCTTCCATCTTTAGACCACACTACTCATCAGCTCAACAGTGGGTCATCCCCGAGCTAGGACTAAGCTCCATCCCAAGGCAAGGAATCCTAGGCTAGGCTGAGGTTATAGGGAAAATGTTCGACAACACAGGTATTCCAACAGAGGACGAACACCTTCAGTAACCACTCACATAACCAGATCAAATATCAACACACCGATGTTTTCATGTGGTAAAACCCCTACGGGGAAACATCCACGGCCCCAGCCAACGCGGCCA
>ML784908.1:50741-63274 GCA_009831015.1 Picea engelmannii | reverse complement strand
GACACAATAAATTTATCTGCTCCAAGAATGTTCAATGCTTCATCCTTCTTTGATGCAGATGTGCTAAGAATTGTTACATTCAGTCCAAAAGCCTTTCCAAATTTTACTGCCATATGACCAAGACCTCCTAGCCCAATTACTCTGAGAGAATTGCCTGCATGATTCATGTGATAACAAATCATAGGGCTGTAAACAGTAATTCCTGCACAGAGCAAAGGTGCAGCTGAAGCCAGTGGTAGATTGTCTGGTATCTTATAGCAGTACCTTTGGTGAACAACAATGTGACTAAAATATCCTCCTTTAGTTACTGTTCCATCTACATCGATACCATTAAAGGTTAAAACAAGCCCTTTTTCACAGTAGATTTCCATCATTTCGTTACAATATTCACATTGCTGACAGGAACTGACATATGCACCCACTCCAACATGATCGCCAACCTTAAAACATACCACATTGATGCCAACTTCTTTCACAATTCCAACAATTTCATGCCCTGGCACCAATGGATACTTTGAATCACCAATTTTATTCCCGATGTATGCAACATCGACATAGCAAACTCCTCAATGAGTTATCTTTAATGAGATATCATCAAGGCCTGGGACTCTTCGGTTAAATTGGTAATATTTGGAGTTCAAGTGTAATGAAAATCTTAAATACACAGAGAATACATGAAACATTCAGTCAATTTAGGCAGAGACTAAACAAAAACTGTGACTCGACTAACAAAAGAAGATATTTGAGGCAATAATTGTTCAAGCATTGATCACAGAACCAAAATTTAAACCGTTTGATAATTGAAACGCACACCTGTATGATGAGTTTGCTTGTCAAACTGGAGTTTCGACTATTCTTAGCCACCTTGAACGGATCTGAAGCTCTGATAGCACATCTAGATGAGAATTAAAACACTCCCATAAACGAATGAAACTAGTGGACTCCTGAACAGTTATGAACAGAGCGGTCTGTACTCATCATATTCATTTCATATATTCTAGAATATCTCGGCTAATTTGTTCAAGAAGGGAAACAAAACCCATCCCATTACTCAACCCTACTCCATCAACATCTTGCTCTTCAATAAGATACTGTTCAAAGGGTTCAACATTATCATGGCCACTACGAATCAAAAGAAGTTTGGGTGTGATACTTCTCTCTTGCTTAAGCTTGTTAATTATAGTTCATCAAAGACAGTTCTGTGGAGGAGGAAATGGCAATGCAGGATCTGCTATTGAAGAATAATAAACAATGAGAGTAGTAAATGCATCAAGAAAGAAAATAGGACTGCCACTAGTTATGAGTGATGCCCGGCTTAAAGAATGGCGAGGATATGCCTGCTGATCTGGGGTTGAATATGATGACAACACTGGATATACAGCTCGTAGGAGGGAGCTTGGCTCCAGAGCACTGAAAAGGCACTGAAGATAAATTCGATAGTCTGGGTGTACACCCTCTTCATGAAGACGGAGAAGAGGACTCCTCAGTAGGGCAAATATAAGTCTTGGCAATGATTGCAACTGTGGACAATGTGAAAATGCAACATCAAGTGAACCAGTGGTACCGAGCTTCCCAAATTCAACAATCTTGTAGGCATCATTATATTGAGCTGTGAGAATGACAAGCCAGTCATGCAATAACAATCTGCCCTCCTTCACACCTTGCTCCAAGGAAGCTGAAATCACCTTGTGAACCAGGATAGAAAGTATAAATTCTGTATCAGCATTGTCATACAGCTCATTGAGATTTCTCGCTACTCCATACTGCAATGTGCGTATTTTCAACCTCCGCTTAAGTGAATACTTTGGCCTGTCTAGGGAAATAGATCCTTTCTTGAAATTTTCTTCAGGCAGTACAATGATTGTATATTGAAATGCAAATTGCAAAACAGGGGGAGCATCTGAGTTCCTGCTAAATCCATTGTTGTTCTCAAAATCAAAATCATAGGCATAAGTGGCATATGTATCACAACATATAATATGTTGTACATTGTCATATTGTAGATCTGGGAAAAAGTGGCCGTGTGAGCGACCAGGTCTGAATTCGGGTGATGTGTTGAGCCTCAATACACAAGAAAAAGCATATGGACGACTCAACATTCGATATAAATCCTGAGGAAGTGTTGAATCATCAGTGCTTGAATATAAAAACAATGAATCACCACTTTCAATGCTTAAGAACTTGAGTGAAGCCAAGTCTGTGTATTCATTTGTAACAACAAATATATCAACGCAGACACCTGCTTGAACAGCCACAACAGCCAGATCCTTGTAAAATGGAGTCTGTTCTGGAAGCAATGCACAATCAACATCTTCACCCTTGCTAGACACCTTCAAAATTAGAAATGAAACTTAATAATAATGCCATTAATTATCATCTATCGTTAGGAACCCTTCTCATGGAATTTGGATTAAGAAAAATTGGATCTGTGTAGCGTTCTGCCCTTATTAGGACATGCAAAAGGGCGATCTGAAGGGACAGAGTCATATACTGGAGTTGGAACCTTTGGATGAAGAAACTTCCTTTCAATTTGAGGGGGCAGCTTCACTGCATTTGCCAAATTCTTCTCATGCATCCCTACAACTTATTCAAACTGTAATAAAATGTTGAACACAAGTTCCTGCTGCAAACTACTAGACTGAAAAGGATCTCATGCTCGATGACGAGCTTATTTTCTATCTATTCCTACTCTAACCAATAGAGGCAAATTGATCAAGTAAAACTGAATTTCCAATGCAGCCAAGTAAGAAACTGATTTGCTGATATCATGCTTGATCTTGACTTGAACAACAATGGAAGCCATATCATGTAGAAAAGAGGTTTAAATATATGATAAAAACAATCTTCTTCTGAAAAAAATATCCTTGGGTTTATGCTGGTCATAGAATCCAAATAGTCAGCAATAGGGTCATCGAATTCACAAAGAAATACCTTTTTGAACTGCTGATCCAACTGAAAATTGAAATGATGTTGAAAGTTGCCTTTACTGATCTCATTGTTGAATGTAGGATGCTCAACCCTTGCCGGAGAAACATGTAGGATGGACTATTGATCTGGACTTTTCAGCTCCTCACCTTCTTCTCCATATTTGCTACAATTCCCCCATGTCTGCACATCTGAAAGATGAAGGCTTCCCTCATCATCTACTGCAGATCCAAATCTGGGATTTAGGTCTTCTCTGTTATTGGGATCAAGAGACTCATGACTAGTATCTATTACAACATCAACACATTCTTTATCATGATTCTCGTGTTCTAGTTGAATATTAGACAGTCCCTGCAAATCTGGAATTTGTAGGCTGTCCTCATCAACCTCTACAGATCTGAAACTGTCACTTGTTGTCTTGTTAATTTGCTCATCATTTCCAATTTTTTTAGAAGAAACAATATGATCTTCATGACAACCTAAAACAGTGGATGCATTTAATATGATGTCAAAAGCATCACTAAAGTTATCACGATGTGAATCATTGATCTCTTGATCATAATGAAGAATATCCTCTACAACAACTTCATGAGTATCTAATTCTTTAGTCAATAATTGAAATTCATGATAACATTGAGGATAGAGAAGATCAGCTGGAAATATCCCTTTACAAAACGCATGGAAGGAAGCATGAAAATTAGCCAAAGAGCTGATACTAGCAATAAGCAAAGATTGGTACCAATCACGACTCACGAGAAATCCCTTCTAATGAAATACAAAAGAGCCGGATCTGAACATCCTCATGCACTACCTGCAACCGATGCATGTAATCATGAAAGTCCAGCAAATTTTCAGCTGGCACTTCCCACTCTTCTGCTCGAAATCTGGGAAGACTGTTCTCCCATTCATCTCTAGTAGGTACCTGATTAGGGAAACCAACAATACTTGAAAAATCACAGAACGCATACCTCTTGGCTAAGATCCTATTCATGTCATACCAGTGGAGTCACCAACAGATTTATGAACAATGGAGTCACCACTGAATTCGTCCTTCATGGAGTCGCCAGATAGATGATTACAACCAAATGATGTACAATCTTTTTCTATCATCAAAGCTAGATCTATGTCGTCTCCCAGGGAAGCTGAGCTTCAATTTCCTCTCCCCGGCAACGACGCCAAATTGTTATCTCTCTAGGAAACTCCTTAGGGTTGTAGACTAAGGATGCTTGGTAACTTAATAAATCATGAATAATGAAAGTGTGGATCAATGGGATAATAGAGAGTAACTAATGAGAAGACAACTCACAATGCAATCGAATGAAACAATGCTTTTAGGAATCAATGAACAGACAGAGTAATATCAAAAGGTATGGAGAAAACTGATCTAGATAATCAAGTACAACAGTGTGTAGGATCATACAAGTCATCAAGAATTCCTTTAGTTCAAGTTTATGAGCTAAATAAGAAGATGACAGTTCTTAATAGCTGAGCTAAACTGAAATAAAGTACATAACATGGAATAGATGAATAAATTTGTCATTAACAACAAAAGAAGACTGATTCTGTATTGAAAAATAAGTGTCTTAGTACAATAGCCAAAGAGTATCCAAAATTGAACCCCCTAGTGCTCCAAATGTCTTTGGCTTTATAGCCTTACAAGATGAAATATAGATCCTTGAAAGATGGATCAGATTTACTAAAAATAGTCAGACCAAAACAGATACAACAAGTGTAGGATGAGATCCTATAAAAATGGATCTAGAATGGAAAATCAAAACAAAATAGGAAAGTTCCTATTTAATGATCTCTAAAAATAGTAGATTGCCGATGAAGTGCAATTTTAGCCTCCCAAGGCTGTTTGATTTGGTCCTCCAAAGATAAAATTCGAATTGGGTGATGTGTCATTTGATCCCTATCATTTTTCCCTTGAAAATGACCAAATCTAGTCAAAAAATTCCCTTTTGACTTTCATCTTCAAGAATGACCTTTAGATTTTGATTTGATAATTCATAACCAGATTATTGAAGAAGATTTCAAACCATTCAAACCCAAAAAATCCTGATCTGGGTGAAAATTTGGCTATTCTGGCCGTGACAGGATTTCACCAGCTAATTTACTTGAAAATCCGCTCCTTAGCTGGTGAAAGGCGGAGCTTTCACCAGCTAACTAGTTATAATTCTGCCTTCTGCGCTGGTGAAAGCGCAGATTTTTTCAAAATCAAATTTTTAAGTCATGGAGAGTCTGTTTTGCATGCTTAAATAGTCGATCAACATCTACAAATCCTAAGCTTTCCAATGGTGCTTTCAAATCTTCATTTGGAGCCCGGGAAGCTATCAAAATTTTCCCTACAAGATTAGGCATCGTTCTTTCAAAAATGCCAGTGCGTTTTTTATCGCTAACAGAACATACTTCAACAGTTCCAAGAAACTTCGTTCATACTCTTCAATGGTCATGTTGCCTAGCTTGAGTTTGAAGAACTCCTTCATCTTTCTATCATAATATCTTTTGGTCAGGTATTTCTTCTCAAAATACCTCTTAAACTCCTTCCAAGTGATATCTTTCTCTATGATGTGTTGTACTCGCACAAACTGATCCCACCACATGGATGCTTTTCCTTTTAGCTGGTACATCACAATTCTTCCTTTTGCATGAGCAGAGTAGTTTTGCAGTTGGAAATATTTCTTCATGCCCAACAACTATGTTTCAGAATCTTCCTCCTTCTTATGTTTTCCATCAAACGTTGGAGGCTTAATCTTGTTCATCTCTCCTTTCAATTCATCCCTTCCAAATGTTCAATGTTTTCTAGTAGGGGACGGGCTTGAATTACTGTGTGTTTCCTTGCCAGAATGCTTCGGGGAGAGACGGTAATTTCTGCTACCACTCCTTGATCTTCTTCTCCTCTCAGGGGTTCTGACACTTCTTGATCTGCTTGTGTCACTCTCTTTTTCCAATTTCTTTTCTATTCTTTCCAGGCTCTTCAACATTTTTAAGTTGAATTCACCCTATCGATCCCTGATTTTCATGATTTTTCAGATATCAGCTCGGCTAGCCTGGGCATCTTTCTGCAATTTTTCAATGAGTTTCATCATACGTCCTTCTTTATCTATCTCTTTTCTGTTCCCATTAGAGTTTGTTCCTTCGACTCCCAAGTTGACATCCTTTCCTTCTCTTTCGTCCTCTAAAATGGAGGTACTCCACACCTCTTCCATTTCCTTACTTGGCGTCTATTCTTGGCTATCCTGACACTCGTTGAACTTTGCACACACAATGTGAAATCAATCCGAAGTTTGTCAGGCCCTTAAACCTTCAAGAAAACGTACAACATTCATAAGACAACCTGAACAAGAAAAACGTTTTGACTTCACAAAGTTTTCTGAGCTATGTTCGGCTCTACAAATTTCGGGACTTCGGAATCTTGATCCACGAAGATCCAACAGTTAAACCTTCATAACCAAAGTCACCTTTCGCAACTCGCAATCTTGCGAGTTCGTGAGTCAAATACCCTCGACTCATTTCCTCCAAACTCCGATATTCGAGATGCGATATGAGTATGGCTCCCTCCTCGCTAGCGCCTACTACACATGACCATAGGCTAGGGCTAAGTGCTAGCACTTCTTCGCCAATTCACGACTTCGCGAGTTAGAGTATTGAGCCTCCGTGCTCCTCCTTTGCGAATTCTGAAATTGCGAATTACTTTATTCTCCGGGCCCACAGCACAGCTGTCGCCCTTCACCACCGTGGCACGTGGTACATTCAGAACGGTCCACGTCACCTTCGGTGATGTCATCGGGTCCCACCACTCTCGTCTGTCTTCTCTACTCACTGACACATGGTACACATTCATGCGCCCACATCCATTCCAAGAAAAATCCAACGGTTAGAATCCTTCCCCAGATCTATGGCGCAGATCTTTTCGGCATTTCGGGGTTTCGGGCATCGAGAGTTAGTACATCCCACATCTCGAACTTCTGTTTGCCGAAATCCCAAATTACGGTGTACTCTTCCACTTGATCCGACAGTCAATTCCTCTCCTACGATCTATGGTGTATATCGTTTTAGGAATCCGTGTTTCGCTAACTCATGACTTGCGAACACAAGGGTCTTCCTTTTTGGTTTCCCGAGTGCCGAAACTCCGTCCGGCAGCCACGTGGTTCCCCCGATGGATGGTCCTGATGAATTTTGGTATTTCACGTATCGCGATTTCCACGTTCTTGTGAAACTCCAAAGGGTTTTTAAACCCTGCACACACTTTCCATATCCAACAGTCACGAGGGTTCGCCTTCCCTCCCGAACAAATCCTAGGGCTCCAACACTTCTGGTGTGGAGTCCTCTCTCCCTGTGGCCATAGACCACATCGATTGCGGTTTCACAACACCGCTATACCTCCTGAGCTTGTAGGCACAGTCAAGTAACTCCTTGACACTCTGGATCATTCCAAGGTTTGGAATTGGTCCTCCAGAAACAATTTCTCCTCACACCTTCGGTCCAAAGACCACTCAACTGGCCCATCTAAACTCAGTGTCGAAACCTTGGCTCTGATACCAAATTGTAGCACCAGTTTTCGGTGCCAAGGATTAAACGCTCTGATACCAAATTGTAGCAACCTTTCTGTTACCATACTTTGTGGAAATATTACACTCACTCTCAGATTATAAAACAACATGCATTTAAGCAATGAAACACATCTAGAGCTCAGAGTAAGTCTAAAAATTACTACTATCATAATTTTAAACATGGCATTAGCATTAATTCATATGCACAGCAGAATACATGATAATTATAAATACATAGACATGCATAAACATAAATTAAAACATCATCTGGTACTTATCTTGGAAACAATAGTAGTTCCACCAACTAGGTGCAGGCATTCCACGAACTTCCCAGCCTTAGACCACACTGCTCATCAGCTCAGCAGTGGGTCACCCTCGAGCTAGGACTAAGCTCCATCCCAAGGCAAGGAATCCTAGGCTAAGCTGAGGTTACAAGGAAAACACCCAGTCACAAGGAAGAAATTCTCTCCTAGGAACCACTCATACTCACTGCCCACAGACTCTCCTTCCCCACATGCCTGTTCCACCCCAGGAGTATACACCTTCTCTGTCACCTAGACAATCCTTCAGCTTCTAACCTCCCTTGCCTTGGGTTTCAGCAACATACCGGACTGGAAGTCTCCGAGCTCTGTGGCAGCTACAGGGTTCCTTCCAGGAGTTCTCTCCTTCCTCTGCGCACTCTCTCACTTGGAGAGAATTGCTCATAGTCCAACAACCTGTTCTTCCAAACTCAATCACCTCTCTCACCTAGAGAGAGTTGTGTTCAAATGGCCAACAAGCCCCACATAGTCCAGCACTGCGTGGCCACAACAACCAACGGGTAAAACAGACACGGGCTTCCAACAGGTTCAACAATGGCAAATGGTCTCATGGATATGACTTCGGACAAGACTCCACACACAGGCTCGATTCTCAGACAGAGGATGCTTTGGCTTTTCAGAAATTAACACCAGTTATTCTGAATCAACACATAGACTTTTCCTGTTCAGAGGGCGTACGGGGTATTCTTGTAGAGGTTGGACCAGTTGTACTGTTCAGAATATCGGTTCGAATGGAGGAGAACCCCCATCACGGCTCTTATCAGCCCCTTTATTTGCATGGGCCAGGATTGACATTTGTCACCCATGCAACTGCATGCGTTCCTTCAACATGTGTTCCTTCCATTTGGAAGTTTCTTGTCCTTCCAAAATAGCTTAGGATAAGACATATTATTCACATGTCTTTTGGAATAATATTAAATTATTATTCCCAAGGCTTAAGCCCCCTAGGCTTAACACTTAGCCCCTTTTCCCACCTTCCAGCCCCTAATCCCTTTCCCTCTCTATGGATGCTTAGTCCCCCATCACCCATTCATCGTGTCGGCCTGCACACGACGATGTTTATATTTTATTAATGTGCTGCATACATACAGGTACAAAATCAGGCCCTTGGCCTACAACCCTTAGGCTCTTTGGCCTAACAATCACATAAGCCCACCGACTTATACAAACTTGGCTCACCAGCCTATAACACATATTTACAATTCATTTCATAAACCAGATTTACAAAGGGCTCGATCTTGGGGACACTACATTGACAACCACAAAATATTTTACAAAATGGGTTGAAGTTGTCCCACTGAAACATTCAACAGATGATCGGGTGATTTCTTTCCTTGAAAATAACATCTTTTCCAGATTGGGTCTTCCATTGGAAATTATTATAGACAATGGTCCTGCTTTTATTTCTGCTAAGCTGACCCAATTTTTAGCTAAGTTGGGAGTTAAACATTTCACCTCATCAACGTATTATCCCCAAGGAAATGGGCAGGCCGAGTCTGCCAACAAGAATCTGGTGAGAATTGTTAAAAGGATCATCGAAGATAAGCCTCATCAATGGCACACTCTCCTCACTTACGCCCTTTGGAAGATCGAACAACCACCAAGGTGAGCACTGGTTGCAATCCTTTCCAGCTTGTTTATGGTCAAGGATCCATTATGCATACTGAGATGGAACTTTCTTCCTTAAGGTTAATGCTACAGATCGAAGAATTAAATTCTTCTGATGTCTCACAAAGGATGAATGAACTCCTAGCTTTAGAGGAGCAAATGATGTTTTCCTTGGATACTATAAAAAGGAGACAACAGACTATTAAAAAGTATTTCAACAAGAGTTCCAAGATTGTCAAATTTAAAGTCAATGAGAAAGTATTGTTGTGGGATTCAACTCATGCTGATCGGGGAAGACACTCAAAGTTTTAAAAATTATGACTGGGTCCTTTCAAGATCGCTTTTGTCCTAGGTACAAACTCTTACATTCTAAAAGATTTACAAGAGAGATTGTTTTCCTACAGTACTAATGGTTCTACTTAAAACACTACGTGGAACCAACTTGAAGATTTTAACATTGTTTGGATTGTTCTTTATATTAGTAGTTCAGTTCTGTTTTCCTTTTAATAGTTTTCACTACTGCTTTTCAATTCTTCTTTTACAATAGTTATATTCTTCTTCCATTTTATTAGTTTTCCTTCTGTTGTTTGCAATTATGTCATTTTATTTTCTGTAGTTTCATTTCTGTTATGACATTTCTTGTTTTTGTTCTTTTTAATTTCAATTTTTGGTCAAGAATAAAATGTTGGATCAGTTCTTCCACAGTGACACTCCTGCAGGGTATTGTTAGTCAATAAAAATCAAGCTTACATGACTGTTATGATGTTCCCCCTGAAGGAATCATTGAATTTGTTATCTTCTTTCACTGTTGTCTTATGAGAAAATTGGTTACTTCCCGCTTCTGCTTTCCATTTCTTCATCCATTTGAGATTCAAAAGAGAAAGTCCATAAAAATTTTCTCCTTGAAGTCAAGAGAAAATTCTGGTTGAATGATTATGCATATAGGGATAAACCCCCTCATACTTAACATTTTCCATGAGTTATTCCCAAATTCCCAGTACTTTTTCCATTAAATTCGCTCACTTCCCCCTATTGCATAATCATTCTGGTTATATCTTCTTGATCTGTTGTTCTTGGTTTGCAAAACCATTACATTCTGAGTTCTTAATCTATTGGAAACAGATGTCCCCGTGGAGTCGCCAGTTTGTTGACGATTAAAATCGCAATGAGGAATTTCGCCCACAAAGTATTGCTAAAGCCTATTATTTAAACTATGATAATGATATATAATACTAGTAGGTGGGACCCCCTTGTAGACTAGAGGCTCAGAGATAGTCATATCAAAAATTTTATGTTGTTGTTTCAATGTTTCTTACAAGGTCTTATTTGGTTGACGATGTAGTCTTGGTTTCATTTTTGACATAGTGACAGGTAGATGATGCATTTTATGGGATGTTTTGTTATTCGATGCTTTAATTTTATGTTATGATTGGCATATATTTACAGTTGTTATATTCAATCATGTCACCACAATTATTACTTGGCTACACATGCATAAGAAATATGTTAGTAACGATGTAAACAAAAGCAAAAGGATGAAACTTATAAAAAATCCTAGAAGAAAGGATCTATGTTATGCTATGCTAGGAGTTATGTGCAATTTAAATGAAAACAAGTTAGCGTTAATCCTAACTATTAATGGTTGGTTAGTGGCTATGCGATTAGAATTTGATTTATATTGGGTGTGTTTGATATGGAAATACATATGGTATAGTATGGAAATTTGGCAATGGTTAATGTGAATGTTTTGGGTGGCGCATTTTGCAAGCAATGTGGTCACATATTTCAATGGTTTGGAAATTAATTCCATGGTTAAACGATATGGTGAGTATTGGTTGCCATGTACTTTGGAATTGAATTAAGAGGAGATGGAAGCGACGTGCAATAAATGCACATCACTCCATCATCCCCCCATCAGATCGTTACCCTAGTATGGTTATTGTTACATTTCAATCTGTAGGTGGTTAAGCTCCAAAATTCAAGCCTAGGAAGAAAACGCTCGGCCAACTCGCCCCTTTTAAGCTATCGATTATAGGTATGGTTCTTTTTCACCCACCCATGAATTACACTCTGTGTATGAATGAATGATGGATCAATAATGCTTTAGTTTGTGTTTTCATGAGATTTGCAACTATGTAAATGCGTGGTTTTTATCTCTGGAATGACTATGTGGTTATTCAATTTGCAAGTAAAAGATTTTGTTTGGTTGAGTTGTGCATTCGTTGGTTGTTCTGTTGGTGAATATCGTGATGACTCTCTATGTTTTTGAAGTGGATATGGGTATTATCGCTCTGTGTTTTGGTGGAGGGTTTCACTCTGTTTATCCTTGTTGGTCGCTTCTTCATAGTTATGAGGGTAACCCCGTCGAGTCATATTCAGGCCGTTATGTGGTTGTTGTGTATGTTTTTCAGACTGCCTTTTGGTCGCTGTGTATTTTCTAGAGTCATGGTCGTGGGATTATTTTCATGGTATTGGCATCAATGTATCTCAGAAGTCGGTCTTAGGGTGGCCATTATGCTAAGTTATATGCTTTATGGTTGTTGGGTGATATAAGTTATGCCTCGGGTCTGCATTCCCACTAGCATTGTTATCCATGGATTCAACTATTGAGAAATGGATAGAAGTTATACCTTTGTTTGATTTGGGTACTTGTCACTTTCCAAGTGGACATTCACTTCTCCTCTGCATCGTTTTCCTACCATACCCGTCGTTGAATTGTTGTGTCATTGCACAAACTGGGAGTTATAAGGAACCCTGTGGTTCTACCATGCTTGTATCGAAGGGTCTCTGCCTATTGGTCGATGTGTTTTGAGGAACTCTAGTCTCTCTATGTTATTGATGACCGATCGAACTCTTGATTACTTCTCTGTATTCATTGTTACAGAGCTCAATTTTGATAATCTCCAACTGTTCTCACTCTTGTCGGGCATCTTGTTGATTTTCATAGATTGTGTTAAGAACCAAATATCAATATAGCATAGAACATCCTCAGAAAAAGTACTCAACGCCTTGAAAAAGAGATAATTTCAGATAATAAGCCTCTTCAAGGGGGCAACCTCCTTTTACCCCACTTAAATTTTCAAGTACAAGATGATTCAAAATGAAAATGTCTCCTTGGTATATATAG
>ML784908.1:31285-46274 GCA_009831015.1 Picea engelmannii | reverse complement strand
TCTTTGATTGATTAAATTAGTTGAAAAGTTGTGATCGGGAGTGAGTAATAATATGCAGTGAAAGGGCTGCCTCTTTTTTGTTATGCTTTGGATCGATGTGTTCTTACAACATGGTGTTAATTACAAGTTGGTGACTACTGTGTGTTTCACTAGTCCCGATCGGGATCATAGCGAGTTATGAAATTGATGACTGTCTTATTTCATTATGTTCACTGTGTATATATTTTGGAAGTATCGTGCATATTGTAAATAATTGCATCAACAATGATGAAGCTTGGGTTTTATATTTACTATGGTTTCAATGCAAATTTTTATTGGTTGATAAGATGAGGAGTGTATGAAATCGGGCATGTTTTAAAAGTATGTTCAATTTGGAAAGGGACTTGTGAATATGTTTTATTTTACCAATTGTAAATAGATGATATACAATATGTTATAGTGATGTATTATTGATATAGGTGGAGCAATGATTGATGTGTGTTTCTTTCGATTCTTTAAATGAAAGGAAAGAAATTAAAAACCAAACATTTCTCTTAACATGATTGTTGGAAGTCGTTTGATTATGAGTACAAATTGTGTTAATTGAGAAGTTTTGAAGAAATTGAATGTGGAACAATTAACAGTTTTGACACACAGTAATTATTGAATTGGTATTGGTATGTTTTGTATTGAGTACAAAGTTGTGTTTATGGATTACTTGATTTGTTTTATGAACAATATTCATTTTTTCCCTACCATTCTCTCACTTTTCCGCACAATACAAGTCCCATCACCTTCCCATATTCACTATCCACTCCCTGCTCTTAAAATTAAATTATAGTTAAATGAAACTTTGTATTATAATAGTTAAAGGATGACACATGGATGAGTTACAGTGCTATGTTTTGATTTACAATACAATTGATTGTTTGATGATTTGTTGAGTAGTAATCAAGATCTACTCACCTTAATTTTACCACTTTTCGCTCAATACAATCCCTCACATATCCTAGAACCCTTATTCACCCCTTGCTCATTGACAAGTATTAAACGTTTTTTTTATGGATTGGATTGCATGAGTCTGGTGTGTTGCTGAGCCAAACTTTGTTTCATATTTAAAGAGATATCATGTATGGTTTTTTGAAGAAACTAGTTGCTAATAAGTAATGCATACAGGAATGATCTTTTTCATCAGAGGTAGCCATGGTCAGGGTAACATAGGAAGAGGAAATTGGAATAGGGTCCCTAGAAGGCCAAGGTTTTCTATACATTTTGATGCAGACTCGCAAGAGTTGAGCCAGCTATTCCAAGATGAATTCTTTAACTAGATTGGACAAGGAGTGTTCCAACCTAGGCTAGAAAGGCCTCCCTTCCAAGCCCCACATGTCCCTGGTATCCCAGTTCCCCCTAATGTCTCATTACAACCTGAAGTCCCTGAAAACAATGGATGGCAAGAGATTGTCTACCCGACAGTCTCCCAACATCGTGGATGGCCCAAATTGTCTCTACCTGCTCCTCCACCTGTTAATCAAATTGTCCAAGATACCCCTGCCCACTCACCAGTACATTCTTCCCACACAAGAAAAAGGTTAAAAACCGAGGCCCACCATGCTCCTGACAAAGGAAAAGTCATTGTTTCCCCCTCCTCTCCCTCAAATGACTCTGCCAAATCTATTTCATGTTGCATGCATTTGAGAGATGATTGCTCTCACGTTATCAGTGAGATCAGGCCTAAAGGATCCACATAGCCTAAAGAAAATTTAGAGAAATCAAAGGGAGACAACAAAAACAAGGGAAAAATTGCCTCCCAGTGTGGCAAATATGGTTTTTAAGTGTTTTTATTTATTGATTGTTGAGAACAATTGACTTCTGAAATTTTTGGACAACAAACTATTTTTTTGGATATATGGATATTATATTTTGGATATAGTTTCAATTATCATTGATATGAATTTTCAAATTATGAGAGTGATGATGTGGGCCACAAGGAGGGATGTGTTTGATTGATTAACTAGTTGTGTTATGTTTGTTAAAGAAACTAAAGGGAGTCACAAGGGGTCCCACCTACTAGTTATTATTTATTAAAGACCCTTATTATTATTTTATTACTTTTCCCCCTTAACTAAAAATTTGGTTGAGTTTTAGTTAACTTAACTAAATAGGTAGTTTAACTACTTCAATTAATTATGATTGCTTAAAGGCAAAAGGAGAAGGAGGAACAAGAGGAGGATCGAAGGAGAAATCATACTAAGGTTTGGTCTTTGAGTTTTATTGAGATAATTTAGTTTTCATTCATTCTTTAATTCATTGAAAACCTAATTCTCTTTTATGATAGAAGGATCCTATTGTAGACAACAAGATTCAGGGCTGAATTACATCATTCAGACACTTGTTTTCCAGAAGTGTTGATCTATCTTTGATAGTCTATGTAGACTTGTCTGTTTGTGAATTAAATTTCATGACTGATAAAGGCTATTGTGCAGTCGAGTGGGTAGCAATATGTGGCAAGATGACCCAACTTTTAAAGTTCAGTTTTTTATTTTCTGTAAGAAGTCCTTTTGTATGGTTTTCATCGAGGACATCTAAGTTTGACTTTGGTCCAAACTTCCTCAAGGAATTTTGTAAAGAGAACGATTCTTTTGATAAATTGGAATGGAATAAACAATTGCTTTATGTCTCATCTGCGTTGATTATTGACTTGGTGTTTTTACTTCTGTCTCTACATTTATTTCTGCATATGTTATATTCAGAAAATTACATAAATATTGAATTTTTCAGCAATCTTTCATTTATATAAAAAAATCATCCTAAGCACTTGTAACCAATACTTGTGGATTAAGAAACAATTTTTGATGGCTATAAACATAGGGTGATATTCTCGTCTATATTTCTTTAGCCAAGTGAGATCTGAAAATGATTGAGTAAGATCATTTTATATATTTTCCTCAACACACTTCTCCCCTCTGGACTTTATCACAGAGAAAATAATACTTTATCTCAATGTGCTTTGACCTGTCATGGAACATCGGGTTCTTTAAGAGCTTCACACAACTCTGGTTATCGCAATATATCACGGTCGAATCCAACACTTGATCAAATAGTATAGAAACTAACTTATAGAGCCACACTACTTCCGTACAAGCATCACAAGCTGCAATATACTCTGCTTCTGCATTGTTGAGTGCAACATACTTTTGTTTCCTACTAGCCCATGATATTGTGACAAAGCTCAAACTAAAACATATCCAAGAAGCAATTATTATGTCATCTACACTCCCTTCCCAATCTGAATCGATAAATCCATGCAACTATATATCATAACTCAAACATCCCACAAATATATTTCAAGGCATGCTTTGCAATTATTCAATTCTCACAGCTAGGTTCCACCTGGAAATATTTTCACAACAAAGAAAATATCCGACTAAGTGTTCTCCAAATAAATTAACGAGCCATTCAATTGTCTATACAAGGACGGTTCTACTGGATCAGAGTCTCTCAACTTCTTCAGATATGTCATCATGGGAGTTTTCCATGGATTTTCAATCCATCATCCTAGGCTTCTAAAGAGACATTTCGATACAATTCCTTAGACATAGGAAGTTTTCAGCACACTTCAACTATACATGAGAGGCTCTGCACCAAGTTGCTTGAATCCATACAAGGTCATCTTCTATCTGCATGCATGGGTCTCGAAATTGCAGCTTTAGAAATTGTAGTTGCAGGTGAAAAGTCTCGGTTCCAGAAGGAACAGTTGCAGAAAAAGTAGAGGACATACTCTCATGCAGTTAGACAAATAATGTTTTGCAGAGAACCAACACATGATTATTCATATTGAGTTGCAACTGAGCAAGTGTACCAGGTTGGTGCAATGTCATCTGAAAATTTGGTTTTGAAGTACAGGACAAGAAAACTCATGTCTACAATTTGAAGCAAGCTCTAACAGCTTGGTATGGAAGGATTGATAGTTTTTTGATGAGTTGGGGATTTACTAAGAGTAAAGTTGATCCCAAACTTTACTTCAAGATCGAGAATGATGGACCAATTATATTGCTGCTATATGTGGATGACTTATTCTTGACAGATGAAGAAAATCTCATCACAGATTGTAAGAAGAAGCTTGTCACTGAATTTGAAATGAGGACCTAGGCCCGATGCACTATTTCTTAGGTCTTGAAGTATGGTAGAGCCTAGAAGATATTTTCCTTAGTCAAGGAAAGTATGTTGTGGAAATTCTAAAGAGATTCAACATGATGGACTGTAGAACCATGTCCACTCCTATGGAGAAGAATATGAAGTTATTGGTTGATACTTCGTCAGAAATAGTTGATGTTACTTTATACCGACATATTATTGGTTTGTTAATATTAATGTTGTTATTAGGTTATTTTCAATTTACTAGAGCATTCAATGCATTTCCAAAACAATATCATAAGGAGAATAACTAAAAGAAACACAATCACAAGGTACACAACATTTTATCTTGGGAAACCCTCATGGGGGAGAAAACACAACAAAAACTTCCTCAATAATAGATTGCCAATAAAATTCCAAGATTAATACCAAAACACCAAGAATAAACTAGGACTGATCATACGCCTCTCTTCTCCTTCCTCCTGCAACTGCAACTGCCTTCAAAAGATGTGTACTGGATGAGTGAGTGAGTGAATGAGGAGGTGCTAGGGTTATGTCTCTTCACTAAGTAGGTCCAAATTCTTCCAAGAGTGGTTAAAACCACTTTATAAACCCTAGGGGATGAGTTTACAAATACCACCATATAAATATGGTTTGACGAATCCACAAAATGCGATTTGGTCTTATACAAGTCCCGACATGATCTATCCACAAAACGAGATTTGATCTATAAGATAATAACTCAAATGTAATTATAATATTCTTCAAAGTTACAATATTCCAACACTCCCCCTTAATGAGAAGGGTATTCTACTGACATAACCCAATACAACATCATCAAAAGAGAGAGATGGAAACATTATCATCAACATCTGGAACACTATCTAGTACATCTACAAGTCATCGAAAGTTTTTCTCATCAATAATATCATCATAATTCACAACATGGAGCTGGAGTAGCATCATCATCATTAACAACATGAAGCTGAAACATCAAAATCAATTAGCATAAAGATAGAACAACAATATCACCAACTCGAGGTTGGTACACTATCATCAACAACACGAGGTTGATACAACATCATCAACAACACGAGGCTGAGACAACAACAACATCATCATATGGAAACAAAATGAGGCAGGTGAAACAACAACATTTTGTGGTACTCTGGCAGATCGTCCTTACTGGACCTTTGAGATATGCCCAGGAATCATAAGATTCCCTAGGATATAAAATCCTAACAATCTACCACATGGTACTTTGACAGACCATCCTTATCGGACCTTCAGGATCTACCCAGGAATCATAATATTCCATAGGATATAAAATCCTAATGAAGCTACCACTATTGACCACAAATGGAATATACATGCACAGGTACTCTTATAGACTGTCCTTACCAGACCTTCGTGATCTTCCTATGGATGATCAATCCCCTAGAATATAAAATCCTAACGGAGCTACCCGTTGTTGGTCAGGATACTATAGTATCATCAACATCACTCCCCCTTTCAAGGGAGGTCCTTTTGGACAACACCAAGATTATCTCGGAATTACTCAAACTTCACACGAGACAGAGGATTGGTCAACACATATGCAACCTGCTCATCTGTGCCAACATATTGGAGCTTTATATCTCCCCTCTACACCATATCACAAATGTAGTGATACTAGATCTCTATGTGCTTCGAATTATCATGGAACATTGGGTTCTCCATCATCTTTATGTAACTCTAGTTATCACATAGAATCACAGTGGCTTCCATATCTAGATCGAATAGACCTATCAACAACTTTCGAAGCTATATAGCTTCACAATTGGCGAAATATGCTGCAATATATTCTTCTTCTGTCGTGATGAGAGAAATGTTGGATTGCTTCCTGCTTTGCCATGAAATCATTGTTGACCCCAAACTGAAACAACATCCTGAAGTGATGTTTCTATAAGAAGCACTTCCAGCCCAATCTGAATTAGTATAACCATACAATCTGAAGTCATGATCTCCAGTATAATAGAGACCATAATCCAATGTACCCTTAAGGTATCTTATCACATGCTTTGCAACTACAAGGTGAACATGTTTGGGCTCTACCAGATACTGACTCAAGGTGTTCACAAAAAAGAATATATCTGGCCTGGTATTCATCAGATACATCAACAAACAAATAATCTGTCTATATAGAGTAGCATCAACCAACTCTGACGAAGTATCAACCAGGAGCTTCAAATTTGTTTCCATGGGCGTGTTCATGGATTTACATTCTAACATGTCAAATCTCTTAAGTATTTCAACTGCATACTTCCCTTGGCTAAGGAAGATCTTCTCTAGACTCTGCCAAACTTCAAGACCTAAGAAATAATTCATCGGGCCTAGGTATTTCATCTCAAACTCTGCAAAGAGCTTCTTCTTACAATCTGTGATGATCTTTTCTTCTCCTGTTAAGAACAAGTCATCCACATACAACAATAATATAACTGGCTCATCATTCATAACCTTGAAGTAAAGGTTAGAATCAACTTTACTCTTGGTAAAGCCCAGGCTTGTTAGGAAACTATCAATTCTGCCATACCAAGATCTAGGAGCTTGCTTTAGCTCGTACATAGATTTCTTCAACCTGCAGACATGAGTCTTTCTATATTCAACTTCAAACCCTTGTGGTTTTTCTATATACACTTATTCTTCAATAACACCATTTAAGAAGGTTGTTTTCACATCCATCTGGTGTAACTTCCACTTGATATTGGCTGCAAGAGCTATGATTGTAATGATAGAAGTGTATTTGGATACAAGAGAAAATGTCTCTTCATAGTCAATACCTTCCTTTTGATAAAAAACACAAGACACAAATCTTGCTTTATGTTTTTCAATACTTTTGTCTACTGCGTGTTTTATCTTGTATATCTACTTGGAAGATACCACATCTTTGTTCTTTGGTCTAGGAACTACTTCCCATACATCATTCTTTATAATGGACTGGTATTCTTCTGTCATGGCATCCACCCATTCTTTCTTATGAATGGATTCTTCAAAGCAAGTAGGTTCCTTTTCTATGAGATCACACATCAAGGCCATATAGCTGGAGAATGGATTAGGTTTCATGGTTCCTTCTGAGGCACCATACTTCTATGCATATTGAATAAGTTATCTTGCCCAAGCTAGATTTCTATTGTGAGAGATCATCATATGGGGAGGTTCTTGAGATTTTATCATATCATGATCTTCTGGAATCTCATCAGGGATAACTGTAACTTCCTTCACGAGTTCTGCAACTCTGGGAGCTACAAGTTATTCTTCATATACTTCTTCAATATGGAATTTCCTTGATCTCTTGAGTGTTTCATATTCATCAAAGGTTACATCTCTTTTGATCTCAATATGATGGTAACCTAGTATGTAAATTCTAAAGGCCTTAGAGGCCTCACAGTATCCAATAAATATTCCCTTATTTCCTGAGGGATCCAACTTAGTTCTCTTTTCTTTTGGAATGTGTACAAATACTGGACACCCAAATATTTTGAAATGGCTTACTTCCGGCTTCTTTCCAGTGAACATTTCATCAGGGGTTTTGAATCCAATTGCACTATGGGATAATATGTTTTGGACATAAATTGTTGTTCTTGCTTCTTCAACCCATAAGTTCTCTGGAATATCTTGATAGTGAATCATAGTCTTTATTTCTTCCATAATTGTTCTATTCTTTCTTTATGCTACACCATTTTGTTGAGGATTATAGGGAGTGATGAACTCCCTCTTAATCCCAGCATCTCCGAAAAAAATTCCAAATTAATTTGAGGTGTAATCTCCTCCATATCTGACCTGAGTATCTTGATTTTTCTTTCGAAGAGGTTTTCTACCAAGGCTTTGAATTCCTTGAACTTTCCAATTACTTCATATTTTGATTTCAAGAAATAAACCCAAGTCTTACGAGAGTAATCATCAATAAATGATACATAGTGTACATACCCTCTTAGAGAGGTTGATGGCATTGGACCGCATACATCTGAGTGGATGAGTTCCAAGATTCCTTCTGCTTTACTATCGCTCTTTGGGAAATGATTCTTTATGTTCTTTTCTTGTGCACATCCCTTGCATAGACCTTCGTGATCAACCTTAAATTCTGGTAAACCTGTAACTACATTGCTTACATATGGTACGGTTTTGTAGTTGATGTGAGCTAGTCTTCTATGCCAAAGTTCACAAGGACATTCAATAGAGTGAGTTAAGGTTACATCTGAGTGACCTTTTAGCTTGTACAAACCTCCTTCTTTTGTTCCAATAACAACTGCATCTTCTATAGTTTTTCCTTTAGTCCACATAAGACCTTCACCATCTGTGAATGCAACCCTGAAAACTTTCTTATCTAGGGCTGAGATAGAAAGTAAGTTATTTGTCAAACCTGGTACATAGAGTACATCCTTCATTCTCATTGGAGTTCCTGAATCTAGTTTGTAGGTGGATTCTCCCATTCCTTTGATAGGGTACTGATAATCATATCTAAGTGAAACTTTTTGGGGGAAGCCCTTTTCTATGAGACTAGAGAGAATGTCTTCCTGAACTTTCATGTGCTTAGAGGCACTGCTATCCATGAGCCAAGTATCCTCTCCAGGTGTCACATATCCTAAGAGGGCGGAAAACAAAACACAATCTTCAATTTCTTCTTCAGTCAACTGCTTGGGTGGATCATCATCTTCAGCTGTATGGGCATGATGTATTTTTTTATTTCTCTTCTTTTATTATTCCTTTCTGGTAGGACAATTCTTAGCAATGTGTCCCATCTTATCACAATGATAACATTGATAAGAGGAGAAGTCTTTTCCCTTTCTTTGACCCTTATGATATTTTTGGAATCTCTTTGGAGGGTGAGATTCTTTATGAAAATTTGTATCCCTTTGGAAATGAGACATTTTATTTCCTCCTTTAGCATGAGAAACTAGGGCTTGATATTCATCCCTTAATAGTATGGCTTCTCGGTTGACCACTCTTGCTTCTTCTTGAACACATTCTTCCCATAGACTCTCAAATTGGAGTTTCTCTTTTCTTGCACATATAGTTTTTATGAAGGCATGCCAAGGTATTGTGAGACCATTAAGAGTTTTCATGATGATTTCATCTTCATTCAAGTTGTCTCCAATTGCTTATAACTGTTCTTTTAATTGAGAAACCCTAGAGAAATAGTCTTGAATTGTTTCTCCTTTCTGCATCGTTGTATTCTTGAGTTGGGTTCTCAAGTTCATTTTTCAATTGATGTTCTTTCCTTCATACATTATGGTTAGGGAATAAAACATCTCTTTTGGACTATTCTTAGAATACACTTGAGGGATCAAGTGGTATTTAATGGAATCTGCAATTTTTCTTTTGGCCCTAATCATTTCCTTCTTGTACTTCTCTTTGGTTGCTTCTTATTCGGGTTCCAGTACATTTTCTTTTATGAATTTTGAAAGGTCATTCTCTTCAAGAATGAGTCCAATTCTATACTTCCAGGCATGGAAATTTTCCACACCTTCTAACTTGTCAACAAGCTTGGTGCTTGCAGATATCTTGACGTGGAGCTAAGAAAATGACCAGAAAATGAAAGTGCTCAGAAAATGAATCTGAACTTACCAGGAGATGCGTTTGGATGAGGTGAGTTGGTTGGAGCTGATCGTTTCAGAAAATTCCAAGTTTTCCCCTTGAAACTTGACCTGCGCACTTTTGGACTGGTACTTCTGGTACTAGTTCTGGTTTCCTGGTTTTTTGGTACCAGTCAAAACTAGAGTTTGAATTTCCATAGAATATGGCCACTAAAAAGGTGCACTCAAGATTCCAAAGGATGTGCTATGGTAAGGCACACTTCCCTAGATATTTTTTGGTCAGAAATTCCTCTTCAGTAAAAATCCCTAATTTCCTTGTACGACAACAATGAAGTTTTTATATACCCAATGAAAGGTGATCTACTCAGTAAAGTTATGATACCATGTTGAGATTAATGTTGTTATTAGTTTATTTTCAATTTACTAGAGCATTCAATGAATTTCCAAAACAACAACATAAGGAGAATCATTGAAAGAAACACAATCACAAGGTACACAACATTTTATCCTGGGAAACCCTCATGGGGGAGAAAACCCAGCAAAAAATTCATCAATAATAGATTGCCAATACAATGCCAAGATTAAGGCCAAAACACCAATAATAAACTAGGACTGAGCATGTGCCTCTCTTATCCTTCCTCCTGCAAATGCAACTGCCTTCAAACGATGTGTACTAGATGAGTGAGTGAGTGAATGAACAAGTGAGGTGCCTTCCTCACTAATAAATACTTGTCGAGGAGGTGCTAGGGTTATGTATCTTCTCTAAGTAGGGTCAACGTCTTCCAAGAGTGGTTAAAACCACTTTAAAAACCCTAGGGGCCGACTTTACAAATAACACCATATAAATATGGTTTGATCAATCCACAAAAGGGGATTTGGTTTTATACAAGTCCCGACATGATCAATCCACAAAAGAGGATTTGATATATAAGATAATAACACAAATGTAATTAGAATATTCTTCGAAGTTACAATATTTCAACATGGTTCGTTGATGTATTTGATGAATACCAGACCATATATATGCTTTGTTGTGAACACCTTGAGTCAATATCTAGTGGAGCCCAGATGTGTTCACCTTGTAGTTGAAAATCATGTGACGAGATACCTTAAGGGTACATTGGACTATGGCCTCTCTTATACTAGATATTGTGACTTCAGATTGTATGGGTATACTGATTCAGATTGGGTTGGAAGTGCTTCAGACAGAAAAAACACTTCAGGATATTGTTTCATTTTGGGGTCAGCCATGACTTCGTGAAAAAGTAGGGAGCAATCCAGTATTTCTCTCAGTACGGCAGAAGCAGATTACATTGCAACATGCTCCGCTAGTTGTGAATCCATATGGCTTCGAAAGTTGTTGACAGGTCTATTTGACCTAGAGATGGATGCTACCGTGATCTTTTGTGATAACCAAAGTTGAATAGATATGACAGAGAACCCAGTGTTCCACGATGCGATGAAGCACATTGAGATCTGGTACCACTACATTCGTGCATAAGGGATCTATGAAGCTCTAGTATATTGGCACATATGAGTAGGTAGCGGATGTGTTGACTAAGCCTCTGTCTCGTGTGAAGTTTGAGTACTTCTGAGACAAGCTTGGTGTAGTCCGAAAGGACCTCCCTCGAAAGGGGGAGTGATGTTGATGATACTATGGTATCCTGACCAACAACAAGTAGCTCAGTTAGGATTTTATATCCTAAGGGACTGATCATCCCTGGGAAAATCTCGACGGTCCAATAAGGACAATCTGTCAGAGTACTTTTTCATGTATATGCCGACTGTGGTCAGTAGTGGTAGCTCATTTAGGATTTTATATCCTAGGGAATCTTATGATTCCTGGGCAGATCCGGAAGGTTCGATAAGGATGATATTTCAGAGTACCACATGGTAGATTGTTAGGATTTTATATCCTAGGGAATCTTATGATTCCTAGGTAGATCCTAAAGTTTCAGTAAGGACGATATGTCAGATTACCACAAATGTTGTTGTCGATGCACCTGCCTCATTTTGTTGCCACATATAGATGTTGATGTTCCAGCTTTGTGTTGTTGATGTTGTTGTTCCAGCTTCATGTTGTTGATGTTCTAGCTTCATGTTGTTGATGTTCCAACTTCATGTTTTTGATGATGATGATGTTATTCCAACTTCGTGTTGTTTATGTTGATGTTCCATCTTCATGCTATTGATGATGATGATGTTACTCAATCTCTGCACTATAGATGATGATGGTGTTCAGTTTCTACTAATGTTGATGATTAGAAAAACTTTTGATGACCTATAGATATGACCGACAATGTTCCAGATATTGATGACGATGTCCCCTCCTCTTGATGATGTATTGAGTCCAATTATTTTTTATTAATGTTGTCAGTAGAGTACCCTTCTTGTTAAGGGGGAGTGTTGAATTATTGTAACTTTGAAGAACATTCTACTTATATTTAAGTCATTATTGTATAGATAAAATCCCCTTTTGTGTATTGATCAAGTTGGGTCTTGTATAAGATCAAATCTCGTTTTGTGGATTGGTCAACATGTATTTGTATGGTGGTATTGGTAAAGTCATCCCCTAGTAATTATAAAGTGGTTTTAGCCACTTCTAAGAGAAGTCGACTCCACCAAGTGAAGAGTCACAACCCTAGCACCACCTCACAACTTGTATTTATATGTGTGGATGTTGTCTCATTTGAACACACTCAACACACTAACCTTGCAGCTATGAAGAAGTGCACAAGTCTAGGAGAAGTCGACTCCACCAAGTGAAGAGTCACAACCCTAGCACCACCTCACAACTTGTATTTATATGTGAGGATGGTGTCTCATTTGAACACACTCAACACACTAACCTTGCAACTATGAAGAAGTGCGCAAGTCTAGGAGAAGTCGACTCCACCAAGTGAAGAGTCACAACCCTAGCACCACCTCACAACTTGTATTTATATGTGTGGATGGTGTCTCATTTGAACACACTAACTTTGCAGCTATGAAGAAGTGCGCAAGTCTTGGAGGAATTGCTAACGCAACTGGGGGTGTCATCAAGGAGGGATTTTGGTTATATCTTGGTATTTCTTGGTTAAGTGGTGCGCTATTCTTCCTATTGAAGGAGTAGATGAGGATATTTTGTTCGGTATTTTATCTATCTATATTGAGGAATGTTTTGTTGGGTTTTCTCCCCATGAGGGTTTCCTAGGATAATTTGTGTGTCTTTATTGTTTCTGTGATTGCCTCTCTTTCAATGATCTTATTTATGCAAATAATGTTCTAAATGATTATAATAATAAAGAAGAACTGTAAATGCTAGTTGTATAAGTAAAAACTTCAACATTTTTGATATACCTCAAAACTTTGAGGTTGCTCTACATATGCTTCTTCTTCAATTACTCTATTGAGAAGAGTAGTCTTTACATCCATCTGATGTAAACTTCAACCCATGGATACTGCAAGAGATATAATGTCTTAGGTAGAGGTATATCAGGTTACTAGAACAAGTTGTTATCATAGTCCTCTCCCTCCTCTTGGGAGAATTATCTAGCCCCAAATATTCACCTTGTATCTATAAATGCTTCCATTCATAAGTATTTTTCACAATATCTTACATGCATTGTTCTTCATCACAGATTCCTTCCATTCCTTCTGTTTCACTTCTTCTAGTGGGTTCAAATCATGCTGGTAGTCTTATGATTTTTGGTATAATAACTGGTTCGATTTTGGTTGTTCTAGCTTCTCTTTCTTTCTTGGAATCTTCATGTTCTTCCTCATGCTCCTCTTCAATGTTAGAGTCCATAGAGTCTTCTATATATTCCATGCCATTCCTTTATGAAGATTCCAACTTCTTCCATTCATCATAGGATAATAAATGTAGATGGACAACTAAGGAGGCTCAAGGCTTCTTTTCGAAGAAGACTTCTTCTAGAGTCAAACTGAACACGTGATGCTTATCATGGCTACTACTTCCAATGAATAAAATGGATATATACTTCATAATATTTACAGATTATTTAATGGATCATATCATTGGGGATTATCTCCCTCCTAATCTCTTATTCATGCTTGAATGAACAATATGCATACTCTTGTTTTTGGGATTCTGCAATCAACTCCCTCCATCTAAGAGAGTTCATGCTTATGTCTACATCCTTATTGCTTTCTGCAAAGTGTCACAAGTCTATTATAGTTTCCTCTTGATTACTGACTTCCTTCTAGTTTGAATCCTTCCAGGTCTCTTCAATTTTGATTCTTATTGCAGCCCATCCAGAAGTTGTTTCTTATGTAATAGCTTCCATAGAAATTGTCACCAAAGGTTGTCAACATACTTCATCCTTTTCAGATACATTGCTTGACTTCACTAGTGGTCATTGTAATGTCAATCCTTATCTTGTTATTCTCCCATAGGTATATGACCATCTTATATTCTAAGAAATAGATACACATGATATGTAAAGGAACATGGTATGTGCAAGGACTATGTTACAGAAGAATATTGTTACCTTGACTAGTAGAAAAAGTTTGCTTCGTCTAGCTTGATTTTCTTTGAGGCTTCCTTTTCTTTGGCAATTGTTGCTTCATTTGTTTCCTTCATTTTCTTTAACTCAGGGGACTGGTTCCTGTAGTGACCACATTTTCGACAATTGAAGCATTGTATTTTTGACATATATTTTTGGTTTCTTACTTGAGCCAAACTTCTTCTTGTTCCTGAATTTCTTGAACTTTGTTGTGTAGGCTTGATCATCATATTTATTTTGGGATTTTTCTTTTGTGCTAATCCTTGATTCTTATTGTGCAAAATAAGTCCAAATTTCTTCAAATGTGGTGTACTATGTTCTTGTGTTCATGCTTTCGAAAAATGCATCCCATGTATTGGGAAGGCCATTAAGTACTATATTTACTAGTTCCTTTTCTGAAATGATTTCCTCAATAGCTTGTAGTTGATCTCTTAACTGAGAGATTCTTACCAAGTATGAGGTTATGGTTTCATTATTATTCATTTTGATGTCATGGAGCTCACTCTTTAGACTCATCACTTGACCAATATTTATGACTGAGAAGAGGTTAGTTAGAGAATAGTACATCTTATTGGATGAGTCAAGATGAGAAATGTAGGGTATCAAATGGTCCTTTACAAAGTCCACTATGATACTCATAGCATTGATGTCATTGTCTTTGAACTTCTCCATAACTGCAACGTTCTGAGGTTCCTTTTCTTTTCATGCTTCAAATTGTGGTTCCATGATCTTGCCTTTCACAATATCCAACACTTTATTCTTGGCAAGGATGAGGTCAATCCTTGTCTTCCATGCTCT
>ML784908.1:3731-19615 GCA_009831015.1 Picea engelmannii | reverse complement strand
TCTCGCTCCTCGATGAGTCCTGTAGACAAACAAAGTACGACCACTTCCTACTCTATTGATATTAGCTTGAAAACAGATCTATCTATCAATGATAAGTTCATGTAAGATCAGACACGAACTAGAAAGAAACAGGCCAAGCGTGTCATATTAATGAGAATAACGACAACAATACTTACAATCTTAGATGCGAATGCGACAGCTTCGTCAAGTCCCCTTCGTCTAACCCTTGCTCGAAAGATCCACGACCTGGATGATAGCAGCTTCACTGATCACTCTCCTTTGGCTGATTGTGTGTTTCCTATGCGATCATAGGTTTCATGCTAGCAATTCTTCCCCCTTCTCACCATCATAGAGCTCGCTTATATAGGTTAAGAGAAGCTTAACCTCTTGAGTTATCTTTAGAACAAGTTGAGGAATCCCCTCCTTGGATCAGGGATCTCCTGATGGAACCAAGAATTCAAATGAAACTGCCTTCTAAAATTGAAAGATCCTCCCCTTATTCTCCTCAACGGGCCAACTACTGCCTCAGATTAGACAACGGTCCCTCAAAAGGGGCATCAGGGCGCTATAGCGCTCCCTAGGAAGCTTGAGGGGAGCGCCAACGTTCCAAATATGGATAACGCTCCTTCAGAGGGGAAGATAGGCGTTATAACGCTCCCTGGGACCTTATAGGGGAGCGCCAGCGCTCCTAAGGCTGATGTAGGGGAGCACTCACCTTCAAAACCTTTGTTTAACAGCTCCTTTCAGGTGATAAGAGTTCCTTGACTTCAGTTAATCATTCTCCTTCCTCCAAATCAAATGTCTGAGTTATTCTAGATGTCTCTTTGGTGTTGTCATCATGGAAGTATGTTTCGTTTGATGTTTGCGCCACTTGTGAATGACATGCGACACTTGCGACAGTTGAGAGGATCATGCGACACTTACGACACTTATCGAAGTGAGCAATATTGAGGTGTAACATCCACAAAGCCGCATATATCTTAACACATAAGGGGCACCTTCCTCCCATCAAAGAGATAAGGAAAACCATTAGGAAGGAGAAACTCTTTGATCAAATTCAACATAATATGAATTAGATATGGGAGAGAGCTCAAGCATCCATGAACGTAACGATAGAATTAATGGAATGACACCTTGTCCAACCAACCAAGGTTTAGACTATGATCCAATCATTCATGGCCACTCTAACGAGGTACATGAAGACCCTCACCAACAACTTAGCTTCCCACATAGTCTCCCTGGAGGAAATTTTGTATCACAAAGTCATATCAGTCGAGGGATATTACCAAGTTTGGCAGCCTGTGTGAGGGACAAGGACACATGAATAAAACAAAATAAGGAATTCAAATTTGCTCACAATTGTCTTATATTTTGTCTTTTGCTAACCACCATCATCTTTGTCCTTATTCTAACAGCTATTAACAACAATTCAGAAGGGGAAGCTAAAGATTTTTGTAATTGCTTCTTGCATAATTGAAGAAGACGTTTTCATAAGTTACTTAAACTATTATAAATAAAGGAAGAGGCCCATTTTGAAAGGGCTCTTCAAGAATTTTACGTTCACAAACTATTTTGAGGATTAATATTGAGAATCCCTTAGGGCCATTTTTTTGGAAATAAGAACTCTTGTAGATGGTTGTTTGTTTTAAACTAATTTTAGCAAGTTGTGTGTTGTTTACATGTGTTGTAAGAATGTCCTTTTCTTATAGACTGTTCTTATGCAAATTGAAATTATTATTGCATCTTTGTTTATTCTTTCTTATGTTTTGTCCTGATATGATGAGTTTCTTATGTATGTAATTCCATGATTTAGACTAATTTGGTTATCTATCTACATGCATGTGTTGTCTAACATTGTTGCTTCTTAACAACTATCTGGAAGAAGTTATTTGCAGGGATTAGTTTCATTTACAGTTGTTTATTTGGTTACCGTAGATGCTCCTAGCTAGGATAGGGTAGATTAGATTTCATTTATGAAGTTACTTAGATTACATTTGTATTCCCATCGCATTCACAACCATCCAATCACCCCTCAAACCTAGTAATGGCATCCAGACAAGAATATAGACGGGTCTCCTCAACCAAACGGTGCATAGTCTAATTGGCACTATGCATCTAGAGTACCCCTTACTGTTGAAGGGAAATTTTTTCGTATCAACAAAATTGGAACTAGAAGGAGGGATCGATTTGCATGGATAGTGTAAATCCACAACAAACATATGGCTAGTCCTCTGATAATATTCCTATCCAACAACATCTATCACACATCTCTTATAAACATGACATTACCTTCGAAGATTCAAATACCACATTTGAAAGTGTTGTTGGCAGCCCCAAAAACAATCCAGAAGATCGATATCCCATCCCTAACGAGGAGTTTTCTAAAACTAATCACATCACACACTCGCATGCCAAGTTACTTGGCCAACTACCAACAACTTCACTACTCCCTAGGAGGAGAGATACCCACATAAGACGACCCAAAAATCGATCCAACATTCGTGTTTACTCCGTAGATGATTTGATTGGAACTTCTCTCCAGGAAATACCCATACCGTTAGTGTTAAAATAATGTAACTGCAAAGATTATTCTTATTATTATTGTTATTTTATTCATAGGATTAATCCCCATTGTGGATTAATCATGTCAGTAATTGTATTAGGACCAAATCCCCTTTTGCGGATTGGTCAACAGATAATTATAATAGGCAGAATAAGAAGTCGGCCCCAATAGTTAATTAAGAGACCCAGAAATATAATAAAGGTGGGTTTACCCACCCAGATTAAGAAGTCGGCCCTGCCAGTGAAGAGACACTTCACACATGCCAGAAATTGTATAAATACAGGAGGCTAGCGCCTCATTTTATCACAACTCACTTGCTCAATTTGAGAGACAAGTTCTAATCTGTTACTGGCAAAGGAGAGAGGGAGAAGAGTGGCACATCTTTTGGAGAGGACTTTCTGTATTGGTTTGAGTTATCTCTTGACATTGTATTGGCAATTTATGATAAGGAAGTTTTTGCTGGGTTTTCTTCCCCTAGAGGGTTTCCCAGGATAAATGTTGTGTCTCTTGTGAATGTGTATTTCTCAGTGATCTTATTCTTATGTTTCTCTTATCTATTGAAAAGCAAAGAACTATAATAATGGCATAAAACATTAACAGTTAGACCAAATTCCTCCCACACCTCTTGGCCCTACTCTTCCTGATTTAGAGAAAAACTTTGACGATGAACAATTAGTGTCTGATTCTGACATTAACATGAGTGAAAACTAGAATATAATTCCACCATAGATGTCCCAAGGTGATTTTAACTTAGTTGGACCTATGCATGAACTACCCAAGCATCTAGAAAGAGTTCTCTCGAATTTCGATGCAGACAAAGCTTGTTCACTGGAAGACCATGTTAAGAATTTATTTCTAGCCACTTGTCTCCTTGACATATGTTACTAAGATGTGGTTTGTATACTCTTTCCCTACACCTTTGAGAACAAGCCTTCCACATGGTATTTTAACCTACCAACTGGCTTTATAACCAGCTTGAGTGATTTTGAAAAATATTTCATCGAAAAGTTTGGGGATGAGAAGACTCACAGAACCTTATTCAAGGAACTAGTGGTCTTAAAGATGGAAAAGAAGGAAAAAGTTAAGGACTTCAACCAACACTTCACTACTATCCTCAAAAAATTCACTGTTGAAATTTATCATCTACAACCTTTGGCTATAGAATACTACACTTCAATGTTGCTTCGCTCTACATGCATGTTCGTTAAGAATGTTAGAAAACTTATAGTAGACCAAAATTTCGAGGAAGCTAAAGAGGTTGAGAAAGAACTGCTTTCTTTCGGAAGCCACCCTGCATCTGAAGATACCAAAGCTGCTAGAAACAAAACCCTTACTCTTGACCAAACCTTGAAAAAATATCCCAACGATATAGAAAGTGTGGTTAGGCTAGTGAAGAAGTTATTCAATGAAGTAATTGACCTCAAGAAAAATATCAGTGAAGGGTCTTCAAAGCCTAAACCTTTTTCCCATTTTTTAAGAAGAATGATAACCCACTGAAACCTTTAGAAACCCCAAGTCTTACTTTAAATATGGATGATTTTAGCATGGACAACTTTTGTTCATATCACCAGCAAAACCATTATGAGAAAAAATGTCCTCGGTGGATCAAATCCATGAATTTAGTAATCAACTAATTGTTAGATCAACATGAAATCGATGATGACCAAGCCAAGGAAACAAAAAAGGAAGAAACCATTGAGGATACCACTTAGGAATCAACCATGTTTCTATGTGACTGGTGTATAGATTCAAATGAAGAATATATTGAAGATTTTTCCATAGGGGATACACTAGTCACAAACGTTGCACCCAAATATTACAAACTATGTAGCAAAGGGGCAATACCCAACACTACTCTACTCTCAAAAACTATCACTGCTCCTAGTAAAATAACTCCCCCCAATCCTACTCAGAAACCAAGAACTTTGACATCATCCAACAACATTAAACCCAACAATAAACCCAAAATTTCACCAACAAGAAAAACCCCAAGAAAATTTGAAACCTGTGCTTTGGAATACAATTTAATTGAAGATCTAAAGAAGACCAAAGCTAACATTTCCTTGTATGATATATGCGCAATTCCCGAGCAATGTGTTCTGATTCTTGACACGTTTAACCCTAATGACCCTCAGAAGATGACTATTGTTGCGACATACAACACTGAAGTAAAGATAGAAAGAAAAGATGAAATCAAATATGCCATAAACACAGCCAGTATAAGATCACATTCGAGGTCCCAAGTCCCGCCCTTTCTACTCACATTTGAAATTTTTAATTTCAATGTGCACAATTGTTGAGAGAACTATGGTGCTTCCTCCAATATCATGCCTTACTCGGTCTACTAGAAAACAAATGTTGTTACAGAGAAGAGATATACTAGAATCATATAGTTAGATAGGTTATATGTTAAGGTAAGAGGTGAGCTCAAGGATGTTATGATTAGGATAGCCTTTGATCCTAGAGTCCATCATGTCATTGATATTGTTGTTGTTGATATCGCTGAAGGTTATGGATTATTTTTGAGCAAGCACTAGACCCACTTGTGGATTCCATATAAGGGTAAGCCAAATCATATCTGAGTGAACAACGAGGCTCCTATGAAACATACGGTAACAAAACTTGAAGGTAAGAATGAGCTCATCAGTTTCTCTCATACTTCTTTGGGAAATTATTTTTTAGAGGCTAACCATGGTTTCTATGAAGCGCAACCATCTTCGATTCAAACAGAAATATAGTCTGAACTCCTCCTTTGCACTCATACTGAAGCTAATTATTGTACAATAGTAGAAGTAGATATTTTTTCTTTACTAACTTAATATTAGGTATTAACATTTGGACTTTGTTTTTCGATGGCTCTAGATCTCAGGAGGGAGTCGGGGTAGGATGCATTCTCATTGACCCCGATAAGAGAAATAATCTTATATCATGTCATTTAAAATTGGAATGCACCAATAATACGAACGAATATTAAGCCTTGGTCAAAGGCTTGAAGAAGGCCATCGACCTTCAGATAAAATTCCTTCAATTTTTTGGTGATTCATAGATAATTATTAGACAGGTAAGAAACATTATTAACTTCCTATCTCCCCACTTGAAAAGTTACCAACACGAGGTATGGAACTTTATCAATTATTTCAATGAATTTAATATTTTTGCTATACCTCATTCCCAAAATGTTGTCATTGATTCTTTAGCCAATGCAACATCTAGATTCACACCCTTGAATAATGGTTTTCTTGTTGAAATTGTTTCCAGGCCTTCCATCCTCGACAACGTCACAAACTAGAGAGTGTTCAATGATGATCCTCAGATTGTATATTTCCTTACCAACACTGACATATTTCAAGATTCAGTGAGAGATGATGAAGTACACAAACAAAATCTTCAGGATTATCGGGATGAAGAAAGCAAGATAAAAGCTAATTGCATCCCAAGGGGTGTGTTATCGCTTGAAAATTTGTTTGATCTACAAACTAGTTTCAGAACACCTATGAATCCAAAGACGAACAACTCCACCATGATGCATGCTTTGGCGAATCTAGGCACTCATGAACATCCCAAGTTCATCAATTTAGGCACTTATTGTTTGAAGGCAGAGAAACATACCTTTACATAGTTGTTTAAGAAGTATCAAGATGTATCTTATTGGACGTAAGAAGACTTGAATACGTATGAAACGCGTATTATGAAACACATTATTCCTATCAAAGAGGGTGTCAAACCATTTCTGCAAAAGCTAAGGAAGATACATCTGACTCTTGAACCACTTATTCAGATGAGTAAAAGAAATTTTTGGACCCCTGAATTATCTTTAAAGTTCGTCATTCCACTTGGGTGTCCAATCTAGTACATGTTAGGAAGAATTGGGGGACATCATATTGTGTGTGTATTTCTGGAATTTAAATCGAGCTTTTGACAAGGACAATTACCACGTTCCCCCCATGGAACAAATTTTACAACTCATCTTGGGTTCCCAAATGTTCTCTCTTTTGGATGGGTTTTCTGTTTGTAATCAGGTTCTTGTAGTAGAACTAGACCGGTTAAAGACCACTTTCAAGATGAAGTGGGGAACGCTTGCATATCACATAAGTCCCTTTGTCCTAATCAACGTTGGTGCTACTTTTCAAAGGGAAATGGATATATCATTAAAGGTCTGATATGTCACATCATGGTGATTTACCTTGATGATGTTACAGTGTATTCCAAGCAAAGAGATGATCACCCGCAACATCTGAAACAAATTTTTGAAAGGTGTAGAAAATATGGTATTACCATAAACCCTAAGAAAAGCATATTTGTTGTTTCAGAAGGTAAACTATTGGGGCATATTATTTCTAAGGATGGGATTTTCGTTGACCTAGAGCGCACTAAAGAAATCATGCAGATCCCACCCCCACATAGTTAAAATTCTATTTTTTTCGGAAAAATTAATTTTGTAAGAAGATTTGTTCCTAATTTTGTTGAAATAGTTAAACCCCTTCAACATATGATAAATAAATACATTCAATTAAAATGGGCATCTGTTGAAAAGGAGGCCTTCGATAATATCAAGGTCGCCATAGAGGTTTCACCTGCACTTCAAAGTCCATATTTTTCTAAATATTTTTTGTTGTAAACATTCTCTTTATATCATTCTCTTGCAACAATGCTCACTCAAAAAGACCAACAAGGGAATGAATACCCCATAGCGTTCATGAGAACTAGACTTCAAGGTGTTGATCTGAATTACCCACTGGTGGACAAACAAGCTTTTTTCGTCCATAAATCCATTAAACAATTCGTACCTTATATACTAAAAATCACACCAAGGTGATCTTCCCTCACCCAGAGGTTAGATCTCTCTTTTTTCATAGGGAACTAGGTGAGAGACGAGGTAAATGGATGACCACTTTACATGAATATGACCTCGAGTTCAAACCAACAACTATCGTTAAAGGTCAAGGATTTTTTAAGCTAGCAACCAGGGCCATGGATGTCAAGAATCAAGAAGAAGAAGAAGGATGGGAGGAACCAACACTCTATACACAACAATATCCTTATGTTCCATCAATAAAAAATTTGTGGTATAATGATATCAAACACTATCTTCAGCATGGAACTGCCCCTGATCATCTCAGTGCCAAATAGAGAAGGGAAATATGATTGAAGTCTATGCAATATCAATTGGTTCACGGTATCTTGTTTAGAAAAAAATATGATGTATTTTTTCTCTGATGTCTTGAGAAGCAAGACATCGACAAATTCCTCAAAGACCTGCATGATGGACCAATTGGAGGTCATTTTTATGGAGAGACCATAAGCCATAAGATTTTAAGAGTTGGGTACTATTGGCCAAAAATATTCAAGGATGCCCATGCTTACTCTCAAAGTTGTGACATTTGTCCGAAGTCAGTCGGACGAGAGAGAAAGGCAGTTGTTCCACTTCAACATGTTGTGGTTGAAGAGGCTTTCGAGCAGTGAGAACTAGACATAATCAGTGAGATCAATCCTCACTCATCTAAGAAACATAGGTATATTCTAACCGCCACTGATTATTTATCTCGTTGGATGGAAGTTGTACCAGTAACCAAGGTAAATGATTAAGTGGTAATCAATTTTATGGAACAATGCATTATGACCAGGTTTGGAGTACCCACCACTCTTGTATTTGATAATGCTATATATTTTTCATCGTTGAAATTGACTTAGTATGATCTAGAGAAGGGGATCATTTTGAAATATGCAATCAACTATTACCCCTAGAGAAATGTCCTAGTTGAATCCACAAACAAAAATTTGATTTGTATCATTAAACGAATTGTAGTTGACCAGTAGAAGAATTGGAACAATGCATTATCCAACTCCCTCTAGGTTGACTGTGTTACTCCTAAAGAATCCATAGGGACTTCTCCTTACTTTCTAATTTACGGGAGGATTCCATCCTCCCTTCAAACATATATCTCCCTTCCCTTAAACTCACACAGTAGTCATGCAGAAGAGAATGACCTGTCATCCAAAAGTGCATCAATACCTTGCTAAAAATAGAAGAGAGTCGTGCCAAATCTAAAATGAAATTTGAAGCTCACCAACAAACTATTAAACATTGGTTTGATAAAAAAAAATCTAGTGAAAAGGACTTTCATATTGGTGACTTGGTTCTCAAGTGGGAAAATCTACATGAAGTAAAGGAAACCACTCAAAATTTCAACAATTGTGGTTGGGTCCCTTTCATAGTCAAAGAGAAGATTTCCCTAAGTACCTACCAATTGAAAAATCTTGAAGGGAATGTAGACCTCCTCCCTGCCAATGGCCAAATTCTTAATTATTACATTAGTTATCCTTTAGGGAAGCTTCCCCTTGTACATAAATAAAGAGTATGTTGTCCTATATTTAGTTTCTTACTTTGTTTGTTTTACTTTTGCACATTACTTGCTTTGTTTTCTGCTTTGCATTTTCATTTATTTTTATTATAGTTAGGGTTCATTTTCTCTCTTTCAAGATTCTTGCCTTAGACTTCTTAGAAAACTTGGTGTCATGGATCTGAATAAATTTTAAGATGTGACACATTGGTATCAAAATCTTGGAAATATACATTTTGGCTTCTAGACAAGACTTCATCTGTCTCTATGAAACATTGTTGTGAATTACTCTAAGTCAGATTCAATAGATGAACATAGTTCATTAGCAGATGCACATTGCATTCCTAAATGTAGCAAGAGTGAGATAATGGTCACATCCAAGAGCATATTTTGTGTTTGTTTGAAACTAACAAGTATGAAAATTGTTTTAGAAAGGCATCTGTAGTAGTCAGGGTATGTTGCTCAGGGATTTATCTCATCTAAAATCGAGTTTCCAGATCTCACTTTCATAGGTGTCATCCCGCATGTATTTAAAAGGAAAATGGGATCCCCCCATCCACCTCTCTCTAATTTAAGATAATTGTGATACACAGGTAAGGGCGTGGGGAAAGGCATTCCATCTCATGTGGTACATGTAAGTATCTTCGTCAAGGCTATGGACGTTCGTTGGCAGCGGAGCAAGGTTTGTAACACCAGGGTGACTCCATCATGGCTACGGATGCTCGTTGGTAGTGGAGCAACACTAGAGAAATTCATAATGAACTTGTATTCTCAACGTTCTTGATGTGTAATTTCCTTGTAATACTAGTTCATCTTCCTTCCCAAAACAGTCAAGTTCAAAAGATTATACTATGGTAATTTTCTTTGACCATGACTACAACCTCTTCCTTGCATCATTCAAATTTGTCTCATTAAATTTTTCACTTTTAAAAACTATGGGACCGGTTAGACTAATCAGATAAGATAAGCGTGGATGCACTAAACATCAATATGATACATGTATAAGTACAATGATGTTGATGCTTGGATTTGTATTCCAAGACGTCTCTTGGACTCCCAAATATGGTTCGCTTCATATTCCTCCAGTAAAATAACTCTGACGGATTACATTTCCAACATTCCCCCCCTTAATCTAAAGGGGTGTATATGAGTCCGAGATGAGAGTTGATATCTGAAAGTGGGCCACTGAAATATTGAAGTGTGAAGTTGTTGATGGTCGAATGTGCTCTTGGAATCTGGTGGTTTTGGGATGAACACAAACTAAATGATGATTGTGGTTTAAAGAAGACCACAAACCAATATGGTGGTTGTTGACGATTAAAATTGTCAATAAAATTTTGCCCGCAATGTGTTGTTAAAGCCTATTATTTTATAAGACAAAATAATGCTAGTAGGTGAGACCCCCTTGAGCTTTTGAAGATCAGATCTACTCATTTTCAATGTTATGATGATGTGATACAAAGGTTCACATGGTTGATGAGAATATGGTTGTCATTGATATGAGTTAAGCTTTGGGATATTGTTCCTTCATGATACTACCGCTTGCTATTCATTTATGGTATTCGTTCTTCTCGCACCTGCACAACCAATATGTTAGTGAAAATTGCAGAAAGGCATTTTGAAAAAAATAAAAATACTATATCTGATGCAAAAGAGACATGGCTCTACAATACTACATGCATAAAGTGTTGGTTGATTATTGTTAGACCTTAGATAACAAAGAAATGGCTATAAAAAAAAATGTTAAATTACATTTTTATATATGTGCATATGGTGGATATTTTGGTGGCGCATTTTGGAAAAGTGATAATACAATGGTTATGCTATGGTTTAGATTGATGTTGATCATGCCATGGGTGTTGGTTCTATACATGATCATTTGGATTGTATAGTGGTCGAGCGATTTATTTGAGTTATATTGGGGATAGAAGCACAAAGCATGCTGAGGTTTTCTCTTTGAGTTTATGTTGAGATAGTTCAGTTTTCATTCATTCATATATTCATCATAGCCTAATTCTCTTTTGTGATATCAGGGTCTTATTGTAGACATCAATATTCAGGGCTAAATCAAATCATTTAGACACTTGTTCTTCAGAGGTGTTGATCTATCTTCGATAGTCTGTGTAGACTTGTCTGTTTGTGAATTAATTTTCATGACTGATAAAGGATATTGTGCAGAGTCGAGTGGGAAGCAATATGTGGCAAGCTAATCCAACTTTTAGAGTTCAGTTTTGGTTTTCTATCAGAGGTCCTTTTGTATGTTCCATCGGGGATTTCTAAGTTTGACTTTGGTCCAAGATTTCTGTGTGAAGTTTTATAAAGACAATAACTCTTTGGTGAATTGGAATGAAATAAAGGATTGCTTTATATCTCATCTATCTTGATTATCATCTTGATGTCTTTACTTATGTTCTTACATTTATTTTAGCAACTGATATATTCATAAAATTACATAAAAATTGAATTTCCAACAAGCTTTTTGTTGATAAAAGACTAGCCTAAGCACTCGTAATTAATACTTGTGATGTTAGGATGTTATTTTGTTGGCTATAAACATAGGGTGATATTCCCATGTACTTTGCTTTATCCAAGTAAAGTCTGAAAATGCTTGAGTAAGATCAATTCATATCTTTTCCTCAACATTTATTTGGCGACCGTACTGGGGAAAATATAAAAAAGCTCATTATATTTATTTCCCTGGTTTCTTGTATGTTTACTTTGTATTTTTGTTTATATGATCTTTTTTTTTTTTTTCTTTCTTTGTTTTTTTTCATGGCCCTATCGAATCCTATCTTGCATGATCATGCATAGATCTAGTTCGAGCTCATTATCAATGGTTAGTTGTCCTCTTTTCGAGGGTAACTTATGGGAATCTTCTCAGAGCCATATTGATGATTTCCTTAGATTTTGTCAATCTATTGGAGTTTATGATATACATACCTATGAAAAAATTTTCCCACTTTCCCTCTGTGGTAAAGCAGGAGACTGGTCTAGACGTATAGTATCTAGTCAAAATTTCATGGGAGAGTCAATTTTTATAAAGTTCCTTATCGATTTTCCCCCTCCGCCTATCTTTCATCACTTTGAATTTCTACCTGAAAGTGTCCTTGACCCTCCTCGATGTGACTTTTTCTATTGTCCTCATGAACAATTAACCTGCAGGTTGTTCTTAAAAGATAAAAATGAATATCACACTAATCCCTCTCTCTTCACGACAGGTCAGCAGGAGAACAATCATGCATATCATAGTGCCATATGCACAGAGGATTGTAAGGATTATTGTCTGGATATGCCTACTAATCCTACTTTTGAAAATGCCTTGTTCGATGCCTTCCCCTTTAATGATGACCTTTTTGAAGCATATCCCACTCAAGATCAACTTGTGTCTAAGGAAGTACTCTTAATGGATGAATCAAACAGGGAAGATTTTCTTGAATTGAATAACACTATCCCTTGTATTTTTCATGACTATCCTAAAGAATATGGAAGAGGGGATTCAAGAGGCCATATAGATTCATTTGTTGGCTCTCCTTTTGAAAATTCTCATAAGAATAATCAATATTTTACATCGCAAAATTCCTTCACAAACCCATTGTTTCAATTCAAAGAGGTTGAGGAATTCAATGACGATATACATGTCTCCCTTGTGCGCATGACTTCTTTAGATGATGATGAGTTTAAAAGGACTCCTATGCATTTGAATCCTTTATTCTCTCCCTCGGTGCATGATAGTTTTTTTCATAATCAAGAAATCCTAAATGATGACCTCATAATGCTCGAAGAGCCCATTAACTCCATCCTCAACATTACAATTTCCAACCATCATTCTAATATCATTAATCATGTGCATGTTTCCAATATCAAGCTGAAATTTCGTCTTGTTGGTTGACAGATCCTGCAAGATGGTAATCACTTTTTCTGGATCTTGACATGCACACTACCCTTTCTACATGCAATTGTTGGTTGGCAAGGTGACCAATATGCTTTATGCATCGTCTGTCAATTCATGAATCATACATCTAAAATCAATGATGCATTTCTCTATGCAAAATGCCATCCTACTTGATTCCAAGAACGATTTTCCTTCCTTTTGTACATACATAATAAATTGGGTTTTAATTTTAGTAAGTTTAGTTTTGTTTCATTTTACTACTGCCTTTCCTTTCTACTTTTTTAGTTTTCCCTCTACTTTTGCATTTCTGCCATTTTATTTTTGCTGTTTTAATTTCTGCATTTTTACTTCTGTTGAGATTTTTGTCTTTATCATCTTTTAGTATTTGGTCAAGTTATAATGTTGGATCAATTCTTCCATAGTAACACTCCTGCAAAGCATTGTTAGTCGATAACAATCAATCTTACACAACTGTTATGATGTCTCCTCTGAAGGAGCCTTGAAATTGTTACATATTTCCACTGTTGTCTTACAAGGAATTAATTATTTCCCGCTTCTTCTTGCCATTTCTTCATCCATTGAGATCTTAAAAGAAAGTATATAATTTTTCCTCCTTGAAAGTTAAGAGCGTATTTTAGTTGAATGATTATTCATACAGTGGTAAAACCCCTCACACTTAACACTTTTCATCAATTATTCCCAAATACCCGGTCATCTTTCCATTAAATTCGTTCACTTCCCCCTGTTACATAATTATTCTGGTTACGTCTTCTAAAATTAATGCTCTCGGTCTATGAAACCATGAGTTCTGAGTCCCAAATCTGTTGAAAAAAAAAAATTCCCGTGGAGTCGACAGTTTGTTGACGATTAAAATTGTCAACGAAGTTTTGCCTGCAAAGTGTTGCTAAAGCCTATTATTTTATAAGACTAAATAATGCTAGTAGGTGGGACCCCCTTGAGATTTTGAAGATCAGATCTGTTCATTTTCAATGTTATGACGATGTGATACAAAGATTCACATGGTTGATGAGAATATGGTTGTCATTGATATGAGTTAAGCTTTGTGATGTTGTTCCTTCATGATACTACCACCTGCTATTCATTTATGGTATTCGTTCTTCTCGCACTTGCACAACCAATATGTTAGTGAAAATTGCAGAAAGGCATTTTGAGGAAAATCAAAATACTATATATGATGCAAAAGAGACATAGCTCTGCAATACTACATGCATAAAGTGTTGTTTGATTATTGTTAGACCTTAGATAACAAAGAAATGGCTATAAAAAATAAATGTTAAATTACATTTTTATATAGATACACATGGTGGATATTTTGGTGGCGCATTTTGGAAAAGTGATAATACAATGGTTATTCTATGGTTCGGATTGATGTTGATCACGCCATGGGTGATGGTTCTATACATGATCGTTTGGATTGTATAGTGGTCGAGCGATTTATTTGAGTTATATTTGGGATAGAAGCACAAAGCATGCTAAGGTTTGCTCTTTGAGTTTATGTTGAGATAGTTCAGTTTTCATTCATTCATATATTCATCATAGCCTAATTCTATTTTTTGATAGCAAGGTCTTATTATAGACATCAATATTCAGGGTTGAATCAAATCATTCAGACACTTGTTCTTTAGAGGTGTTGATCTATCTTTGATAGTCTGTGTAGACTTATCTATTTGTGAATTAATTTTCATGACTGATAAAGGCTATTGTGCAGAGTCGAGTGGGCAACAATCTATGGCAAGCTGATGCAGTTTTTAGAGTTCATTTTTGGTTTTTTGTTAGAGGTCCTTTTGTATGTTCCATTGGAGATTTCTAATTTTGACTTTGGTCCAAGATTTATGTGTGAAGTTTTGTAAAGACAATGACTCTTTGGTGAATTGAAATGAAATAAAGGATTGTTTTATATCTCATCTATCTTGATTATGATCTTGGTATCTTTACTTATGTTCTTACATTTATTTCAGCAACTGATATATTCAGAAAATTACATAAAAGTTGAATTTCCAACAAGCTTTTTGTTGATAAAAGACTAGCCTAAGCACTCGTAATTAATACTTGTGATGTTAGGATGTTATTTTGTTGGCTATAAACATAGGGTGATATTCCTGTCTACTTTGCTTTAGCCAAGTAAGGTCTGAAAATGCTTGAGTAAGATCAATTCATATCTTTTCCTCTACAATGGTTTAAAGGTGACCACAAACTATGGAACCATGCTCTAGGTTCAATGGTTCCTGGAGCATATCTTTAGTTAGCTAGAAGTTGATGTCTTCTGCTGATTGCAAGTGCTCTTGACGTTGGTTTAAAGATGACCATAAACTATGATGTAGAAGAAGATGAAATTCTTCTACCAAGTGGAAGTTTAAGGGAAACCACAAACTGTTGTCTAGTAGAAATTGTAGGCCTTCGACTAAGTGGTGGTTTAAGGAAAACCACAAACCAATCTCTCTCATTTTTCATGCTCACTTGTTCTTGCTCGACGGATAGGACTTCAAAACTGGAATCTTGACTATCAATCGTTGATGTTGATCCCCTCTGTCAAGAACAAGGTGAGAAGATGCAAATATGTTCAAACAAAGTTACCGACTTAACGAGAACTATGACCTCAAAACGAGAACTCTAGCCCTTAAAACGCATATTTTTGCATAAAAAAACATGAAAATCAACCCCTAAATAAAAAAGTGGTGCTACTGGTAGCACCACTTTTTTTAAACGGGTTCAAAATTACAACATTTTTCAAACATGGCCTTCGAAACTCGGACAATAGCTCAGAAAAAATCTTAAAATCAACACCTAAATCAAAAAGTGATGCTACATAAAACAAAATGGTTTTTCCTAAACGTGAAAATCATAGTTCTTTACGACCTAATTGAAATTGTGACATTGACAACAAATCCCTATGTAAATAAACAACCCAAAATTGGACCCCAAATGGTCACTTAAAAATTTGTTTACAATTTTTATTTTTTAAATTTACATTAAAAAAAATAAAAATAAAAAGGACAAAATCTTCTCAATTTTTTTTTTTAAATAACAAAAGAAAAACACATTTAAAAAAATATATTCAAAATTCAAT
>ML784907.1:767809-797527 GCA_009831015.1 Picea engelmannii | reverse complement strand
TATATATATATATATATATATATATATATATATATATATATATATATATATATATATATGTATATATATATTCTCACCACATTTAAAATGTCATCACAACCTTTATTAACTTGTTCATCCTAAAAGTTGCATCACATCTATATAAACGTGGAAGGAAACATCATCCCTTACCTATGCATCATTTCAACCTACCAAACATTTCAAAATGTAATTCATATATCAATTGACTTTAATGAATGTGCCAACATTTGTGGCCACATTAATACCCAATGCACCCTTGCATTGATTTCAAGTTTGCCACACTTTATGAAAAACACTCTTCCATGGTGTGTTGGAGCTTAGCCAAGCTCTTCACCATATGGCTTATTCATTCTTGTTCATTATTGCAGCCGAAATGTGCTTCCTACTACAGGTTGATCATGATCCCAAGTCGGCACATATGAAACTATAAGTTTCTATTGAATGCACCCAAGCATTATTTCCTCATTAGTAACCAAGGTGCCCACACTCATGGCCACCCAAATTTTCTTTTCTTTGATACCCATAGAATGTAGGTAAAATTTTGGAAGGTCCTCCTTCATCAATGGAAGGTCCATTGTCTTCCCTTTATGAAAACATGCATTTCCTCGAAGTAATTCCATGCAATATCCTAACTATGAGCACATTTATTCCCATAGAACCAGTCCCCATGACCACAGTCTAACACAGAGTGCTAAACTCTATCTTCCTCGACTGGCCCGGAAGAACTCCGTTTTCTCTCCATGTGACCAAGAGTTGTGACCTCTGCTCTATTCTTTTCAAGCACTATCCTTTCAGTTACCGTGTCCAGGCGCTATGATCCTGGCTTAATCCCTTGTCTACAATTCAATGATGTATATCTGTCTTTCCCCAGATCCAACGACTGCAAGGGATTGTAGAACCTCGACTAGCTCGCGGTTTAACTCTCCTTCCGATCTCCGCAATGAATACGGGCCGTTCGATCTACGATCAGATCCCAAACTCAAACAACGCTATATTAAGTTTAAATTATGAGTACAATTCTCTATGTTAACCTGTGTGCATATGCAATATCTGCAATGATCACGACCATCGATCTTATCCCTCGATCGATTTTAAACCACACGATTTACAAATAATAATAATTCCAGCACATAAGTGTTTGATAGAGAATTTAGATTGAGAACAAATATTCGATTTTCTAAATTCAACCACAGAACCCAATCACAATATGAGTTTACACGACATTAATGTGTGGGTTCCTTGTAGGTTCACCCACCGATCGTTCACATATCGATGGTTCACAACGATTGCGGAATCCCAATATGCTCTCTCTTTATTGGAGAGTTCAATCTCTGCAATCTGAAAATTGCTCACCCGACTCTTTTAATCGTGGTCGTTGATCATCCACCTCAACGAGATCAACGACGCGGGTTGATTGCGGACCATGAACTAGTACGCCCATTAATTTATCCTTTGCGTTCCACAATGATCCCCGACCGTCACTCTAATCGAACGAATGGTGTTTGATCCATTAACTCCAATGGATATTGAAGTCGATTTGACGACTGAGATCAATTTTCCCTCTGATGAATGACTCACATTCATCTCCTCTGTCAGGTTCTTGATTAACCTGATTCGATCAAGTTTTTCTTCCTAAATCATACTCTACTTGGGTATCCATGGCATTCAACTTCCTTTCAAAAATTTCGTGCATAATATTAAGACAATAAAACATTTTCAGACATGTCCTAGCATGTCTTTATGCACTTCATCACATTATCCTTAATGTTTTCATGAGTGCATCACAAACAAATCTCGATTGTTTCTACAACAATACGACCATCATCACTATGGTGTCAAAACATTTACTTTCATTAGCATACCAACTTTCTCATCCCAGAGAAAACATAAAACTCATAAAGAAAATAATTGAGGGCTCTCCCCTTCTTCCAATTCTTTCTACACGGCCTGGGACTTTTCAACCCAGTTGAGTTATCTCTAAGGCCTCACTTCCTTTTCTTAACATGGCTTCAACCAAGTCTATTCAATTAAACATACTCATTTATTCATTTATTAGTTTTCTATTCATTACATGATGTTCTCAAAATGTAATCCATGATTATATATATATATATATATATATATATATAAGCTTGTAGATCACTGCTTAATTCTCAACAATTATTAAGGTTGTGACTTTGTCCTCCTGACAGAGTCTTCACACAGTTCCTCCACAAGGAACTTCCTGAGCATGCAACTTCCTTATTTCATGTCCATCACTATCTGTGATGTCCTCAACCTTGAGTTAGCTTCAGTTGTTTACCAAATATTCTATAAGGAATATAAACATACATCTTTGTCATGCATCCAAATTATGTATCCACACATAATCTGGTTTTGTTAACTTACATCCATGATTTGCTTAACCATATGCATAATCAAAATACCGTGTGTACCTTCCACGGGTATATTTCACAGCCTACATACATCCCTACTTTAAAATCAGTCAAATCATGATTGTTCACAATCATTCTCATGCAATCCTCAAAGGCATAATCATTTGCCTCTTATCATGACAACCTACCATCCTTGCTCATTTACTCTTTGATTTATTTATACTAGCCTTTCCTGGGGAAATGGAGCACATTCCCATTAAGCCATCATTCAAAACAAAACTTTCATGACTCTTCAGAATGGAGTCAACCATGCATCCATGGTATTCATTTAATCTTGGAAAGTGTAATGCTTGCCTCACATTTCATGCATTTAGGCAGTCACCTTGTGCCTTTAGTATACGTATACAATTACATCATACATGTGCATCACTTGCACATTTAATACCATTCATACCTAATTGGTATTAATATCAGTCTTCATGTCAAGAAGCCTCACAATGCATTAAACCCATGCACTCAAGCATATACAAACATAGCCAAACATTCATCATGCAAGATCATTGATTGCACCCTTTCCATGTCATACATGCACATGGACATATCAGACTTCGAGGTTCTGCTCCCAAGGATATTGATGCCATCCTCATGAAAATCCTCATAGGGACACTCAACACTGAGCTTCCCTCTCAGTTGAGAGCTTTCACTCATATTATTATTTTAAGCATGTATACACATATTTGTATATATGTAGGTGCATATCTTGCACCTTTTTAGCTCATTCATATATCTATATTTCATTCATGTTGTTACTCCCTTGCTGTCATCTCGATCATTATTGACCAATGCAAACCAACAACAGGTCTTACACTACAACCAACCATAGTTTTAATTGAGTCTATTTTCATGTTACATTCATGCAACCATTATAATATGCATTACAACATGTTCTCATCTTGCATTTTCATGCCTAGATAGTACTCATGCCAATACACGTTTTGTACAACGATGAGATCATAGTCTGGCTCATATACCCATTTCACCTTTTCCTTTTATGGGAATTAGCAACAGTCCCAAAGGACTCCTCTTTATCTTGCTTAAATAGATTATCCCTGCTATTGGTTTCAACCATTATAGGTCAAGTAAACTGACCCTACACATTTTCATTAGTCCTCTTAACTACAAGGGACTCTTCCCGCCCTAGCATATAGACAATGTTACACTGTAACATAATAACTCAGTTCATGTCCCTTGTCTGGCTCATGCAACTTCATAACATAATTTCTTCCACCTATTCCATTCACATTCAGGTCTTACCAGAAATATTGATCAACATATCCCTACTCATGTAAGAGTAGTTATCACTTTGACAAAGGGACAATATAATTCCTTTGCTGAAATTCAATAGGAATTCCCAAATCACAGTTTCAATCTAAAATCCTTATCCTCAAGGAGTTAATGCAGATAATAAACATTCTTCCAAAGGTAAAATTACCTTTCAATAGGAATCATATTAACCTTGGTATACCATTCCTATGACTGGTCTTTAGCCCATCCAGGCCTATGTATGAATCATGCTTCTCTAGATAGGGTAGTGTAGGGTGCCCTCTCCTTTAAAGTTATCTAAGAAGAAAAATCACTCGAATCTTTCACGAGCCGAAGCAGGCCAAGTGTTGTTTCCATGCTCTGATACCAATTTGTAACACACCTGACCCTTAAATGCTCTTTTTAGGGGTGGGGCATCATAATTTTTTTTTCGTTAACTATCTCAAATCCTAATTCCAGGATTTATATCACGTCATTCTCATCCAGATCTCTCTAACCACTACCCCCACTCTCAAATTCGAGCTCCAGACTGGCAGATATGCCCTTCCCAATTTCTTACAGCGTCTATTATTAAAAGGTCATGTGGAACCCACATGGATCCACGTCACACGTATTGTCTTCCAAATTCCTTCATCCATGGTGGAAGTTCATCCACCGTCCGATCCCATGACTGGACTCAATCTTCGTCTAACATGCATGCATCTAACACACATGACAATAGGGAATTCGACACTTTGATGCTTCAACACTTCATCACTTCGACGCTCTGACACTTTGGCACTGAATTCCTCTTTACTGTCTATGCACGAGACCTCCCAGAGTCTCGAACTCCCAAAGTCTCGTAAGCTTGCCATGTGGCTCTGACCTTCTGGCCTTTTGGTATCTCTACAATGTTACACCCCAAATCCTATGGAGTCCTGAAGTCTTGGACTCCCAGAGTTCTGGTCACTTCACCAACCACTTTGGCTAGGTGGGCATGTATTAGGGGCTGACATGTATAAGGGCCAGGGGTGACACATGCCACATTCAAATAGGCATATAGGGTCTACAAAAAGAACAAATCGAGGTGACACGTGGAACATTTATCATGGGTCCATGTCACCTTGGTGACATCGGTTGGCCACGTCACACTAGATTGAAAACCTTCTAACATCCCTCAGATATCATGAGATCCAGCCACGTAGATCCATAGATCTACGACTCTTGTTACTTCGTAAATTCAACATTCGAGAGTTTTGTGATGCAAACTCCTCTTTTCTCCTAGGGTTGGTCAATGCTGGGATGACCACAACCTAGATCTCATGGTTAGGGAAAGTACCGAAGCATCCTCGAATCGACGACTCTCATCACTTCAGGCTTCAGAGCTTATTGACACACCACACCTCAAATCCCCTGGAGTGCCCAGTCTCTAGACTAAAGGATCTAGCACCACACGTCCCCTATATTTCGATGGCTGAGAGGGATTCCAAAGGATCCGAGGATCGATGATCCTCATTACTTCACGAATCTGGCCTTCAGGGTTTTGACGTTACAACACCCCTGTCCTCTCGAAGCGGTCAATGCCAGCCTGACTACATCGTAAATCTGACGGTTGGGATAGTTCCCGGGCATCCTCAGATATACAACCCAGATTAACTTCATCATTCTGGTACTTTAGAGGATCCATATCCCTTACGATAAATACCAAGGTTCTCCAAACTTGTGAAGATTGAAGGAATCAAGGAGTTAATACCTACGCTCCTTATCCAAATCCAACGGTCGTGTCAGAGCTTGGTTCCTCCCAAACGGATCTCGTTTGCTCGTATTTCAAACGAAAGGATATTCCCTTTTGATACTTAAATATCTCTATCCTTCCTGAGCTACATGAAGGGCTTAGGCACTGGCGCATGCTTTGCGCTCTTTCTCCTGAGCTTAACAAACTCTTTTTCCCAGGAGACTCAAAACGGCCAGGAGTGTCGACATGCATGCAAGAAAATATGTCCAAGGTCGACGAACTCATAACTCATCTACTTAAAATTGAGCCACTATAGGGCTCGAGCATTTTAGTGTATAGAACATGTAGTTCCTTACTTGCTTAAATACACAATCAAGAAACGATAAAGAGATAAAGTCTAATAATCAAGCAAACATATAAATCCCTGAAAGATTAATAGAATATCAAAATTCAATTCATAGTTACAGTTCAATTACATAGGATATGAAAATACTTATCTATTACAGGTTGCATCCAACTAACTGTCCGTGATTGTTCGCCTTTACACCCAACCATAGGTGTAGAGGCATTCATTTTTAGTGCTCTGGCCATCCCCGTGCCAAGACATGATATCACTAGGGAATTTATGCCAATTCTCAAAGATCCTTTCTCTTTCACAACTTATGCGAGGTTTATCAGATGCTTCCTCAACATCAAGCTCACGAACTTCTGCTCAGGTCCTGTTCTCTACAAACTCTCAAAGATTTCCTTCTCTGTCGCGGCCTCGATGAGGTTTATCAGACACTCCCTCAACGTCAATATCATGGCCTTAGAATCGTTCTTAGCTAGAGATATCCCTGTGTTCTCCTTTCTTCTCTCTATTCTCCCCATGCCTTGGACACACATCCCTCCTTGGGAAGGTTCTCCCTCCTATCATGTTCCTTCCGTCAGAAGGAAAATTGGGTCATTCTGGGTCTGCAGTACCCTGTGGTACTTCAGGTTGACATTCTTCAACTAGACCATGCTTCCATTCATGGGGGTGGTTGATTATTCAACCACTAGTCCTTTCTTCATTAATGGATTCCTCCCTGGGAACCAGAGAAGGTTTATTATCCTCATCAAAGGGAAATTTGGGTTCATTCGACATAATGAACCCTCTCTTATAGTTTTCAAATTCTTTCCTCTAGTGATATCATGGCCAGTACTTCAAGGCTTCACCCCCACAGTCAGTTGTTGGAAATTCAAACAATAATACATTTACATTGTTCCCATGCCATAGCATGGTTATTATGATTAACGATTAATTACAAGTTGGGGGAAACAGTGGTGTTACAGTATGCTTGTGACCTTCTTCATCGCTTTCACAAGGACGATTGTAAACCAACCCCTTCTCCCTTCCAATATGGAGTCAATCTTGCATCCACCTGTACTTCTCTCAAAGTTGATGCCACCTTGTACTGTTAGTTAGTTGGTAGCCTCTTATACTTGACTCATACCCGTCCTGATCTTTCCTTTTCTGTTGGTCTTGTTGCCTGATATATGAAAACACCCCATGAAATCCATTGGAAAGCAACTAAAATGATACTTCACTATGTCTATGGTCCAGTTCAGTTCGAGATACATTACAGTTTAGGGGGACTTTTTTATTGGTTGATTTCACTGATTCCGATTGGGTCGGTGACCCCAATGATCATAATTCTACTGCAGGTTATGTTTTCAGCATTGGTGTTATCACTCTGTAATTTCCTAGGCTGAGGAGGAAATCGGCAGGGGTAACCACAAAACCGCTTCGAGTCTTGGATCTATCCCTCCAAGAATCAGAGAGGGATCTCTCTGTCAGATTTAGATTTGTTTGAACATGGATATTAGGCTAGTTATGATGTGCATACTTTGTTTTAGATTTGAGATGCTTGGCTGAAGGACTGTTTTAGAATTCCATTGGGCTATGGGGTTTGTTAAATATTGAGATCAGGTACAAATTTTATTAGGTTTTTTCACAGGGAAAGGTAATGCGAATGTTGGATATTTTTGAGTTAAAGTGATGGAAATATAGAAACATGGGATATAATCAATTAAAACAGAGAAGCCGTTAATATTTTCTTTTCTTTAATATCAAAGGAAAAACATTCAGATCGTTAAAAGCCAGGAATAGAGTATAAGAGATAAATTCTGCGCTTAAAATCCTTTTAAAAGTATAGATATAGAAAACAAAACGATAAAAAATTAGGATAAAAATTAACAGAGAATAAATCACATCACCAACATCTACACGCATGAATCCTGTGAATCGTCCCTTTTATTACTGGTAGATCTCTTCAAAATAGATTACAGATCACCGCTCTCTTTGGCGTGAGGATCAACCCTTTTACATTAAAATTACATGAATAAATAGGAGATATCACTCCTCAAGCTTAGGAAGTCGTATTCAACCACCTCGACTAAAAATAGAAATAAAATCCCTAAAAATCTTGAATTGTCTGCCACGAAAGACGTGCCGAACTGCTGCAAAAAAGGGGTCGACTCAGAGATCCGTTTATCCTCAAAGGTGACACGTGTGAAAAACATGTAGGAGGTTATTGTATATGGGTTTTTCTGGAGAAAAAACCTCCTTTGGTTTCTCCAATTTCATCCCCATCTTGTCGAAACAACTCCCGCAAAATCAGGACTGAAACAAGAAAAACCAGAAACTTGAAAAAAGGGGCTGAAATATGGCTTTTATTCTCCAAAATGGTGGTACCTGTGAAAAATATGGAAGATGTTTTTGTTCTTCATCCTGTGATGAACAAAAACCTCTCTCTATTTTTTAAAATTCGTTTCCATTTGCCCGAAATATGTTTCAGAAGACAACTGGTCAAATTGGCGAAAGCAAGCGGTTTTGAGTTTTTCGGGAGGGCGGTTTTGGAGGGCTGAGCGGTTTACTTGGACCCCTCCTAAGGTGGTAAGTAGTANAAAGGAGTTGATGGGAGGTGAGGGGGGGTGGGTTCGAGTTGTACGAGGAAATGTTGTGGGTAGACTTAGGATAGTTTAGTTTTTTTGGTTTTTGTTTTTATTATTTGTTTTAATTTTTTTATTTTTCGTTTTATAAATGTGTTTTATTTATGTTTTATTTAATATGCATTTTTTTATTATTGTTTTGTTTTTAATTTGTTAATTAATTTATATGTTTTATAATTTGTTTTTATTTTATTTTGATTTTGTTTATATTTTTCAATATTTGTTTTATGTTATTGTTTTATTGTTTTTAATTAATATTTAATTACAATAAACTAACTTAACGACTAATTTAAACAACTAACTATTAATTAATTAAAAATTAATTTATTATTAATAAGTCTAATCTAATTTTATTAATCTAACGTTATTTTGTTTATCCTAAGTTTGGTTTATGCAGGGATGAGTGGCGGGCAAGATGCACTCAATGGGACAAAAGGACAAGGGAGTGATTGGCGCAGAGGTGGATGAATGATGCAACAGGGTGATGAAGGATCTGGCGAAATGGATGAAGGGAGAAATGACAACAACCGAGGCCGACAAACCAGATGTCTTCATCACAAGGGAAATGCCAAATAGGAAGCTAAAGAAACCAATTATCTATGATTAAAGGACCCCAACATAGGCTCCACCTAGGGATGGAATCTCCTGAGAAGGTGTCAAGAATCTTATATCTCTCAACATGTAGACCGATGCTTTATTCGTTGGGCCATGGAGTCACTACAACTACAATCTTCGAACTGGCTCAGATTTGACTGAACACTGAACTAGATACTATCAACTGCAAACTCTGATGGAAACCATACAATACTGAAAAATATTCTCAAATGACTGAACTTATTCAAAACTTCTACCTACCCTACACTACTGATAATTTTTTTGTTCTAAATGATACAATAATGCCAGTGCATCCAGTCAAGCAACTGCTCTAATGACTCCACTCTTTCAATGTTTTCAATCGATATTAGAAATAAAACTTGCATAGGCATCATGAATTGCTTTCTAGTATGGCCTTTACAATAGAGACCTCGACAATCCCGAATAACAAAAGTAATGCCACAAATAGATTGGGGCTCTGCAATGCAAAATTTCTCCATATAGGTAGCTATAGGATCAAGGTAGAACTGACATGTTCCTTGATTTTTAAATTCATCCAAGTCAACAATATGATCTGGCATTGTATATATTCTATTTGCATCCTCATGTAATTTCTGATATGACTGCAGTTGTTCTGATAGGTTTAGTAGTAAGACTATTGCTGAACTAGACTGTGAAGCTGATTGTCTGACCATGTCAAGATCATAACATATTTTCATCTCATGACTGGCGAATGAAGAATTATTTTGACCACACAAGTCATCCAACCGACCAACTATTGGATCCTGAAAAAACTGACAAGACTGCTTCGTTGATTCACATGAAATTTCCTGGTTTTCTAAGTATTTATATTTCAGTCTCTGTTCAAGAATTTTCTTCAAAATTTGAAATGAATCAAAAAATAATGGTACAGAGTTACATTCCACTGATTCAAATTTGTCTTCGGGCTCTGAACTTTCATCTGGAATTTGGAAGTTAGAGAAACTTGGAGAGTGTAATTATGGATATGAAAGGGCGTCTTTATCATCAATGACATCCTTGACTATTTCATCAGAGGGTTTTCCTTCTTCGCTATTTACAACTTGTTAAAAAATTTCTCTCAAAAATTGAAAAGAGGAGAAACATAAGGGTAATGTCTGCTCACTTACTCCGAGACTTCCTGCATTTTGATCATTGCTGTCATAATTTCTATGTACATATTGACTGTCCTGTTTAAATTGCAACTGTTTGTCTTCCTCCCAACAATATGCTACTGATTGCTTTGGAAAATCCATCTGAATGTAATCCTCATCACACTTGGGAAGATCATCCATGAAAGGAAAATCACCCACCATACACATCATATCAGCTGATGGTTCTTCAACAAGATGAGTTGGAACTTCATCTTTGACTACGTTGTGAATTGAATACATGAAACAATCATTATCCAAACCATGATACCAAGGATGAGCTGCAAAGTGTTTGGGGACATGGATCCTTGTCTGTTCTGGAACTATTGGAACATGTGGTCTTTGAACAACAAGTTTATCTTTCCTTCTAATCGTCTGCACCATGTCTTTTACAGTGCTTTCCAAGACATCTATTTTCACTTATGAAGATATCAGATGTTCCTTTTCCATTCTATTTTTCTCTTCTGCCTTTAACTTTGCCTTTTTGTTCAACAAGTTAGCTTCCACATCAACGACAATCTTTTGCATTTCTTCAAGGGTTGTAGTGTTCTGTTCTCTTAATTGGAATGCCATCTCTGGATCAAATGCATCTGGGTAATGCAAAAGGGATGATCCTGGGGGTGGCCTTATATCAACATGCATTGCATGGTACACCTTATTGAACCTTGCTGAAAACTAATGTACTGTCTCCCCTGGCTGTCTTTTCAAATGGTCATACTCTTCTAGGATGAGAAAGACATTTCTCATGATCACCCATCGATCTAGGATTTTTTTTACAAATTGATGGAAATTGCTAATGCTTGCAGCTGGAAGATCCTTAAACCAATTTTTGAATTTACCTTGCAATGATAAGGAAAACATTTTGATGCAGACATCATCATCTTCCACCTCAAACAGATCAAGAAAATCCTCGAGACTTTGGATATGATTTTTAGCAGTGATATTTACATTTTCCCCATCAAACCTGAGCATATTATTTCTATAATTGGCAGGGAGGTCATGGAGAATAGGAGGCAGATCTAGGGGCTTGTATCTATCTGGTATTTTTGCAGGCATAGGAGGCAAAGCAAGAGGCTTATAATCTTTTGAAAACTTGTCAAAAGTAGGAGATAAAGCATGAGGCTCATGTCTCACTAGTATTTCTACAGGTCCATCTGGGATGTGCACAAGTGTATGCGTATGCACATGATCTACAATTTTGGGCTTAGTCTCTTCAGGTTCATCAATTTGTAGATGATCAATATAAACTTCAACAATATACTCTTGATTCGGATTGGAAAATGATAGGACATAATTACAGATAAAACCAAAAACATCTTGAATACAATTTGAGCTTGAATACCTTCTCTTTCCAGATTGCTTGGTCATGCTTCAGGTTCTTCCTCCAGTGGAGTCTTCGAATTGGAACTGATCTGGAGCTGGTTGGAGTCACCAGGTGAATGATTTCAGCCTTCTTGTCTTTGGTCACTGTCCACCACCAGTGATCATATCTGGAAATTGAAGTGCACTACTGGAGAAAGCTCCCTAGTATGGTCGCCATTCTGTTATCACCCTATAATTTCCCATGCTGAGGAGGAAATCGGTAGGGGTAACCACAAAACCACTTCGACTCTGGGATCTAGCCCTCCAAGACTCAGAGAGGGATCTCTCTGTCAGATTTAGATTTGTTTGAACATGAATCTTAGGCTAGTTATGAGGTGAAAAATTTGTTTTAGATTTGAGATGTTTGTCTAAAGAACCGTTTTAGAATTCCATTGGGCTATGGGGTTTGTTAAATATTGAGATAAGGTACAAATTTTATTAGGCTTCTTCATAGGGAAAGGTAATGAGAATGTTGGATATTTCTGAGTTAAAGTGATGGAAAGATAGAAATAGGGGAGATAATCAATTAAAATAGAGAAGCAGTTAAGAATTTCTTTGCTTTAATATCAGAGGAAAAACTTTTAGATCGTTAAAAACCAAGAACAGAGTACCAGAGACAAATTCTGCACCTAAAATCCTTTTAAACGATTAGATATAGCAAACAAAATGATCACAAAGTAGGATAACAATTAACAGAGAATAAATCACATCACCAACATCCACACACATGAATCCTATGAATCGTCCCTTTTATTACTGGTAGATCTCTTCAAAATAGATTACAGATCACCGCTCTCTTGGGTGTGAGGATAAACCATTTTACATTAAAATTACATGAATAAATAGGAGAGATCACCCCTCAATCTTTGGAATTCAGATTCAACCACCTCAGACAAAAATAAAAATAAAATCCCTAAAAATCTTGAGCTCTCTGCCATGAAAGATGGGTCGAACTGTTGCAAAAAAGGGGTCAACTCAGACATCCATTTCTCCTCAACGGTGACACATGTGAAAAAAATGTAGGAATTTATTTTATATGAGTTTGTCTGGAGAAAAAACCTCCTTTGGTTTCCATCTCGCCGAAACAGCTCCCTCAAAATCAGGACTAAAACAGGAAAAACCAGAAACCTGAAAAAAAGGGGATGAAATATGGCTTCTATTATCCTAATTGGTGGAACTTGAGAAAAGTATGGAAGAGGTTTTTGTTCTTCATCCAGTTCTGAAAAAAAAACCTCTCTCATTTTTTTAAAATCCATTTCCATTTGCCCATAATCCACTTTAGAAGAAAACTGGTCAAATTGGTGAAAACAAGCGGTTTTGAGTTATTCAGGAGGGCTGAGCGGTTTACGCAGACCCCCTTGAGGTGGTAAGTGGTATTGGGAGGGGGGGGGGGTGTCCGAGTTCACCCTGAGGTGACATCTGTCCCTCCCAATACCACCAACTCGGACCCCCAAGGAGTTGATGGGACATGAGGGGGGGGGGTCCGAGTTGTACAGGGAAATGTTGTGGGTAGACTTAGGATAGTTTAGTTTTTTTGGTTTTTGTTTTTATTATTTGTTTTAATTTTTTTCTTTTTCATTTTATAAATGTGTTTTATTTATGTTTTATTTAATATGCGTTTTTTTATTATTGTTTTGTTTTGAATTTGTTAATTAATTTATATGCTTTATAATTTGTTTTATTTTATTTTGTTTTTGTTTATATTTTTTAATATTTGATTTATGTTATTGTTTTTAATTAATATTTAATTACAATAAAATAACTTAATTACTAATTTAAACAACTAACAATTAATTAATTAAAAATTAATTTATTATTAATAAGTCGAATCTAATTTTAAGTGGCGGGCGAGATGTACTCAATGGGACAAAAGGACAACAGAGTGAGTGGCACAAAGGTGGATGAATGACGCAGCAGGGTGATGAAGGATCGGGTGAAATGGATGAAGGGAGAAATGAAAAAAACCGAGGCCATCCGAAATGGATGTAGTTAGGAAATTCGACAATCACGATATGTTCCCGACATAGAGTGATCCGATGGTTCATATTATTCTCGATCTTAACGACCATTGATCTGTGGCTTAACACCCGATTGGTCCATGATCTATATTTAAAGAGCACAGAGGGTCATTTGCTGATGATCGATTGTGAGAAACTCTCTTGTAAAATCTCTCTGCAATCTTTTTCTTTTGCATTAATAAACTGCTCCAAGTGGCTGCATTGGCTGGGGGCGTGGATGTTTCCCCATATGGGTTTAACCACGTCAAAACATCTGTGTGTTGATATTTGATATAGTTGTGTGAGTGGTTAATGGAGGTGTTCATCCTCTGTTGGAATACCTGTGTTGTCGAACAAATTGTTGCTTCTTACAAACCCAAGTGATAGGTTCAAAACCAAGGTTGAAAACATAAATTGTAGTATAATTTTGATCATTAAGGTCACTAACCCAATTGGAATAAGTGAAACCAACCAAAAAAGGATCCCTCGTGAACTGTAATGTATCCTAAACTGAACTATACCCAAAATATTTTTAGATTTGTAACACACCTTAGGTTTGGTCTAGGTTCTCAATAGTATACACAGAAATCACACAATCTGAACTGTGAACATAAATACAATGATATGCCTAATTACTTAGCACATTAGAGAATAAAACCAACAAGTAGACCATGCACAATACATAAGAATTTAATTCCCAAATAACTTGTTCTTAAACCCAAAATAATGGGCTCCCATACTAGGGACAATGGCCCAATTTTACATAAAGAAAAATACCAAAAAAAATTACAAAAATCTACAAAACCCCTCCTTGGTTTAATTGTCCAAGTTTTCTCAACTGAGGTTGAGGTTTAGGGAATCCCTTGCACTCTCAAACCCTCCACTACCTCTGCAACTTAACACTAGATCTATGGCACCTGTTGGGATGACTATTCCAACGTTAGAAGCTGTCCAAAAGCTGTTCTAAGACTGCTATAAAAACCCTAACATGAATGTACCAAAAAATGCTATTACAACCCTCAAGCAACCCTCAATAACTGATGTACCATCCCTCAAGGGCTACAAAAAAATTTCCCGGAAGCTTTGATGTTAGGTTGTTATACTAGCCCTTCTAACTAGCTACTAGAGTGGTTGTAATATCCCCAAAAGACTAGTTGTTCACATGTAGCAACCCCCTTTCTTTGCTTCCTACAATCACAAGACCCGCGGCTAGGTTCTCCTAGTAGACCGAGACTCCATAACATCCCCAACACTTGGCTGCTTCCATTTTCCACTAGGCCGAGCCTCCATAACTCAACAAAAAACTTCTTCCTTGCTGCAAATACCCTCAAGAAGCAGGTCAAGCCTCTCTTAGGAAGTGGCTTCCATTTTCCTCTAGGACGAGCCACCAAGGAGAAAGAGACTACCCTTCCTTGTTTCCCAGAACACTTGCAGCTGTCCTAGTACCTTCCCAAACAATTCCGAGATAACAAGATAACTAGTGGATATGATCCTCTCCAAGCTACCCGCCCAAAACAATACAATATGAAGAACTGAGGCCTACTCGTCCCCTCTCCATGGATGACTGAGGTCAACACAACTTCTCTCCCAAGAATTAATCTTCACATCATCCTTATGTTTCACCTCTCACATAATCTCCCTTTATATACAACTCTAAAGGGTATGTCAGAATCCCCTAAGCCATACTCAACATTAAATTATACTTTTCAATCACACATGTGGTGTGAAGCCCAAACTTGTGGGTGTGAAGCCCCAACATAAGCCCACAAATCCCATAAACAAGCCCACATAACCACACACATGTGAGAATACTCCCGATGCTACCAAAAAAATAAACACTCCCTCTTAGCAAGGGATGTATTCTCACCACCAACTAGAAGTAGCTCTATCTCCTGCACTAGATTTTCTACCACAACTACTCTCTAATCCACCTGATTATATTCTCCCTCTGTCACCGAAGAAAATCCTGATGTATGGCATGGTCCCTTCTTGGAAGACATACTTCTCCTCGAAGCATCTCACTTCAAAGAATCTTTCCTGGCCATCTCTATTGGCCCTTGGTTATGGAAGCAAGTGAATATTAAGGGAGAAAAGGAAAAATGCGAACTGTGCAGAAGACACAGTGACTGATACTGGGTCGAAGTGAGCAAAAGAGAAGAAAAGACGAAGCAAAGTAAGAGAAATAAATCTGTTGGATGAGGAGATCAAGGATGACAGATCAACAAGGAAGAGGGATCGTGGAAAACTTAGCAAGCGAAAGAAGATGTCAACAGATGCTTTGAAGCACCATGTGTGGAGGAAGGAAAGACAGGGTGGTGAAGCCCTGAAAACGTGGGTCATGTTGACCTAGGGTTTTAGACACCCAGGGTTTTGGTATCTAGGGTTTTGACACTTAGGTTTCAACCTAAGGGTGTCCGAGAGCTACTGTAATGTATAAATAAAGGAATAAAGGACCTGGGATGGGTGGTGCTAAGTTGGTTGAGGGCTCATTGTTATTGTATGATTGAGTGAGTACTACTATGTGAGAGAGAAGTGCTGAGTGCAAGAGCCTTCTGGTATTGTAAGATATTCAACTGGGTGCGAAGATCAATCCTACAGCTGGGTGCGCAGGGAGGGGAGAGAAAGAGAGAGAATAAGAGAAGATCTGCTAGCTAAGAATGTAGATAAGAACAGTATGCTTCCATCTTAATATATCATAAAACATAGTTCTATGGACGTAGCCCTAGGGAGAGGGTGAACCACATATATCTTGTGTTATGTGTGATTGATGCTGTGTTCTCTGTCATTTTATGCTGCTATTATGATATTGTGTTATATCTAAAATGTAACTTGTGCAATAGGCTTAAGGAAGATAAAGGATAACTAGGTGGCTATGTGTTGTTGCTGTGAATCCACTCTGCATTTCCTCTGGTTGTAGACACCTATGTCCTGCAACCCCCTATAGCTACTTCGAGTGATACTGCATCTACTTCGCAGGTGTTGCCGAAAGTGTGAGTAGTTAGGGCTTATTGGTGCACTGTTAGAGCTGAACCCTGGGTCTGCCTTTGTGCCAACAAATGGTTCCGTTGCCAGGACCAAAATATTCTTGAGGGAATGTCAAGGTGGTTTCCATCGAAGACAAAGATTCAAAAGTGGATAGAAGATCAATAAAATGACTTTGCTAAAGCCCAGAACAAGAACCCTAATCTTAGTACATAGGATTGGTTGGGAAGATATATCTTTATTGATATACACGAGATTTTCTTTGGAGGAATCCATCGAGAACTATATGAGTGGCTAGCTAGGTTAGAAGATACCCAGTTCAAAGTTAGACTCAGACCACCTGTGGTTTGGACGACTGCGCTGATCAATAAGGTCAAGAGAGTTGATAACTATTGAGCCTCTAAATTGACATCCCCACTACCCTATTATACTCCTCATCTATACCTTTTTGGCTTACCTAATCTTGGATAAATGACAAAGAACACTACCATTATCCATTGATGATGTAATAAGGTAAAGTATAATTAATTCATGCATTTTTGTGGTTTATTGAGCTAGGAGACTAAATGTTTCATGTACTAATGTTTTAATTTTCCATGTGTAACCTTTGACTTCTAGATGAGTCCAACCTTTCTGTACCAGCTCATCCATTCGGTACTTATGCGCTAGATTTCCACTGTCCTAATCCGGTACCAAGCACACCTTCCATTCAGATCCGGTACCGAACCATTCACTGTCGCGATCCGGTACCAATGGCTATAGACTGTTCTAGTCTAGTAACAACCACTTGTGCACTGTTCGGATCCGATACCATTTACCGAATCTCACCTGTCACGATCTGGTACCAATATAGGAAGCAAAATATACCAAGTTTATCTCCAGATCATACCAAAGATAATTGTTGGATGTTTGCTGAATCATTAAAGCTCTAGAAAGGTTATGATAAGCTTGTTTGTTTATTGCTTAATCCTCATACACTTCGTGTCATGACGATGAAGCTTAAAATATGTAACCGAATATATAAATTTGACAATTGATTGATTTGTTAAATATTTCACCTCCTTGTATTTCACGACTAAGAATGTTTAAATAGTCATGACAAGGATGGTGGAGGTAGTAGAGAGTTAGTATAATCCATCATGTGAAGCAGTGTTGCATATTGTAGAACATATTCTGAGTTGAAGTTTAATAGAAGGATGTCATTTATTTCCATGTCTTGATCGTTTATGAATGAATGTGAGTTAAGTTGTTAGCATAGTTAAATTCTATGTCTTGAAGTTTGGGTAAGAGTAATGTGTGGATCAAAAGCAAGCTTACTGTAAATTCCAATCGCTGACCTATTGAAGCAGCAAGGGCCCACTGCCCAACAAAGGTCAACATCCTTATAGATTAGTGTTAGTAGTTGATTTCAATAGTATAAATGTTAGACTAGCTGAAGCTTTGACCCTTTCAGAGGATAACAATATAGTTCAGTTTAGGTTTGGATTGTTTAGAGATCTTTACTTACTCTATTTTGCATATGCTCTGTTTCTGTTTTTATGAATTTGATTTTGTTTCATGGACATGAATGTTGGAAGCAGTAGTCAGACATAATTGATGGAGAACTAGTGAAGTTTACAACAACACATTGTGAACCACAACATACTCAGTATATTGACTATTGAACTACCCATACTATGTCTCGATGATTGATGAGTGATGATTGATGTGTGATTTCCCTTTCAGAAGCATGATTGCATAGTTAGCTTTCTGGGTCAGATAGCAGAGTTGATCTGTCAAAAGAACTCCATCAAATACTTGCATGTGCCATAATGGAGTAGATAGCCTCTCTGTGAAAGACAACCATGTTTTGTTTTGCTAGTTTTCCTTATTTTCAGCATGCATAGTCTAGAATAGTTTCTATACTCATGACATTAGAATTACCTTTCTTACTGGTGTCTTGCAACTCTGTTGAGTATGAATCCTGAATTGATAATTAATGAGTGCATTATACTAAACATATAAGTAGCACAACATTTTGGTGCCGTTACTGGGGAGTTGCAAACAATAGGAAGTGATTTTTAGCTTAGATTGTTTTTGAACAATTTCGAAAGGCTGCCTGAGGGAGGAGGATAAAACATTTAAGACATGAGTGAAGAGCCACGTGGCCACTATAGTGGGTTTCTCCGAAGCCAGGTTGTCTTCTTATCTCTTAGATAGAATTAGGATTTCAATTAAGTTAAGAATCAAATTTTCATTTTATGCATATATATAGAGATAATAAGGGTAGATTTGTAAGCTCTAAAGATTCAAAAACAACCCCCCCAACTAATCCAACTGACACTGGTGCAGGAAAGATTCCACCAGGAGGAAGTTCAAGGGGAGCCAACAAGGCTCCAAAAGAAGAACCTAAAATGAAAGAATCAACATTGGGGCAGGCAGAACGTGAATCTGCTGAACTCTTAGGAGATACACAAAATCCAATTTTTGAACCCTCTATCAGTGGAATGGAAGAAGAACAAGGAAACGAAGCCACTGAGACTGAGACCTTTGGGTTTCTGATATTGGATATTTCCAAAAACATCAACATGAAAAACATCCCACTATCATTGTTACCCACTTTCATAGGCATGTCAACTGAATATCCAGACTTATTCTTATTCGAGTTCGACATATTATGTAGAAGCTATAACTACTCAGACGATGCCCAAAAACTTAAGCTCTTTCTTGCTACAATGAAAGATTCAGCCTTAAGATGGTTCATGAGCTTAAAAGAAAATACAATCCTCTCTTGGGATCAGATCAAAGACACATTTTTACAGAAATACCAAGACTATTGTAAGGATAATGCTAAAAATGACATTTTAAAAATGCAACAAACAGAATATGAAAGCCCTGAAGACTACTTAGAAAGGTTCTCATACAACTATCATAAATCAAAACTATTCACCACAGACCCAACTGTAGTAAGAACCTTATTTTTGAAGGGTATTAGAGATGACTGTATATAAGTTTTAAACTTATTTAGTTCAGGAGATGTGCACCAAAAGCATTTTGCAGAGATTGCAGATTACTGTAGAAGATACTCAAGAGGACAAGCTAAAATAGGAAAAACACCAAGAGATTCTTTTAGTAGAAATACAAGACAAAGATCAGGAACTGTCACCAGAATTGAGTTAGGAAACTTATTAGAGAACTTTAAAACATACATCTTGAGCACAATTAGTAACCAGTTAGATACCCTAAAATTGGAAAAGAAACAAGAAGAAGAGACTGTTTTAGTAATCTTCTGTCCCAGATGCTGAAAGAAGCATGGTGAGAAATAATGTCCATTAAATGTCATAGAAATCTGTGGCCTATGTACACTAGAATACCCTACATCTGAGTGTCCAACTTTTCTTGAGCTACAAGCCATGTATAGGGGAGGAGGAGTCTCACAAGAACAACCATACCCTTCCATAAGACCTTGGAGAGCACAAAACACCAATACATTTTATGACCCTAATACACAATATCAACAGCAACAATGGGGGCCTCATCCAATCCCTTATCCACAATGGACACCTCAACAAGCCCAAAATCAACCTTGGAAACAAGGTTGGAGGGGGACTGTTGTTACCCATGATTTTGGTCATCATGATGATGTATTGATGATGGTGTATTCAGGCCCTTCATTAGAACTTTCTCCTGAGAAAAGTTACCTTCATCTCTTTCCAAAAATCACATTTTTTGAGGAATGTTCGCAGGCTGCTAGTATATTTACCTGCGAGAATGCATGATTCTCGCAGGCTGCCTTAAGCCAGGGTGCGAGAAGTTCACACTATGTTGAAATACTAGGGTGCGAACTCTTTATTAAGCAAGGAAAAAGATGAATTCTCGAAGCTTCTAGAAGGGAATATTCTAGAAGGATGAGATGGCATTCGAATGGTTATCCTAGTACTGGATTCCCTGATATTTTGGGATCATTCTTATCCAAGTAACCAATTCATTCTCTCCTATATATTGAGTGAATTCTCATGGAAAAGGTTAAGCAAGAAATTAAGCAAACAAGGTTAAGCAAGATTCATTGGAGAATTGGTGAAAGACTGTGTGAAGGACTGATGCTACAACAACTAAGAACTCCAACAAGTTTATCAAAGGTGGTTGATCTTCTTCATGCAAGTGAGCAAGTGTGTGTGTCGGAGCCAAGGGCCATCAAAAGGAAGTTTGCAACATCAAGTCACAGGTTGTAATCTTTACTTTCCATCAATATGATACAGTAATATGTCCCTTTCCCATAAAGCTAATTCCACTTTATTATATAACTCCTTGATCATATACATAGATTAACTGTTGAATAGATTGTGCTTTCTTCACTTCGGTTGGTTTGTATTGTTTTGGTCTTGACTGTACGAAAGCACTGAAGCGAAGCGGGAGCAAAAAATACCATAGGAAGCGATTATAAGGTATGTAACTTGTTATTGCCTCCTAGTTCATTCAATAGTCAAAATCTAGGGAACGAGTATTATTTTGTCTTTCTTTGTTCTAGATCCAGGTGGATCTAGGGAGATCGGTTTGTGTCCGCACTTACAGATTTATCCAATAACACCTGTGTATGGGAATCCCTCTTACCCTACATATCCCCAGTATCCTACAAACATTTACCAATTACTACCTGGATTTAACCCACCATAGATGCAAGATTTACTCCCACCTCCTATACAACAACAATTTACAACCCCCTTGAACCCTAATCAACAACAACAAGTATCTATAAATGCCAATCAACAGCCACAAAACCAAGCTACCCAAAATCCTCCAAGATCAACAACAATCCCTGCCCAACCAGTACTTAACCCCAATAATCGAACCACCCACCCTGTGCATAATACATAAGTTCAAACCTTTCCCACCTATGAAATTCAACTACGATCAGGGAAAGTTGTAAATCAATCAAATCCTGGAGTAATAATTCAGGAATAAAATGATAATCATTTTGAGGAAGAAAACACTCAAACCACCCCTACAGAAGAAGAGACTTCCCCTCCTATTCCAATCACTTCTCAGTTTGTACGACTACCTCAACAAGTTAATCTTCCACCCTACCCCGAAAGACTATTAGTGAAGAAACCTGACCCACCCTTACACAAATATATAGAGGATGAATTATGAAATGTATGTATAAAAATACCTTTGCTGCAAGCCATTAAGGATATCCCCATATATTCCAAAATCATAAGTGATCTTTGCCTTAAGAAACCAGGAAGGAAGAAGAAGGAACCTCCCCTTGTTCAGGTGGTGGGGCAATTATCTGAATTTATTTTTGAAATGCCATACAAATATAATGACCCTGGGAACCCAATAGTCATTGTTGAAATCAATGGTATTTCCTTACCAAACACACTCATTGACTTGAGTGCAACAATTAATGTAATGCCTTTTGACACTATGCAAAATCTCCAAATCAACCAGTTAAGACCAACCCAAACCATGATAGAGTTGGCAGATAAGTTAGTCATTAGCCCTGCAGGAAGTCTAGATGATGTCACAGTCACTCTAGCTTCTTGGGAATATCCAGTAGACTTTTTAGTCATCTATTCTAAATCATCATCCAAACCAGGACACCCTCTAGTTCTTGGCCATCCTTGGCTGGCCACAACAGATGCCTTTATCAGTTGTCGGTCTAGTGAGATGACTATATCCAATGACACACATAACCAAAAGCTTGTCCTCTTCCCTCCTGCCCAACCGACACAGGAGATACCTGTTTGGTTAGAAAACCCTTATGGAGAAGAAGATTGCATCAGACCCCTGTTAACACTTGAACAAGTAAGAGGAATGCAAGAACAATCAGATGAACAAGTCTTAAGTTTATTTTTGGCTGATACAAATTGTATTGAATATCCAAGGTCTTTTGCAGAGTTGTCACACATGTTTAGTTCAGAATTTCAACAAACTTGGCACCCTGATATCACTCAATTATATACTTTATCAACAACTTCCTCAGAAAAGGAAGAAAGTACTGGAATTGTTGAGATTAGCCCAGGAAAACCTTTGTATATCAACTCTAGTTTGGAACTAGAACAAAAATCACAAGTAATTGAAATGCTCCAAAGACAATTTGATGCCTTTGCATGGGATTATGCAGACATGAAAGGCATTCACCATGACACATGCACACATCACATCTACACTAATGACCAAATAAGATCAGTTAGACAGCCTCAGCGAAGGATGAATCCAACTCTCAAAGATATTCTAAAAGAGGAATTGCAGAAACTCCTTCAAGCGAATCTCATATACCCCACTTCAGATAGTCAATGGGTGTCTCCACTTGTCATAGTTCCCCCCAAAAAATGGTAAGTGGAGAATATGTGTAGACTTTAGGGAGTTGAACAAATCCACCCATAGGGATTATTTTCCCTTACCATTCATTGATCAGGTGTTGGATACCTTGTCTGGGAAGAAGTATTTTTCATTCCTAGATGGGTTTAGTGGTTATAACCAAATACAAATAGCACATGAAGACCAGAAGAAGACCACTTTCACCTGCCCATGGGGAACCTATGATTATAGGGTTCTTTCTTTTGGACTTTGCAATGCCCCAACCACTTTTCAAAGGGCTGTCTTAGCCATTTTCTCTGACTTGACCAATGATTGTGTGGAAGTCTACATGGATGACTTTACAGTCCATGGAAAAGACTTCTAGGAAGCTTTGACTAGGCTAGAAAAATTCTTGATTAGGTGTAAGGAAACTAATCTTTCCCTAAGTAATGAAAAGTAAAAAATGATGCTCATTGAAGGTATTGTATTGGGACATCACATCTCTGGTTCTGGAATGAGAGTTGATCCAACAAAGATTCATATCATCACACAAATAAGAATACCTTCCTCATAAAAGGAAGTTCGTAGGTTTTTAGGGCATGCTGTCTACTATAGAAGATTCATTCCAAATTTTACAAGCCTAGCTACCCCTTTATTCAAATTATTATCTAAAGAAGCTGAATTTAATTGGGATGATGAATGCCAAATATCTTTTGAGATTCTGAAACATAAATTTTCAACTACCCCTGTATTAAGAGGACCAAATTGGTCCCTTCCTTTTCATATCTGTACCGATGCCTCAGACACAACCCTTGGGGCAGTTCTTGGACAAAGGGAAAAATCAAATGCTTGCTATTTACTTTGTCAGTAAAAATCTGTCTCCAACTGAAGTTAATTATACGATCACAGAAAAATAATTGCTAGCTGTGGTCCATGCTATCAATAAATTTAGACACTATATTACAGGATATCAAATTTTTGTACACACTGATCATTCATCCATCAAATTCTTAATGAACAAACCTGTAACAAATCCTAGAATTACAAGATGGTTGTTATTATTACAGGAGTTCAATATCAACATTATTGATAGACCTGGTAAGGATAATCTTGTGGCTGATTTCTTATCTAGAATGATTCATCTGGGAGATAATGCACCGGTAGAAGATAACTTTCCTGATGAAAATTTGTTTTCTATTTCTACATTTACTCCTTGGTATGCAGATGTAGCTAACTATCTTGTGATAGGGAAAATTCCTCAGAAATTGTCTCCTAGAGAAAAAGAAAAAGTAATTCAGCTAAGTGCAAACTACATGTGGCACGATTATTGTCTCTACAAAATAGGACCAGATTTGGTAAGGGAAGATGAAATTCATGATATTTTTCAAGCATACCATGATGTTCCTTATGGAGGACACTTCACAGACAAGAGGACCTCTTATAAAGTTCTGCAATCTGGTTATTATTGGCCTCATATTTTCAAAGATGCTAAAACTTATGTATCCAATTGTGATGAATGCCAACGAATGGGTAAGCCTACTGCACGAGACCAAATGCCACTTCAAGCCCAAGTAGTCATTGAGCCTTTCAAGAAATGGGCATTAGATTTTGTAGGGCCCATTAACCCTACACCTAAAAAGAAAAAGTATATACTTGTATGTACCAACTATGTGACTAAGTGGTTTGAAGAAAAATCTTTACCAGCTGCAAGCGAACAATCAGTGGTAGATTTCCTTTTTAATGACATCTTTACTAGATTTGGTGTACCCCGAGAAATTGTGATTGATCAAGGGACTCAATTTACCTCTAATCTAGTCAAAGCTGTTACAAAACAGTACCAAATCAAACACGTGAAATCTACACCCTACCATCCACAGGAAAATGGACAAGTAGAATCTACCAACAAAGTTATTGAGTCCATTCTTACCAAAACAATATAGCTACATCACAAGGATTGGGCTGACAGATTACTAGAAGCCTTATGGGCTTATAGAATCACCTGGAGGAATACAACAGGACATACACCTTATGAGTTGGTGTATGGGAAGCAGGTGCTTCTCCCCATAGAATTCTAGATCAAAATCTTTAGGACTGCAGTAAAAGTTGGCATGAACTTGGATGAAGCCCAACAACAAAGAATCTTGCAGCTTAATGAGCTGGACGAAATTAGGCAGGAAGCACTTCAAAGAACCACCCTCATTCAAGAGTAGAGAAATAAATGGCATGACAAGTATCTCAAAAAGAAAAATTTTCAACAGGGAGATTGGGCCCTGTTGTATGACAACAGATTCAAGAAATTCAAAGGTAAGTTAACTACTCGTTGGATGGGACCTTACAAAATTGACACTGTCTATGATAATGGTTCAATCAGGATAAAGACAATCAACGAACATCAGACACCACTACTTGTGAATGGTCACCGGTTGATAATTTATAACAAACCCCTATCAAAAGAGGAATTTTTGACTCATATACTATAGAATTCAGATATGCAGGTGATCAATAAGGAAGGAGACCTTCCTACTGATCCACATTGATTGATTGGTTTACTTTTAAAAACTTTTGTACATGGGCGTGTATTGTGTTTTGTTAATAAGATGAAGGTAACAATGAACTCTTACCTCCTTTTGTTTTACTTTTTATCTTTATAAGTAGATTTCTATAATTTATTTGATCCTTCATGAACTTGCTAAACATCAGTTTGTAGGCATCAACAATACTCTGATTTGGTCCAGTACCAGCTGTGCTGATCCGGTACCAGAAATCCTGTGCTGGTCCTGTACCAGAAGTCTGTCCTTATATAGTACTATCAGGACACATCACCTAAGGAATGCTACGCCTATTTCAAAATCTTACGAAGTATGAAGCCATGCAATAATCACTCAATATGGAATGAAGGAGTCGAATGCAATATCAAATGGAAGCTCTCATGAAACAATAATTTCTTTTGGTTCTGTTGCTGACTAAAGGGAAGAATTTTTAGTTTCTTTTGGTTCTATTGCTAGCTAAGGGAAGAATTTTTAAATTCCTTTTGGTTCTGTTGCTTGACAAAGAAGACATAATCTTTACCTATGATTGTTAAAAGAACCATGCTTAATCTGCTTCAAAGTCTAGAAGTTTCCTTTATCCAGTATTTTAGCATGATTAAGGGATAAAAAAATATATTAACCTACAAGTAACTATCTCACCCTACCTTGACTTCAATAGTATTCATTGGATCATCCTTACTAAAGAGTAACATATGAGTATATGAATACTCTCTGTCATGGGCACACTAGGAAAACATTTATGGAAGAGGATGTATCAGTACCCTAAGGTAACTTTAGGTCATTCTCTTATGGAAAAACTCAGACATAATTATACATTTGGATCATTCTAAAGAAATAATGTGCATACATAAGTTTATTTTTCCTTCAGACAAATATTTATAGACATTCAAATAAGAGAATATACCTTCCAACCCAATACCATCCCAACCTTAAAAAGGTTTTCAGACGAGCCTCCCCTATCACCGTGCAAAAACACTCTTTAATAAAAACCAAAATAGGTGACTATGGACAAGAAGCCTCTGATGGAAAAAGGGTTTAAGAGACTAACCCGTCGGGATACTAAACAGGTCTGCTGGCAGTGGGTACCGGTCTATGGTATGACTAGGCAAACCCATCAGGGTACTAAACATGCATGTTGGCAATGGAGCATTCTGCCCGGGGAAGGGATTTTTCTCACTAATTATCACAACTACCCCACCGGAGTACTGAACAGGCTTGCTGGCAGTGAGTTCTGGTTGAGAAATGTCTCTTCTATACTTGTCTGGTTGAAAAATTCACTTTTGTCATCTAAAAGATGAACACTACAAGCAAAGCTCATTGTTAACATTTATGAGATACAAACACCATATTAATAAACAAAGATAATTATTACAAGCAAATGTCCATTTGAGAATTACCCTAAGTCAACCTTACTGGTCTGACATCTAAATCCTACATTACCTAAGAAGGAATCTTCTTAAGAGTGGAGCCCTAACTAGGGAGTCTCATCTACTTATACTGTGAAATTTATCCATAACGTTTAATGATAGTAAATCTCTGAAGCAAGTTAGGTTGGATCTGTTCTTCTGGAAAAAATATAAACACCTCCCTGTCTTCCCTGCTGAATTCTACCCTTGTCAATAAGTCATCAAAAGAAAGGCAATTTCAAAATTGTTAGGAATGTGATCATATGCTAGGTGATAAATGTTCTTTTGGAATTTGATTTGGTTTATTTTCTCTTATCATTTTTCTTCCATTATGATACAGGATGTTAGATCTTCTTGCATAAGGATATGCAACATCCTCGACATGGGGGAGGGTCAAAGATATATTTTCAGAACTCTTTTTCAGACTCACACTTCATCCTCAAAAACCAACAGGTTCACCCTACAACACTATAGAACCATACACAAAAGAAGACAAGCACAGACTAAAGAAGTCTCATGAAGTACAAGAAATTCCGGTACCAAGCTTCCAGAAAAATCCAGCCTAAAAAGATGAACTCTGACAATCTACAATCTTCAAATACAAAGGTAGTCACATATGCTATGGGTATTGATTATACAATGGTAAAAACAAAGGTAACATGGTATTATTTATTTTCCTTTGCTTATACAACTAGAAGAGGTATGGAAACGTATACTAGATCTTATGACCTTAATATTAAAACCATGCACCTAACTATCACTTCCCTCATACTCATATGCCTAACCTTAATCAATCCTCTCATCACATAAGCACTTCAAAATGATTGAAGGTAAAATCACGTCAAAAGAGTGAATATGGAGCATGTCTAGTAATGATGAGCCACGAACGTGCTTCATCCTTAAGCAATCACGAACGTATCTCGTGTCATAAGACACGATTCAACATCAAAATTTACCACTCAGAATTCCAATCACCTAACAACAAAAATGCTTCGACACCCAACGTTTCGTCCCCATCATTGCACTAACGGTCAGAAATGAAATGGCTTATCTGGGTGGCGAAATCATCCAGATGAGCCTCATCTTGTCCTAATTTTACTTTACGACATATTTACTTAAACTCACCATCCGAATTAGCGATGCCATCACCATAGTTTTTTTTCCGTTACCAACTTTTCTCCAGTTCCTAGCTTACTCCTCCCTGCGATCTCCGGTACCAAACCCTTACCCTCATCAACTGACTAAATCCTTGTGCTACAACCCGGTTTTTTTTCTCACAATTTATAAAGATGGTTGTAAGTAGACATGAACCGATCTTCTAGATTTATAGAGAGACCGAGGAGTTCCAGCGGTGTAGATAGAAGTATGCTAGAGCGGGATGGATGCCATTTTTGGAGAAATTCACAGGCTGTCATGAGAAGGTATCTCACACATTTATTCAGGGTTATGATGGAGAGATTGCGCACATAGGAAATATGCAGCTAACAATCAATGAAGCAACCTTAAGGGAAGCCACAAAATTACCTAACAGAGGAGCCAAGTATTTCAGAGGAGTAGGAATCAACAAGGAAATGTGCCAACGATTTTTGAAAGAAGACCATCAACACCCTAATTGGAAAAAGGGGATTCCTAGGAACTATATCAAGGAAGAGTATCATCCAATGCTTGCTAGTCTTCAATGATTCCTCACTTGCGAGGGAAGGTATGCTGTAACCTTCATATATCATCTCAGGCTTCTATTACACTTTGAAGGAGGCCCTGAAATTGATTTCCCATATTTTTTATGGATGAGTCTGAACAAGATGGTAAGAGGTGTCAGATCCCTATCCAAAACTGAGAAGACTAGCATTTACCATCAAGGTCTTATTAAGATGTTAGTTATACATGAAATCAGGAAGACAAGGATTAGCTGGAAAATACTCATCACTCAACACCTTCCCATAGAAAACAAACCTGTAGAGGAAGCCCAACTTGCTCCAGAGAAAGATAAGGAACCTCAAAAGAAAAGGGAAAGAAAGATAAGGTAAATCCATCATCATCCAAAATAGTGAGCCAAAACGATAAAGCTAGTAAACAATAAGGGCCCTCTTCCACAGTCAATAAGATTTTTAAAAGTCAAGAATCAAAAGGTAAAACCAAATTAGTAGATGAGACTTCAACAATAGCACTTGAGGAGAAGGGTCATAAGACAAAAACTGTGAGGAAAGAGAAGAATAGCTCAGAAAATAAAAAATGAACAGTCTATAGAACAATCCCCTATAACCATTCCACAAACAGAAAAGAAGAAAAGGAAGCCTGTGAACACTCCTGATCCAGTACCCCCTTGTAAAATAAACACAAGGAGCATGGAAAAGAAAGGAAAAGTAGTTGTCAGTCCTCACACACATGAAGATCCAATAGATCTTACCTCCCCTTCTGAAGACCTATCAGTCTAGGATGACATCCCTAGCTTGACCAAGGAACAAGTCACTATTACTTTATGTGGGATGAGGGAGGAAGTGGAGGAAAGAGAATACATCCAACCAGAAATAATGGAGTCAACAAGGACCTTAACAAAAGAACAGATGAAGAAAAAGATTGGGGAGCTGCAAAAACAAAACCAGGAACTCAAACAAGAAGTGAAGGAATACCAACTATTGGACATGTATATCAAAAAGGAAAATGAGCAATTGAAGGCAACCAGCCAACAAATTCAAGATGACCATGAAGAGACTTCTATAATCTCAAGAAGGTACTAAGAATCTTACAATACATTAGGGTCATAAAAAGGGAGCTGAAAGTAGAAGCCTCAACCATCAACATCATTGATCCACATAAGTAAAGAATAAAGTCTCAAATTTTGAAAAATTTTGGGTTTGTTTCAGTTGCATGAGGACATGCAATGGTTTTGGCATGGGGGAATGTTGAGCCTCTAAATTGACATCCCCACTACCCTATTATACTCCTCATCTATACCTTTTTGGCTTACCTA
>ML784907.1:743589-755981 GCA_009831015.1 Picea engelmannii | reverse complement strand
TCTGTTCAAGTGCTATTTCTGTTGCTATTTCGTATATCATTTATGTGTATTGTGAAGATTATGCTGGATATTTCACTGTTATTCTGTTATTTCTAGCATTTCGTTTCTGTTCTGCATATTTTATATATCTGGTATCTTGCACAGACACATAAAGAAGAAAGCTTTCAAGCAAGGAGATCTGGTATTGGTATATGAAAATAAGTTCATGAGGCATCTAGGGAAGTTTAGGATGCATTGGGTTGGGCCATATGAGATTGCATATGTTATAGAAGGAGGATCTGCGTAGTTGAAGACTTTGACTGGAGAATGGAAGGAAGGTTTGGTGAATGGAAGCCAACTGAAATTGTATTATGACAACCAGCTGCCTCACAACTCTCAGTAAAAGCAAAAGGAAAAGGGTCTAGGTACTAGGTGTAGTTGAAACTAGGTACCAGACACAGAAAAGACAATCTGCACATAGAAGGGAGGGATAGAGCAGAAAGCACAAGCTACCCTGCACAATCTGAAGTTGAAATGAAACAGAAAGTTCAGACCTGAAGTGCCTCGGGATGAGTCACAGGTGAGTGTTGGGGTCCTGTTGGCCCTTGGTTATGGAATAAAGTGAAGATTAAGGGAGAAAAGGCAAAATGTGAACTATGCGGAAGACACAGTGAATGATACTAGGTCTAAGTGAGCAAAAGAGAAGAAAAGATGGAGCGAAGTAAGAGAAAGCAAGCTGTTGGATGAGGAGATCGAGGATGACAGATCAACAAGGAAGAGGGATCGTGGAAAACTCAACAAGCGAAATAAGATGTCAACAGATGCTTTGAAGCATCACATGTGAAGGAAGGAAAGACAAGCCGGTGAAGCGCTGAAAACGTGGGTCATGTTGACCTAGGGTTTTAGAAACCTAGGGTTTTGGTATCTAGGGTTTTGACACTTAGGTTTCAACCTAAGGGTGTCCAAGAGCTACTATAATGTATTAATAAAGGTCTAAAGAACCTGGGATGGGTGGTGCTAAGTTGGTTGAGGGCTCATTGTTATTGTATGATTGAGTGAGTACTACTGTGTGTGAGAGAAGTGTTGAGTGCGAGATCCTTATGGTATTGTAAGATCTTCAGCTGGGTGCGAAGATCAACCCTGTAGCTGGGTGCGTAGGGAGGGGAGAGAAAGAGATAGAAGAAGAGAAGATCTGCTATCTAAGAACGCAGATAAGAACTGTATGCTTCCATCTTAATATATCATAAAACACATTTCTTTGGATGTATCCCTAGGGAGAGGGTGAACCACATATATCTTGTGTTATGTGTGATTGATGCTGTGTTCTTTGTCATTTGATATGCTGCTATTATGATATTGTTTTAGATATGAAATGTAACTTGCACAATAGGCTTAAGGAAGATAAATAATAATTAGGTGGCTATGTGTTGTTGTTGTGAATCCACTTTTCATTTCCTCTGGTTGTAGACACCTGTGTCCTGCAACCCCTTATAACTACTTCGGGTGAGACTACATCTGCTTCGCAGGTGTTTTCGAAAGGGCCAGTAGTTAGGGATTATTGGTGCGATGTTAGAGCAAAACCCTAGGTCTACCCCTGTGCCAACAATATCAACCCATGAAACCTTCTTGATAATATTGGGAGACTCCTATCTCCCACCTAAACTTGAATTTTGACTCCCTATAAATGGATGACTCTCCTTCTAATCCTGTCGACTCCCTTTGAATTCAAACTCCCTTTGAATATGCTGACTCCCTGTGAAGTCAGTCTCCCTCTGAGTTTGCACGAAATTCAGAGATATCTTCTCCCAGTTCACTGCCACTCTACTACTGTTGTTTCAAAGATAGATCCTTTGGGCATGAACAACACTTGTCCATCCTAGAAAAAAATTGCATAACCCTTCTCCTCAATCACTGATACTCAGAGCACACTCCTGGAACCCATAACACATTTTTCACTCTCAACAAATATCCTGACTCCATCTGGAATGATATTGTTCCAGATCCCTACACTGCATGCATGGTCCCCATACTAAGGTCCACGTGTTAGCACTATGTAAATTGCTTGGCTGAGGAAGAAAATCACAAAGGTAACCACAAAACCACTTTAGAACTGAAACTATCCCTTTAAGTTCAGAGAGAGATCTCTGTAATACCCCTAGGCCGAACCCCAACTGTAAATGTAAATATAAATGTACTTAATATGGTGAGATGTTTGATATCATTTTTGCATGCACCTTCCATGGTATAGTGCGCACATGTATTGTGCACTAAATTGATGAAGTTTTCACATTCCAGCATACTGCGTGCAACAAACTTAAGTGCGAGTGATTTTTAGGTCAGAGAGCCTTTGTGTATATGTTGTGTTTTATAGGCTGGTGAGTTAGTTGTTATAAGCTAGGAGGTTTATGTGTTGAATTAGGCCAGAGAGCCTAGATGCTAAAGGCCAATGAGCCTATTTTTGTATATGTCTTATCATTAATATAATACATCACTGCGTGTAGACCAACCATGATAAAAGAGTATGGGGGACTAAATTCCACTAGTTAGGGACAGGGGGGCTAAAAGTTAAGGATAAGGGCTAAGCTAGGGAGATTAAGCCAAAAAGGGATATTATATTAATATTCCTTAAAGTATAAAGTATGGATACTTATTTTATCCTAAGTTATAAGGATGGGGACAAGTGAGCCAAAGTAGTTCTCAACATGACAAGTGTCAAGTTGGGAACATGCATACCAATATTCTGGACTTAACTCATTTTCCATTATTCCATCATCATGCACTCACTCATTCAACTATCCTCCGTACCTTCCTATCACTATTCCTGTACCTATATATGTACCTAGTTATCTTAGGAGATGGATTGAAGAAGCGGGTTGTCAGGCCCGTGGGATATTGAAGAGGTGGGTTTTCAGGCCCGTGAGAAATTCTCTCTAGGTGAGAGAATTGTTGGGAATTTATTTTCTGAAGGTGCCAAACTACAACTACGTGGCTCTGAGACTTCCTATCCGGCCTGTTGCTGAAGCCCCCAAAAGAAAGGTGTGCAACCAAAGGACTGTTGAGAAGAGAAGGGGTACACTTCCTGGGGTGGTACATACATGTGGGGAATGAGAGACTGTAGGCTGCTAGTTTGAGTTGGCACATGTGACGAAGCTTTTCTTGTTGTATGAGATACATCAACCTGGTTAGGAATTTCTTTACCCGGGTGGAGTTTAGTCCCATCTCGGGGGTGAACCACTGCTGAGAGTTTTGAGTAGTGTGGTCTAAGTATGGGAGGAACGTGGAAGGTCTGCATGCAGTTGATGATATTTTTACCAAGATAAGAGTCCATTCTGTGTTAAATTATACATTGCATTATTATGTATGAGCTTATTTTTTGGGGTTTTTCCTGTGTGTGCTGCATATGTATTTTTATTATTATTTTGTATTAACCTGTGCATTTGTAGAGTTTCTATATGTTTTAATTTTGTATACAATTCGATTTTTTTTTATGTGGCATAGCCCAATTGGATGTTGGGGATGCTACAATATGGTATCAGAGCTCCAATTTTCAACACTGAGCCTAGATAGTCCGATAAAGTTGAATTGAAGTGAAATTTCACAGACAATTGATTTCTAAGTGGCCAAATTTCAAGTTATAATGCGTCCTTGGTAAAAATTAGAAGCAATTGCGTGGAATTGGGCAAAAGCCCCAATTTCTGTTGTTAAATTCATGGGAAAATTGAGAAATTTTGCCAAATGGTGAGATATTCTTAATTTTATATCTATTCTAGCAAATTTAGACCTGGAATTGGTCGAATTTGAAGTTAGAGAGAAGTCATGACAGATGGAGCGAGATTAGTTGATTAAATTTTTTAATTCGTGAATGAGTTTGGGAAAAATTTGTTCCAAGAATGTCAACCAACAACGATTTTTTGTTGTAGAGGTTTAATTGGTGTTATCAGAGTGAAATTGAACAAATTTTATGGTTGTGGAATGTCCATGGTTGAAATTGGAAAAAGTTTGGCAAAAGCCCCAATTTCTGCAGCCAAATTCATGAGGAATAAATGCGAAAAAAATGAAGGTGTGCATGTGTGCGCAATGAAAAACTTTTGAAGTGTGGAAAATAAGGGTGCATGGTTGCACACACTAAAATTTGGTTATGCGGAGTAAAATTTGGGATGCACAGAAAAATATTGGTGCACGAGTGTGTGCACTTAAATTTGGTGTTGTCCGATGCAGAGTGGTATTGCGCGAAAAATAATGGTAATGCGTGAAAAATTGGCGTTGTGCGGTACAAAATAAGTAGTGCATGAAAAATAGTGGTGCACAGGTGTGCACACTTAAATTTGGTGTTGCACAGAGTAGAACTAGTGAAGCACATAAAAATAATAGTGCGCAGATGTGCACACTAAATTTAACACTACGCGGTGCAGATTGAGTGGCACATGCAAAATATTGGTGCGTGTGGTATGCGCAGTATTGGCAGAGCACAAAGGAATTTTGTTTGTGCACGTGGAATATTGGTATGTAATGCATGCATGCTGAATATTCCTATTGCGCAACGATTTAATTAATGGTGCATACATATTACTAGTGCACGGTGGGACCATACTAAATTTTGGCATGGTGCGGTGCATAGAGTGCAATGCGCACAAAATATTAGCATGCAACATAAAAATTGTGCACAACAGGTATTAGTGCATGAACCAAAATTGTGCATGGTAGATATTGGCACTTGACACAAGAGTAGTGCGCACCAGATATTGGCACGACAGAGAAGTGATCCACATTGGTTATAGGTGCGCGAAGCATGCACTACCTTATGGTGTTGTTGCGCATGATAAATATGGGTGTACATTTTCAAATTTGTGCATGCGAAGTTTTTTTAATGGTCTACAACAATAGAAAACTAGTGAATTTTCTACGACATTTTATACTGTTTGAAGGTCATCTTTTTGCAGCGCATTTTTGAGGCCCTAAACAACGTTTTTAGCTACTCAAAACCCTTGAGAACATATTGTACCAAGGTATATTATGCTTCTATAGCTCAAATTAAAGATCCCAAAGAGATCTTTCTAATGGTGTAAATCATTCGTCAAACAAAGCTTTTATGAGGAAGTAATAGGACAAACAGTGGAGGGTAAATTTTAAGACCTGATTAACTTCGAAGGGCCATAACTTTATGCTCCAGAATCAAATTGAGGCACATGAGTAGTCGATGGAAATATATTGAACCATAGAACACATTAATGGAGCTGAATTAAAATTATGTGCATGTTAAAAATGTTTAATATGGAACAAAAGGTACTTGTAGCATTCCAGACCAAAAACACTATTTGGCCTAGAACTTCAGCAGGCTGTAACTAACAGCCCAGAACAAAAAAAGAGGTGAAACTTGGATTGTTTTTTCAAAATATGTATATGAAGAAACCCAATTGAGATCCTACCAAAAATATAATGGAGTAAGTGCAAAAATGCACAATTACAACGCAGATTTGCACCAAGTTGAAGTGTGAACATAAATAAATTATTGGACAATTTTCAAATAACCATAACTTTCAGCTCGAGACTCAAAATTGAGCATGGAAGCAAGAATTGGAAAGTAGGATATAAATATTCACCCAACAAATTGATCCGGGTAGTTAATTTTCCAGGAAATCAGAAGAAATAATTCTGATGCATTATTGAACCATAATTGTACATAATTTCATGAATATGTTAAATTATTTAGCCTAACAAATTCCTTTGGCTGCACATTTTGCATAGTTAACAACTGTTAGATCTGATTAGGATCAACATAGAGTGTAGAGGGACGAAATATACACAGGGGGATTGCAATCAATAAGATGAGATCAAAGGGATGTATGTCCATATGGGCATTTAAGGAACAAACTCAAATGGACATGGAGAAGGAAAGGAAGAAAACATGAATATGGTAGAGACCATTAAAAATTTGCAAAAGGATGTCCAAAATTTACAAGGATGATAATGAAAGGATTATGAAATACAAGGAGCAACAAGAGGACTTCAACATGAATTTAATACAAATCTTGAACATAATAGAAAATAAATTGGATAAGGAGAGTGGCTTATGCAAATCAAGAAGTCACTGGTCTCCTCATGAGAAAATAAGAACAAGAAGTGTTAGCAGACATCACCATCACTCCCCGAGGCATTCCAATAGGAGAGAACAAAGTATCTCAAGTCCATACTCTGTCAGGAATCATAAGAGGTCTAGTGTGGATGAGCTATGAGGATATATGAACAAAATCAAGCCTTCTACATTTGATGGTGAGCACAAGAAGGATGAAGATGCAAAGACATGGTTGCTAGGCATGCGAAAATATTTTCAATTGCATAATTATTATTCTCATGAAAATGAATAATTTCCATCTATTAGCTCAAGGGAAAGGCATCCATGTGGTGGGATCAACTTCTGCAGGTGCAACACATTAAAGAGAAAAATGTTACTCGGAGGGAATTCAAGAAATATTTTGAAAATAAATATTTGACAAAGAGATACTATGACAAGAAAATGAAAGAGTTCTTTGAACTCAAACTTGGGAGTATGACCATAGATGAATATGAAATAAGGTTTTTAGAACTGCTGAAGTATGTTTCTTTCATCAAGCATGAGTCAATTAAGATTCAGAGGTCTTTGAGTGGATTGCGATCATTCATCAGTGACAAAATATAATATGATGATCCCAAAACATTGAAGGAGACCATAAGGTGAGCTAAATGGCTCTATGATCAACAGAAAGCAAGACCAACTTTCCAAAAATCTTGGGAAGACAAGAAGAAATTCAAGATGGATCAGAGGAAGAAGGGGACTAAGCGACCCTTGTTTAGAAATATTCCTCCGGGAAAACCAACTTCTAGATAACCCAGAATGATTGAGGAAGGGGGGAAAAGGACAAGGCAACCACCTATTCAATGTTGGGGTTGTAAAGGAGATCATATGTATAGATATTTTCCTCACATAGCTGAAAAAGTGAGGTCTGTTCACAATGTACAACAAGCTGAAAAAGTGGAGGACATGGGCATAAGTGTACCAAGGATCTATGCAACCCTGGACAACAAGCAAACAGAGTATCATTCATATATGATTGAAGTGGAAGGTATGATCAATAACCAAACCATTGCTATTTTAATTGATTCAGGAGATAGTCATAGTTATATAGATCCTAAGATGGTGGAAAGTTTGCATTTTCCAAGAAGTAAGCATGGAAAATTTGGGATGGTGCGACTAGCTACCAGATCCAAAAGAAAAATTCATGAGATGGTTAATTCACGTCCTATGGACATGAATGGATTGAACACCAGGGAAGATTTGAACATATTGCCTTTAGGTTCCTATGACTATCTAAATGTGATGGATTGGTTGGACAAAAATTATGATATCCTAGACTGTGATAACAAGGCATTTACTTGCTTGGATGAGGAAGGGAACCTAAGGACAATACAGGGAATTCCCAGGGCAGTAATTGTTAGAGAAATTTCAACATTGCAGCTGAAGAAATGTTACATAAAAGGATGCCAAATATTTGCAGCTCATATGGAAGAAACACCTAAAGATAGGGTATCAAATATTGAAGATTATGCAGTCCTAAAAGAGTTTGAATGTGTTTAAATAAATACCAATATTACCCCCTAAAAGAGATATTGATTTCTCCATAAATGTGATGCCTGGAGTAGCTCTAGTATCCAAGACTCCCTACATGATGAGTACACCAGAACTGAAGGAGTTGCAAATGCAACTTGAAGAGCTCCTGAAGAAGGGGTATATATGCCGAAGTGTGTCACCTTGGGGTGCTCTAGTATTACTTGTGAAGAAAAAGGATGGAACATTGAGACTTTGCATTGACTTCATGCAGTTGAACAAAGTAATTGTGAAGAATAAGTATCCTTTTCCAAGGATCAATGACCTCTTTGATCAATTGAAAGACGCAAAAATATTGTCCAAGATTGATCTCAGGTTAGGTTATCATCATGTAAGAATTAAAGAAGAAGACATCAACAAGACTACTTTTAGAATAAGGTATGGTCATTATGAGTTCACAGTGGTGCCATTTGAGTTATAAAATGCACCAACTATGTTCATGTGTTTAATGAATGGTATTTTTAGAGAATACTTAGATAAGTTTGTCATTGTATTTTTTGATGACATTTTTATCTATTCTAAATAGGAGGAAGAACATGAACAACACTTGAGGATGGTATTATAGGTATTAAGGGAGCATCATTTGTATGGAAAATTGAGCAAGTGCTCATTTTTTTTAGAAGCAAATTCATTATTTGGGACATATCATTTCAGAGGAAGAGATATTAGTGGATCCTGAGAAGATAGAGGTCATTAGAGGATGGTCAATGCAAAAGAATGTGACAGAGTTCAGATCATTCATAGGCCTTGCAGGCTACTATAGAAGATTTATTAAAGGATTCTCAAAGATTGCACACCCAATCACTTCCTTGCAAAAGAAGGGTGTGAAGTTTCAATGGACATTGGATCGTGAAAAGAGTTTCCAAAACTTGAATCATTTATTAACAAGTGCTCCAATATTAAGGATTTTTGATCCAAATGAAGAATTCATTGTATGCATTAATGCATGTAAAGAAGGGATTGGTGGAGTCCTCAGTCAAAATGGGTATGTTGTATGCTTTGAATCAAGGAAGTTGAAGGAGCATGAAAATACCTATGCTACTCATGATTTGGAGTTGGCAACCATAGTGCATGCCTTGAAGATGTGGAGGAAATACCTCATGGGAAAAAGGTTCAAGTTGAGGACATACCATAGTGGACTGAAATAATTATTTGGAAAACCAACTCTAAATACCAGGCAGAGCAAGTGGTTAGAATTTCTCAGTGAATATGAGTTTGATATAAAGCATATCAAAGGGAAAGAGAACAAGATGGTTGATGCACTTAGCAGAAGGGTGCATGAGTTGCATGTTACAACCATAAGCATGTACCAATCAGATTTGAAAGAAAAACTCTTAGAGGCTGCAAAATCAGATTTGCAATACATGGGAATAATAACAAAATTACAACAAGGTATTTTGCAACATAAAATTGAAGAGTATAAGCTAGAAAATGATGAAATTCTCATATACAGGGGCATAATTTATGTACCAAATTTTCAGGAATTGAAAAATATGATATTGAGAGAAATGCATAATGTACCTTATGCTGGACACCCAGGTTATCAGAAAAATATTGCAGTTGTCAAGAGACAATATTATTGGTCAGGAATGAAGAAATAAGTTGTTGATTTTATTGCCAAATGTTTGGAGTGTCAAAAGGTAAAGGCTGAGCATAGGAACCCAACTGGTTTGCTACATCCATTACCCATTATTGAGTGGAAATGGGAAGTTGTAACAATGGATTTCATCACCAAACTTCCCAGAACAAACAAGCAACATGATTCTATCATGTTAGTGGTGGATAAGCTTACTAAAGCTTCCCATTTTATTCCAGTAAAGCTCACTCACAAGGCAACCAACATTGCTGATATTTATATGAGAGAAATTGCTCGAATACATGGTATACCCAAGACAATTGTGTTTGACAGAGATCCAAAATCTACATCAAATTTTTGGAAGGGATTATTTAATGGATTTGGAACAAATTTGAATTTTAGTACAACTTATCATCCAGAATCAGATGGACAAACAAAGAGGGTTAATCAAGTAATTTAGGATATGTTGAGAATGTATGTAATGGATAAACCATAAAAATGGGAAGACTACCTACACTTAGTAGAGTTTTTTTATAACAATGGGTACAAAGCATCTCTAAAGATGAGCCCATTTGAGGCACTTTATGGTACAGGGTGCAACACACCGATAAACTGGGACAACCCAACAAATAGAGCAGTGGTTGGACCATAATTACTCAGGGAAATGGAAGAGAAAATGTTGAAAATAAAACAAAATTTAAAGGTTGCTCAAGACAGACAGAAAATATATGATGATAAGGGAAGAACTCACAGAGAATTTAAAGTGGGTGACCATGTATTCTTGAAAGTAAAGACCAACAAAATTTCCCTGAAGTTGGGAAATTTTTCAAAGTTGGAAGCTCGTTATTATGGGCCGTTTGAAATCCTAGAGAGGATTGGCTCTGTAGCATACATGCTTTCCTTTCCTACATCAATGTCTATTCATAATGTATTCCATGTATCATTGCTCAAAAAATATATACTTGATGCTAATCATGTCATTGATTGGAATGTGATTCAAGTGGAGCAAGAAGGTGCCTTTCAAGTGCATCTAGTGTGCATATTGGACTGGAAGATCAAGCAGCTATAGAATCGAGCCATAGAGCCAGTAAAGGTCCAATGGACCTTGTTCGGTCCTGAAGATGCAACTTGGGAGCATGAGGATGCTATGCGGATAGAATACCCGCATATTTTTGAGGTTTTTTGAAATTTTGGTTGTATATGTGTATATATTGCACTGAGGACAATGCATTAATAAGGGGAGGGGAATGTAATACCCCTAGGCCAAACCCCAACTATAAATGTAAATACAATGTACTTAAGATGGTGAGTTGTTTGATATCATTTTTGCATGCACCTTCCATGGTATAGTGCACACATGTACTGCGCACTAAAATGATGAAGTGTGCACATTCTAGGATACCACACACAACAAAATTAAGTGCACACAATTTTGAGGCTAGAGAGCCTTTGTGTATATGTTGTGTTTTATAGGCTGGTGAGCCAGTTATTATAAGATAGGAGACTTATGTGTTGAATTAGGCTGGTGAGCCAGTTATTATAAGATAGGAGACTTATGTGTTGAATTAGGCTGGAGAGCCTAGATGCTAAAGGCCAGTGAGCCTATTTTTGTATATGTCTTATCATTAATATAATACATCACTGCATGCAGAACAAACATGATAAAAGATTATGGGGGACTAAAATCCACTAGTTAGGGAAATGGGGATAAAATTTAAGGATAAGGGATAATATAGGGAGCTTAAGCCAAAAAGGGATATTATATTAATATTCCTTAAAGTATAAAGTATGGATAATTATTTTATCCTAATCTCTAAGGATTGGGACAAGTGGGCCAAAGTAGTTCTCAACATGACAAGTTTCAAGTTAGGAACATGGATACATATATTTTGGACTTAGTTCATTTTCCATTATTTCATCATCATGCACTCACTCATTACTCCTCCGTACCTTCCTATCACTATAACTATACTTGTATTTGTACCTAGTTAGCTTAGGAGTTGGACTGAAGAAGCAGGTTGTCAGGTCCGTGGGATATTGAAGAGGTGGGTTATCATACCCATGAACAATTCTCTCTAGGTGATATAATTATTGGGAATTGATTTTCCGAAGGTGACAAACTACAAATATGGGGATCTGAGAGTTTCTGTCCGACCTGTTGCTGAAGCCCGAAAATGAAGGGGTGCAGTTGAAGGACCGTTGATCTGAGAAGGGGAACACTTCTCGGGGTGGGACAAACATGTGGGGAATCAGGGACTGTAGGCTGTTAGTTTGAGTGGGCACTTGTCATGGAGTTTTTCCTGTTGTCTGAGATACATCAACCTGGTTAGAAATTCCTTTACCCGGGTGGATTTTAGTCCCAAATCAGAGGTGACCCATTGCTGAGCATTTTGAGCAGTGTGGTCTAAGGCTGGGAGGAATGTGGAAGGTTTGCACACATTTGGTGAGGTTTTTACCAATATAAGTGTCCATTTTGTGTTAAATTGCATGATGCATTATTATGTATGTGTTTATTTTTATGGGTTTTTCCTGTGTGTGCTGCATATGTATTTTTATTATTATTCTATATGAACCTGTACATTTGTAGAGTTTCCATATGTTTTAATTTTGTATACAGTTCGATTTTGTTTTATGTGGCATAACCCAGTTGAATGTTGGGGATGCTACAATCTCTCTTGTCACTTGGTCTTTGATTAAATGAAGAGATTTATAAAGTTTGCTGGCAAGAAGGAAAATGAATATGTTGGGCAATGGATTCAACTTTGAAACAAAATAGAAATATCAGTGATTGGTGGTAGAAATATCAAGGAAGCAAAGGCTAGATAGGTGATAATATTTCAGTTTAAATTTTGTTGTTGTATGATGGAAGAAAGAAAAAACAATTAACCACATTCAAAGCAGCAACTTCGATGAATTCTGATTGAGCTAAGAAGAGATAACAACACTTAAATTGCTTTTATCTAACACATCGATATCAGATAAATTCTAGACCATTAGCTTTCCAATTTAAGCATATAAAGGTTGCAGATGAAAGGAGAAAAGAACACAAGAAATACATACATGAGAGGGAAACACATACTTCAGATCACCAACACAAGAATCTTTATTATGAAAAACACTGTACTTCTGAACTAATATTTCATTAAACTTAAAAAATGATTACAAAGTATTCAAGACAAAATGTCCTCCAAGCTT
>ML784907.1:711449-736381 GCA_009831015.1 Picea engelmannii | reverse complement strand
TTGAAGATCAACTTTCTTGGATTCAGGCTGAGTATCGAATAAATCTTTATACACTTTCAAGGCAGACCACGCATCAGTCATATTTTCAATATGCACATACATTTCATCATTTACTGATGCTTTAATAAGTGCTAATGCTTTGGAATTTTTGACTTCCCATTTTGCTAATGTCGCTGCATCTGTCGGTTTAGTGGGATTAGTATCCTCATTACAAATATCATGCCAAAGTTCATTGTAAATAAGAGTACTTTCAATGAGTCGTTTCCAGGTTTTATAAGACTTTGTTCCTTCAAGTTTATCTGAGTCGGAGAATAAATTAATTAACTTCGACATTTTGGACTGTAGTGAATGTACGCACCAGAAATAATCACGCCAAAGAATATGAACAACACACCAAACGCATCACACCAAAAACGATCTATCGGGGCTTGGCCTTGACCCTCGTATAGTCGTTTGAAAAAAAGAAAAAATGTCTGAGCTTTGTACTTGGCTCCAGTCAAATTTCCAAGAAACTTCAAAATTTTACACTTTGACAAAATATCTGGCAATCTTGCCCCCCCTCAAAGTAAACAGACTTTGAGTTACAAAATATCACTTGATAAGATAACAAAGAGACTCCTTCTTCTGAAGCTGGCAGTGAGCGATGGGATGGAGATTTTTAATGGGCGATTTCCATTTGCATGTATGCAGCTGTCACATTTGTCTATACGCGTGGAACCTTCTTGAAGATTGTTCACACTACAGTGATTCACCGATAATGAAACAAAAATGAATTCAACAATTAAATAAAAAATGCCCACTGCTGGTCAAATTATAAAATGATCCAGGCACGCCAGAAGCTGAGGCTGTAAAAATTTATGTACACTCAATCTCTGTGATGTTAACATCCAGCGCAACTGCATGACTTCGGGGCAAAAGAACATGTTCCATAAGGCTTGTTAGGAACGTTACAGGTTAACATATAACAAAATGAATTTTTAACACAACTTTTACCCCCTGTTTGGTAGCACATACAACTGACACACTTTGAAAAAGCTTTGGAACGTCCGTCCAACTTCAAAGCCAGCGGTTGGAGAAATGCTCACGCCCAGAAGGAAGAAATGCAACAACCACGAGTATTAGCGCGAGTTTTTAGTTTGCGCGCTATCAACACGGATCTTACACCACCGGAACAGGGATCTTTTGCATGCGAATCTTGCACACGGATCTTACACCAGAAATTTAAAAAACGGATTGTTTACAACCGAATTTGAGACCACACGTACAACGCTCCAGCCATTACATTCACCGGACTGCACAACTAATTGAAAAAACACAAATCGTGCACTAGATTACCTCGTATATCAGGTTACATTTACATGAATTTTGAAGTGCGTTGTCATCAGACTTAAAACGCTCCAATTTCAGTGATAATATTGAATGCTGAGCAGACGTGGAAACTTGGCCGATCCATGCATAGATACCCGTCGCAGATCTAACAGATGGTCGCGCGCATTTTTATTTATTTTTTATTTTTTTAGCAAAAAAATAGAATTAAACAGGTACAGACCTCCCGAAACAGCTAAAGAACAGAATTACAGCCACAATACATATATATTTTTAGACAAATCAGCCAAAAAAATTGTGCAGGACGAGACTCTAGCCGTGCAGATCAATCCAATCACAGAAGTAAGTCGAGCCTCAGCGCATACAGCGACACATTCATCAACGCATACAACGACCATTGGTCGAATCTCAAAACCTTGTTTGCAATACCATGGGTCGAATATCCGAATCGTAGGCAGAGGACAGTGTTTGCAATACACAAAGAAAATATACTATGCGACCATGGTTCAAATCTTTGGGAGGTCAGAATTCTAAATGCATGCTTGAAAGGTCATGATAATAAGATGTATCATAATTTCTGAGTTTAAGGAGGCTTTAATGGCAGGAAACTGATCTTTTTACACAGAAATTAATAGCAGAAATTATGCCAGAAACTATTTTTCTGAGTCTAATGATTTCTTTTCCTTTTTCTTAAAAAAAAATTTGAACAATAACTGACCGATTTACTGACAGAGTATGCGCCGACTTTCCTTGGTCTGCAACGCAGAGATCTCTTCCGCCGATCAGCAAATCGCTTCTTCAGTTCAACAGCATTACTGGAGCTCTGATACCACAATAATGGCCGAAGTGTCCTCAGACACACAATTTTATTAATAGGAAAAGAAATTTACATAGGAGACATTGCAAGAGTTTACATCACAACAACTCAATACCCTTGCAATGAGAAATATATAGGCTAAAAGTCCTAACAAACTCAAGATATGGATCACTTATTAAATAAACAAGTGTCCATTTACAATAAATGCTATCTTAACCATCTTAAAACAAATCTCCTAATTTAGAGCCTAAGATACGACACTTTTCTAGAGTCNTATCTTTTACAACAATAATGTATCTCTAAAGTTCTACATTTATTTAACAAATATTCTAGATTATTAATTTAATATTCTAAATTAATAATCTTTTTATTCTAACTTTATAAACTATGATAAATGTATTTTGGATTATCTAACACAAAGGAGCATGAAAAGGAACATTCTTACATGTATCTTTGTGATGTAGAGAATATTGGGCCCATATATTATCTAATTTTTTCAATTGGGATGGAGAAATCTCCAGGTCATGACCGAAGCTGGACCATAAATCCTGACTCAAAAGAGCACCCTTGGGCTTTCCATCCAAAGGAACCTTTAGATCCACCACAACGATTTCCTTTTGAACCTTGAAATGTTCAAGCATAGGATCACCAATATGGACCCCACTGACATCCTCCCCCTGAAACATAGGATAATTCTGAGCATCCCTTATTCTTGGAGAGGCCAATGAGCCATGTGATATATCCTCCAAACTCTCACAAGAATGCCGTAAAAACTTCTTCTAAAAAGGTAATTCACATTCGGCCAAAACATGTATGACCCGATGAAACATAGAACAATGAAATGACATGTTCACATAATCAAGGTGTTGCATATAAGAATGGTCTCCCCTTACCAGCTCTAAGGATTCAAAGAGACCCTGGCAGGGGTCTAGGTCTACCAAAATTACCCACCACAAACAACTGGATTTATAACTGTTATTGGAACAAATAATATTTCTTAGGGATCTTCCTATTGCATATAGACCCACATAAATCCAAACTCCAAAGGACTATTAGGTAATTTAACCCACTTCCACATGTTATTTAAGACCTCCTCCCTAACATCAAATACATGATTCCAAGGATTAACACAAAGGATGTCTATTTAATGACCATTTCCTCTTTAATATTTTTTGTTCATCCTTCGATTGAAATAGGAATCCTATCCAACCCCGGGAAAGAACATGCACCATTGGAACGTAATCAAGTATATGATGTCATTCCACTTGTACCCATGAAAGGAGGTATTCCATTCAAAATCTCCAACCACTGATCTTCCCCACTACCACATTGCTATCCAAATCCTCCACATGACTAACCTGTAAATCTACACCCACAACCAGGGACACATTTCCACCCTAATACCAAATCACCCTTTTACACTTATGTTCCTTCTTCCTCTTGGACCCTGGGGCACTCCACCAACCATCAATTCCTCCTGAGTCAGTCCTTGACCAATAAAGAAAAAATTTGTAGTGATGGGATTGAAATTTCCACACAATGCTTTGACACTTACAAAATTCCTACTAGGTATAGGGTCGATGCCCCACTCCCCACATTCGATTGAAGAAATTTCCCCAGAAAATTTGTAGCTCAGGTTAGAACCTTGGACACAAAAAGGTGAGGAATCAATAGGAAGAAGTGATAGGATAGTACTCGAGCCATTTGACACCAAAACCCTGCCAATATGGTCTTCTCCCACACTTGAACAATCATCCTATAGATATACTTCCAGATCTTCTTTAATGCATAGGTTAGTAAATATCATGTCTTCCATTAACAAGTCATCAAAATAATCGATGAACTACAAATATTCCCCCATGTGGCCCGAGATCCACCAAAAAACCTCCACGCGAAGAAAAAACCTAGTATAGTCCCTACGGAAACTTTAGTTTAGCCCCCTGCATCTCACAGCCCTCACCATATCAAGTAAAACCATGGATTCATATATATATATAATCTAATTTAAGGTCACAATGTAGTCAAATGCCAAATGGACAGATGAGACTCCATTGTTTGTGGGAAAAGGGACCCCCGCCCTCTACATAGTGATGTGAATGCTTAGTTTATAGATATGCGCACACACATCCAAGAAAAACCGTAGGTGGAAAACCAATGGATGCTTCCCCATATTCGTGAATGGCACCTCCAGTAAAGCCATCAACCTAGACTAGAACACCTAATTTAGGGGGATCCAAACCAAATATTTGTTGTCACAAAACTATCCATATTCCCAACATTGGCTAAAACTAGTGGAGCTAAATCCTTGAGCCAAAACACACACACACACACACACACAACTAATAATCAACATAAATTAGTCCCAAGGGTTAGCTCGATTAGTAAATGTTCTTGTGCAAAGGTGCACAAAGGTCTCAAGATCAAATTCTATCGAGTCCTTTAGGGTTATCATTTGGTATTTTGAATGACAATTATTGTTGGGATACTTGCCCAACTACATACTTAGTGACATACTCATTTTTTTTTCCATTTTTCCTACTATTTAGGAGGACTAATATTTATAGCATGTCTATTTATAGCAAGTTTATTTTTAGCTGGTGGATTCCTATATGTAATACTATGGGAAAATACCATGGGTTTCCAAAACCATGGGCTCATAAACCACCATTAGGAAAAATCCTATTTTTTAGCTACCATTAGTCCAATTCCTATTTTTTAGCCACCATTAGGCAAATTCCTATTTTTTAGGAGATAATTCCTATTTGCTTAATTTTAGGAGATATTTCCTATTTCATGGCTATAGAGCGCACTTTATCAAGAATATTATCCTCCTAGGAAGGTCATATTACTCATCTAATACTTGGAGTTAACTCACTTCACTTATTTACTGACTTTCCATAATTAGCAAATTCTCACTTAGTTAGGACTTTAGTTCCATTCTTGGACTTTAGTCTTATTCTAGGATATTTTTTATATTATGGAGTGCATGTTGACTTCACGTAGACTTATCACTAAGTTCCCACCTATATTTTTGACCTATTCTTATTATTAACAACTTTTGACTTTAGTTAATTGTTGCTATTGGGAGAAATTACTTTTTTACTTGAGCATGCACATGGAAATCCCAACCTAGTGCACATTAATCCTCATGTGGAGAGTCCTATATATTGTACTCATTATCAAGGATTAATACATTGTGATTAGAGTTGGTTTCTTAGTCTCTTATGTGTGAATATTGATTCTATTTTTTGTTTGAATACTGAGAGGGGGGTGAATCAGTATGGTCACTTTTTACTACTTTCAATAAAAATATTCAAACTTCAAATTTATCAACAATATATCATTTATTATTTCATGAAATATTTCATGAGAATATAACCATAATTAGTACAAATAAACAATATAACATCGGATACACAATACACCAAAATTTACATGGAAACCCAAATGGGAGAAAACCACGAATTTCTTTCTTATATATTTCAAGAATACATTCATAGGAAGCACCAACTTCCAAATTATCCTTCATTGAATGGAAGGAGGCACCAACCCCCTAATTTATAGGCACCAAACTAAAGGAAGCACCAACTCCCTAAATTCTCTGACACTAACTAGAAGGAGGCTGCAACCCCCTGATTTACAAGCACCAACCTAAAGGAGGAAAAAAATTCGTGAGTTCTCCGACACCAACTGGAAGGAGGCTACAACCCCCTTTCCTTTCACTGTCCCACTTCCCTGAAATAAAAGTGTAGAATCACTGTCGCTACCACTGATATTTCCATTGCCAATGTCACCAATACATCAACCAACCTGTCACTGTCACTGTCACAACAACCTGTGACTACCAATGTCACATCAACCTGTCATTAATGATCAACCAATCATCCAACCTGTCACTGTCTCTATCATTGATATACCATCATCAACCAATTATGCCCAGATCTAGTCACATGGATACCAAAACCATCACCAAACCATGTACATCAATCATCACCATAACCTGTACCAAACCATGTACATCAATCTTCAACTAGAACCTGTACCATACCATGTACATCAACCATGTACCATATCATCCATCAAACATGTACCAAAATTGTACCATATCATGCATCAACCATGCACCAAAAACTGTACCATACCATGTGCATAAACCATGTACCATCTCATGTATCAACCATATACCAAACCAAGTACATCAACCAGATATCATCAATGAAGTGCCTCAAGCATAACCAACATAGCCATAATACCAAGATACCAATATAGCCAAAATGTGCTACTAATCAATGTATCATAACATCACTAAGGTGTACCTCAACATGTACCAACGTCATCAATACATGCACTTCATACATGTACCAAGAATATGCCTCACACCATGCACCAAATATGTGCCTCAAACATATACCAATTCCTCAACAAGGTATCAAAGGCATGACCATCACATCATCAACAAGTAACCAAGATATACCTCAAACCATGTGCCCCAAGCATCTGCCAACATCCATAAACCATGTACCATGAGATACCATCAAACATGTGCCATATCAGTCATTTACCATACAACAAACCATATTCCAAGTATCCAAGATGTGCCTCTAACAATGTATCATACCATCACCAAGGTGTACCATGACATGCCTCAAGCATGTACAATAACAACATAAGCATAAACCTAAAAAATAACACATAAACATACCTCTGATCCTATAGCTTACATGATACACAAGATTACAGACCTGTAGCTCTTCCTCAACTTCAACAACAAGAGAATACAATCTTCATCAAACTTTACCTCAGTCTCACGGGACTAGTTTTGGATTAGTCAAAAACCCTAACTTTCAACAAGAATAACTCCGTACCTATAATGAATAAATGTATGAAATTTTAACCATAGATAGTCTGAGATCTTTCTTCCATCTCCTCAAAATTTCAGGGTCTGAAACTTCTCAGAACAAAAGTTATAGTGACAATGATATACCTTTCTTAATTCTATCATATTCTAGAGAGCGAACTTGTACAACATGCCACACACTCAATATTTAATATATGATTTTGAAACTCACACATGAGGTACTACAGACTGTTATATTTCCACTAAAATTGGTCTCACAGAATATGGATCCTCTATGAAGAAGTTATGACTATTTTACTCAAAACACCTATTTGAGACTAGTTTCAGGATTAGTCAAAAACCCTATCTTCCACAAAGTGTATATACACAGGTACCTTAGCATGTCTTATCAACCTCCATTTTTTGATATCTGAATCATTATTAAAAAAAAACATTATATAAAAAATGGTAAGATGACCTTTAAATAACATACCTTAGAACACATCATCACAAGACTTCATCCTCCCTTGGAATTTCACTCTTCTTCACTTGATCTTCCCTCTAAAATTCACCTCTGATATCCTTGGTTACCTCAGATAAGAATTACTTACTCACATAGAAGATATTCAATAGAATGTGTGTGTGAATGTACTTATGAGTGACTTCTTGTGGTGTATATATACTTTTTCTAAGTAACCTCTTTCCTTAACTTTAGGGATTCTTGAAATTTATTGTTACAACCACTTTACCCTTTCATTAATTACTTTTAATCAATTAGGGGATTCTTAACCCATCTTTGGGGCTTCCATAGGCTTCTTAGCCCATGTTTTTGGCTTCCAACTTCATGACCTCATAATTCCTCAACCATGAGTAATTACGTGAGGTTCCACCTACCATTGGAAATGACATGGTGAGGACTATCCATCTATGAGTGTTTTACCTGCATTTGCAATGTCCTTCATGTCCTAATTCCTAAAACAACTTTGAGCTTCATGAACACACATATGGGTTTCTTGTAGACTTCTACAAATCGTCTTCCTATGAGGGCCATGCTTAGAGATATGCCATAATGGGACCACTTTGGATACTTCTCCAAATACACCCATCACATTTGTTGACATCAATGAAAACCACTGCTTGTTGATATCAATGACAACCAACTGTCCAACAACATCAATTACAACCAATTGTCCAACAATACCCCCCTTTGGAATTGATGGAAACACTCATACTCCACCTGTGAATGATGTTTCTCTCCCCCTTTGACATCAATGGAAAAGGGTATCTCCCTTTGGGGATTCTCTCCCTATCTTCATGTTTCTAATATGCCTCTTCAAATATTTATCTTTCTCCTCCTTTGAAATTATGTGTAAAAGGGTAACTCCCCCTGTCGATATAATTTCTATGAACAATCTTTCTCTGACTTCATGCACTCCCCCTATCTTCATGCTTCTGATCTTTGACAAATTCTCTTCCTTGAATTTTCTGCAATATGTGGTGTATATCAATGCTTTATTTCCTCTCTTCTAGTGTTCTTTGCTCATTGGTGCTTCCTCTTGTAATTCAATGATATATATAAAAATAATTCAAAGTTACTTGACTTAAAATCTTCATGGCTTGTCAATTTCACATTAATGACATGTTTTTCAACAATTTCCTTCTAAAGATATAACTTTTGCTCACAGTTTCTCTTCCCTGTTCTGTTGTGTCTTTCACTACTTTCCTTCCTATGAATAACTGATTCCACTTGTCCACTAATTCCATTGATCCCAATTGTTAATTTTGTTTCATCCCCTGTCATGTATCTGTTTAGACTTATCAAATATCTCATGAATCCATTCCTATCCATATGTCATAAAATTGTCTGTGACTTTGCTACACAATGCTGACCCATCTACTGATTACAACATATTCCAGCTTCCATTATCAAACCATTCTGAAATTTTCAATACTTCAGACTACTTGAAATATAGTTTTATGATCTATAGACCTACTTCTTAGACTCCCCTTGTTCAATATTCATATTTACCGAGAGTATCTAAGATAAATGGTTCAGAAAAATATCCACTCTGATGCAGAGTAATCTTCCTCTTTATCTGTAGATTCATCAATATCCTCTTTATGAATTTTGAACTCTTCCTCTTTTCTTGTGGATTCATCATGATCTCTCACTACTGCAAATCCTGTGAGTACGATCTCTAGGACCTGGTCTTCATTAACCTGTTCTTCTTATTTTTCATTTCTTCTCGAAACCTTCCTGTATATGACATCTTCCTTTTTTCCTGTAGAGTTTTCTTGATCTCATACTATTTCCAAGCATGAGAGTATGAATTATGGGTGTCATTCATTCATTCATTCTTCCTTTACCTGTTCTTGTTTTCTTTTCCAATTTTTCTTATATCTGATATCAATGTTCTCTTTCATAGAAGTATCCATCATGCTTCTACAATCATGAGCTATATGTCCATAGTTGTGGAACTTGTAACATTTAATATTATATGGAGTCATGTATGCATTTGTTGCTTGACTATTTCTTCCATAAGCTCTGCAATCTGCAACTTTATGTCCAATTTAGTACAAATAAAACAATGACCATAAAATAAATTTTTGTACCTGGGAGTGAATGGTCTTCTTTGTGATGTATTCCTTCCAAACTCATGCCTTGGATGATCACGATATTCTCTTTTGTTGTTTCCTTCATAATGATTGAAGCTTCTTTGATTCTTGAATGTTGAGGGTCTTCTTTGATATCTGTCTCTTCTGTAATCTTATTCTTGAGTTTTATTCATTTATGGAATGTTCTTCTTTGAAGGCTCACATGATTCCTTATTAATAGGGCCTTTGATGAATTCTACATAAATCTTAGTCTTCTCTTTATTCTTTCTTTCTAGCAACTTGCAAAATTTCTCTTCAACTTTCTTTACTGATGATGTGGAGATTTCTCTCTCTTCAGTGTTCTTGCTAAGCTTGACAATTTTAACTCTTAATGTGACAACTTCTTCTTCAAGTGTCTCACATTATTCTTCTTTCTTCATCATCTCGATCTTCATGACTTCTTCCTTTCTCTTTGCTTCTTCAAGTTGGGGCTTCAAGGAGACAATTTCTTCCTCAAGTCTTCTTTTTTGTTGAATGAATTCTGCTTCAAGATTATTTAAACCCTTAGATCTTTCCTTGAGACGGATATTCAAAATATCTTCTCTCTTATCTACTTGCTTTCTTTGTGCTACTATTTCAGCTTCCAAAAAATGCTTTTCTTCCAATTGTCTTTTGTGTGTTTCTTCAATTCTTCTGGCTTCTTCTATTTGGAATTTTAGGTTTGTAATTATATGTTGGAATTCTTTAGAGATGGGATTTTGAGACTCTCTTTTTATCTTGATCAATTCTTCCTCGAGTGACTCATTTTTTTCTCTTTATTTGATAAGCTTGTTTAAAGCACCGGTTAGGTGTCTCTCATAATATTCTTCTTCTAAATCTGTTTGACTTATTTCTTCCCATACTAAATCAACATCTTCTTCATCTTCTTTATTCTGATTGGCATGTTATGGATCTATAAAGTATATATTATGTAGCTTATCCCAAAGTTCTTTGGGTGATGAAAATTGTCACGCTTTATATTTTACTAAATCACATAATCCTTCCAAGATGAAATCCATTTCTATTTTGTTGTTTCTCTTCAATTCCTTCCTGTCTACAGTCTTCGGTTTATTTTAACCAGTGTATCATGTAACAACCGAGTACCAAACATCATACCCCTGTTTTTGTAAATATGTTTTCATTTTATTGTTCCACATATAATATTTAGATTAATTTGACGATCAAACCAAGGTATTCCATTAGCTCTGTGTCCATTAGCCATGACATCCATGATCTACCTTCCAGTGGTTAAACTGATTTCTTGAAGGACTTGCTCTGATCCCAATTGTTGGAATACTGAGAGAGGGGGGTGAATCAATATGAGCACTTTTTACCACTTTTAATAACAATATTCAAACTTCAACTTTATCGATAATATATCATTTATTATTTCATCCAATATGTCATGAGCATATAAACAAAAGCAATACAAATCAACAATATCACATCAGATACACCGTACACCAGAGTTTATGTGGAAACCCAAATGGGAGAAAACCACATAATGTTTTCTTATATATATCAAGAATACATTCATAGGAAGAACGAAATTCCAAATTCTCTAGCATCAAGTAGAAGGAGGCACCAATCCCTTGATTTACAAGAACCAACCTAAAGGAAGCATCAAATCCCTAATTTCTTTGGCACCAATCGGAGGGAGGCTATGCCCCCTCATTTATAGGAACCAACCTGAAGAAAGCACCAACTCCGTGAGTTCTTCGGAACCAACTAGAAGGATGCTACAACCCCATTTCCTTGCCCTGTCCCGCCACCTTGAAATATAAGTGTAGACTCACTATGACTACCACTGATACTTCCACTACCAATGTCACATCAACCAATCTGTCACTGTCCACATCAAATAACCTGTCACTGTCACTATCACATCAAACTGTGACTTCCACTGATGAGCAACCAATCATTCAACTTGTCATTGTCTCTATCACTGATATACCATCATCAACCAACTATACTCAAATCCACTCTCATGGATACCAAAACCATCACGAAACTATGTATATCAACCATGTACATCAATCGTCAACCAAAACCTATACCATACCATGTACATCAACCATGTACATCAAACCTATACCATATCATGCATCAACCATATACCAAACCCGTACCATATCATGCATCAACCATGTATTGAAACCTATACCATACCATGTGTTAGCACTAGGAATCACCCCCACACTGTAGAGAGGATAAGCCTAGTACCCATCAGATAATATGTAAATGTAAATGAGTTTTTAAGACGTCAAATCGATAAGACTCAAGATAATAATGTTCTAACTCAGAAATCTGGGCTAGCATGCACAAGCAATTGAGGTCTTGATCAACTTCATTCAGTAAGTGGGAGTAAAGGTGAATATAAGGAAGAATTTAGTGAGGAAAATGTAAAGGTTTTCTATGGACATCAAGTCTTCAAGCAACCTAAGGAAGAAAAACTCAAACACGAGATCTTCTTGAATTCAAAGCTTAAGGAAACTAAAGAAAATCATAACAATACTATAATCAAACATTCATCATAATACAACTACAACAATCCCATGTCAATCATTCAACCATGAACACTTCAGTATAAGAGGAAATAATATGGAATAAGAAAAGATGACTTATATTAATCAAGAAGTCTCAAGTCAAGTACATAACCAGAGAACCATTATGCTTCACCAAAATATTAGAATAAGGGAGCCTAGCTCAACCATTCGAACCTACTAAAGCATTTAGAATGCCTATTTATAACAAGAAGGGAAGGCCACAACTAGAGGTGTGAGTTCACATTCCTCCCATAGGATTCTCTAAATCAGTTATTCAAACTAACAATTGTGCTAACAACTATGCTACAAAAAAGGACAATGTTGGCAACCAATACAACAAACTCTTAACTGATAATGTCTTCATTGATGCACATCCCTTTCTATGCCAAGTGTCCTGCATAGGTTGTAAGTTTCCATCATGATACCACCTATGGTATTAGTCATTCTCCACATCATTATCCACCCACAAGAGTGGTGAAATCGAACCCCTTGATTATAGGTATCAATTGGTAGCATCATTCAGTAGCGCGTTGGGTAGCGAGTTTTTGTAGCTCCTTCACAAAATACTGTGCACATTTCGTAGCGCAGATCCAAAACAGGCCTGCAGAATTGGTAGCACTGAGCTTGTGTATCTCTGTGTGTAATTCGGTCCCTGTGTGAAATTTGGTAGCGCCATAATGAAGTGGTCCTGCAGAATTCATAGCGCACGTCATCAAAACAAATTTGGTAGCGCCATCGTTACGTCGCTCAGGAGATTTGGTAGCACCCTGCGGAATTCGCAGTGTGATCGTTACACTAGTCCTAGGATATTTGGTAGCACTGTAGGTAGCAACTGGTAGGACATGATAAATAGAGGATTGTGTAGTGCCATAACCCTACAAAATGTCTGTGCTCTTTCTGTATGAGGAGACTGATCTTTTGAAAAGCACAAAAAACTTGAGCTGAATTCGTTAGAAGCCTATAAAGAATGTATAAGTGGCAAGAACATAATACTTCCTTGATCACTTACCCTTGAAAAAAGAGGCCATTCTAAAAAATGGAGCTTAGATTCCCCCAATAACTTCATCAACCTGACACTCCTTCTTGTAGAAGGATGAATTCCTTCTGGAACAACATCATTCTTTCCTTTTGTAGTGACAGACTCCTTAACTGGAGGTTTTCTTTTCTTCACTACTGGTTTCTCCTTTTCAATGACAGCTTCAACCAACACATTCAAATTCCTCTGAGCCACCTCATTCTTGAAGTGTTGCAACTCTGGTTTGAGTTTTCTATTCTGAGACTAAAAATCTATGTTTTGTCTATAAAGTTTCTTGAGTTGTTTATGGAGAGGAAGAGCTCTTATAGATGCAAATCTTACCAAATCAAGAGTGTTGCTGTAATTATCCATAATCTCTTTCATCTTGATTCTTTCAGATAAACCCTTTGATTTCAAGCAAACAACCTCCTTCCTAGCCTCCCTAAGTTGTCTAATCAATATTTTGAAGGTGTGATGGCTAGGTGGAGTACTAATGTTGATAATCTCAACAAGATTCTTCATGGCTTCACCTTCATCTGTCTGCTGCACAGGGGCTCTGTCTACCACCTCCATAGGATTCTCAATGTGTTTTCCTTTATCTTTCTTTTTCTTCAGAATAGAAGCCTTAGGTAAGACTTGTTCTTCAAAAACCTCCTTGAGGGTTGATGACCTTGTGAAAGGTTTTCTGACCTTTGTGCCAGCTTCTGAGGGAGATGAAGACAAAATCAATTTCCTTCCTTTCTTGATTGTGGCTTTAGTAGATGAATGGACCTCTTCCAATTATGGTGCAGGAGGAGGTGAAGAGTATCTCTGTGGGAATGATATGCCTCCTTGTCTGCTTCTTCCACTTCCTTAACAACTTCTTTGCCTTGAGAAATGAATTTACTCTTTCTTTTCTTGCTTGTTCCTGTTGGAGATTCATTAGTAGATGGGAAAGGACTTTGCATCTCCGAATGAGGAGTTGAAGCTGTGTCCAACTTCATGTGAGAAAAAACAATGAATTGTTCCCATGAAATGTTCCTCTTTCTTAATTCTTCCATAACCAACATTCTAATCAATCCAGAATGAAAAACACTAGTATCCACAACCTTAGATTTGGCTTGGAATCTGTTAGAAATTTTCCCCATGCTCCTCAAAAAGTATAAAGGGATATTCATTTCATATTTACCAGTAAAATGAAGCAAAAGTATTATATGGTACTGGTATAACATATTAAATCTCCCCTCACATGTGAAGTATCTCTGGATGATATTCAACATCTTGTCAAAACCTTCATCTAGATGACTTCTAGGAACCCCCTTGGACAAGTTGTCAGTCTAATAATCTATCTTAAGAAAGTATTTGGAGAAGGAAACATTCAAATTAATAGATTTTAATCATCTCTCCCCTGTTTTAGGAATCCCCGTGGCTACTGCAATGGAGGCTTCAGACACCTCAAACTATAGGTTTCCTACCTTAGTCTTAAGGCCATCAAAATGTGTGGCAAATTGCCTTGCCACCTCATTGTTCGCACCCAATTCGTCACCTGGTGAGAAAATCGAGGGTGCTTACATGCCCTGTTGGGTCTTGCAGAGCATGACAGCTGTGGAGGAAAGGGTTAGAGGAAACAAAGCAAACTACAAGCAAGAATTAAACAAAAATAAACTAAAACTGTGAACATATGGATAAAGAAACAATAAACACAAAAATACACTGATATCACCAATGGTTTTGAGATGATCAATTGATGAAACCAGAGCACGATGAAGGAAGGGAACCGTGGTTCCTTCTTCCCCCAAAGGAAGTCTCTTGAGGCCCTCACAAACTTGCTTTCCTTACAATGCGAAGAAATGGGACTGATGGTGAAAGAACTCCCAGCACATCCGCTCAATGGATAGGCGAATGGCTCTATGAGATGTTGCCAATGTGTTATCGTCAAAGAATGAGCCCTTGACAATCTTAGCAGCATAACAATACCTGGAATTCCTTGCGAAAAAAATGTTCCCTCATGGATTTTTATAGCAGATCACCGGGCGATTATGTAACCTCTTCAAAGTGTGAAAAGGGGCTCTTTAGGGATTCATTAGGTCATTAACCCACCTACCCTGTGGATTCAGCTCGGATTTGGGAGTCAAATCAGATTGGGATCTGGTCCGAAAGTGGTTGGGAGGCCGACCAATTCAATAAATGTGCCGTATTAGCAGGTGCACGGGTTTTTGCGTTGACAACCGCGCGTCGTGCGCGCATGCGCACATCATGCGTTCTTGTCCTGCGCATGGGCGCGCGCACCAAACTATTGTAAAGTGACCTTCAATTTTTGGTTACTTTGTATAGTTTTTGACCCTTCTGGAATGTTGTGAAATTAATTCAGTGCCATGAATGACTTCATTGCTGTTTTGAGGATGCAGAGTTCTTGTCGCCATGTGCGAACGAAATTTCGGTGATAACAGATGCCCCCTGATGATGATGTGGGCATTGATGTCCCTACCAAATTCAGAGGTCTTCGGAAAATGACAAAAATAACTGCAATAGTCGCAAAGTAAGACCCACCATAACATGAGAGAGTGTTGGCGTCGAATGTTATGGGGGCCAACGACATCAGGGAGCAATGGTGTTTCACCCTATGCTGTCCGAGATCTCTCATTAAAATAGAGAATGAGAGTCAAGATACTGTCGCCCTTCTGGAAAAGTGTGCTGATGTCGACAAAAGGGGGACGCGACTCCCAGAAGAAAAAAGGGTTCCATGGAATCTACTGAGGTGAGGAAGTGGTAGAGGTACATGGACGGAGTCAAGAAGTGGGATGACTCAAGACTGCCCTTGGCTGGAGGATGTATGAGAGAAACAGTGGCCGCAACCATGTAACAAGGTCGAGTGTCAGGGGGACGACAAGACCAGTGCTAAGTTGTGCCAGAGGCGGGACAAGGTGAGCAAATTCAGAGGGTAGAGGTAACTGACCTGTGGAGTACTCTGAAGATATGGACGATGCCAACAAGGGTAGATGATAAGTAATGCTCCAACCAAGGGTGACATGGGTTGCGTGTGGCCAAAAGAAAGCAAGTCGCCAATGGTGACGACAAAGAATGTAATGACTGGAAATAAAGGTGTTTGTACAATAAATAATGAATAATTTTTTGGGGAAAAAAGTACAAATATAGAAACGGGTGCCCCGGTGTGAAATGCGTGCCCCAAGGAGGGCATAATTGTCTTGGGAAACTGATGAAGGGTGGGGGCCCCATTGGTGAGTTTCTGTATGAGGTATGTGAAATGAGGGTAGGTTCGTAGATGGGAAAATTGATTGTGGATGAAATGAAGGGCTCATGATCCTGCGGAGGTGCAGGTAAAAAATAGAACCATAAACAGATAACCCGGGAGTCCATGTGGGAAAGCTATCAAAATAAAGAGAAAGAGTATGTGGCTGATTCATGACATGATGAAAGACTATCAGGAATCCCATCCCTAAAGGGTAATGAAAAACAAAATGAGTGTCAAAAGTGCCAACGGGTGCTAGGAATGGGACAACTCATGTGGGTGAGAATGCTACCAGGTTACAGTACCGAAGATGCAAATGGAGGTGTGGGTACTGCAGAGCCGGGAATGAGGATCCTAAAGGCCAATATCAGAGGGCGTGACTGGAAATGTAAATGCAATACAGTGGGATAGACTACATGCCAGCACTGAATATATACCTGAAGGGATGATGTTGACGATCGATGAGCAAGTACCTGCACACATAACAACCAAATACCCAAAGTGAACAATATCTGAAGAGAATCAAAGATATGAGCATGTATTTGACAAATGTGACCATGCGCGTGCGTACCTGACCATGATATGAAAAAAAAAGCGCCCCGGGGGCTTTGGATGAAAAGTGACCTAAGGACAGCCGTGACGTAGGCGGCGGGATGCTGATCCCGTGGCTGAGGACGGTTTGAAAAACGGACACCGTGGGCTCCCGGAATGTTGAGTGGAAGTTTGGCAAAAAGCCTATATATAGCTGTAGGGCCCACATTGCCACCTCATTTGTACCTGCTACTACAGTGACTGGATGAGCAGATTGTAGAGGAGATTTGGAGTTTCAGAGAGCACGAGGTATCCGATCGATGGTGTGCGAGTTTCAGGTTAGTGGTCTGATCATCCTGCATAGAAATAGGTTTCCAATTTTGGGGCAGGGTAGGTACGGGGGCCGTACAGGGGGTTTAAGGGGTTTTTTCATAGGATGTGGGCCCACATGCACGGGCGATTCAGTGGAAGGCGCGCATACGTGTGCGCCTGTCCACATAGTAGACGCGCATGGGTGCACGTGGGTGGGAATTTAAGGCGCGCCCTAATGGCGCGCCTGTGAGGTGAACAGGCGCGCATTACTACACGCCTGTGGGGTGAATAGGCGCGCTGCAGAGCGCGCCTGTGGGTTTGACAGGCGCGCCCTAGCGCGCGCCTGTATTGTGAACATGCGCGCTCACGAGCGCGCCTGTGAGAAAAATAGGCGCGCATACGTGCGCGCCTGTATAGTGAACAAGTGCGCATGTGTGCGCGCCTGTGGGTGGTAAAACCGCGCTTTAGAGGCAAGTTTTCAGGGTAAAAAAATAGCCTTTTTGATGCATTGGATGGTTGCATAAGCTAATATAGGAATCTGTGTTGTGTGTAGGTGGCTAGCAATGATCATGGATGTGTGGTGGCATGAGCGAGACTGGTCACAGTTGCGAGATACTGTGGCCAATGCAGGGCCTGCAGTTCGAGCGGCTTTAGCAACCAGTGGGTTGCTAAAGTTCTTTGAGTGCCCGTTGATATGGGCACATGAGTACTTACTCCAGTTTCTGCTCCAAATGTGGAGCCCAGATCTGCACTGCTTCCTCGTGCGAGGAGAGAAGATCCCCTTTACCGCGGTGGAGGATATATATTTCTTGACTGGGCTCCCCTTTCGGGGAACACCACTGCCGATAGAGCCTGTGCTGCCGAGGGGTACACAGTTGTCAGAGGTCGCCGAGCGATATTGCTCAAGCGAGCACTACATGTCTGGGACTGTAGTGAGTATTAGTGGGATAGATTTGCTGCTGCATCGTTGCATAGCGGCGATGATTGTTCGGGTGTATGGGTCACTTGCGACCCAACGGATCAGTGGTGGCCAACTGCCGGTGATGGAGAGAGTGGTGGTGGGCCGTGAGCGGTTCACCTGGGGTTTGAAACTGCACATGCGGATGATCACGCAATTGGACCGTTGTCGGTCCACAGGTACTGGGGAGTTTACTTTTGGCTCTATCCTGGTAGCCTGGTTTCTGGAGAGGGTGCCGATGCTGCGCCCACGGGTTCTTCTAGAGGCGCCGGGGGCGCAAGAGCCTCGACTGAGGCGGTGGTCATGTGAGGGGGTGTATAAAGCCCAAGCCGCCGAAGCGAGATTTTGTGTCCAACGGCTGGCGCCGTCGGCGTAACCAATGTGGTAGGCTGGTGAAGGAAGCATCTGTCAATAGCACAAAGGATAGTTTTAGACGAGAGGGGTGAGAGAAAAAAGATTAAAAACACTAGAAAAAAGAAAATGACCTAAAGTAGTGTGACTACTTTTAAGCATAAAACTTCTTAAGGTATAACCCATTGATGGGTTCCTTGAGTGAGAGGCCTTTGGGGGAGGCCAGGATGTATGCGCCTTTTGTGAGGCAATGTTGGATGATGTAAGGGCCATGCCAGAGTGATTCGAATTTGCCGTGGCCAAAGGTGTCATGAGCGATATCATAGGCCAAGACGAGGTCGCCTTCGCGGAATGAACGAAGGTTGACATGGCGATCAAAGGTAGATTTGGATCATTTTTTAGCTGCCTCGTTGTTCTATAAGGAAGATCGACGATCTTCATCCAGCGACTCCAAGTTCAGCAAGCGCTGCTCCATTGGAGCAGTGTCAGGTAATAGCTCAATTGCGGTGCGTAGGGTAGGTATTTCACACTCAATGGGAAGAGTTGCCTCAACCCCAAGGACTAAATGGAATGGCGTGAAACCCGTGGCGATCTTTACTTCCGTTCGATAATCCCATAGCGCGGAAAATAACATGTGATGCCAATTGGTTTTGTGTTTATTGACCGTGCGTTGTAACATGGTCTTGAGGACTTTGTTCACTGCCTCGACCTGTCCGTTTGACTGAGGGTAATATGGTGAGGCAAACTCATGAGAGAAGCCTAATCGAGATGAGAGTTCTACGAAGATCTCATTCTCGAAGTGTTTCCCATGGTCAGAAACGAGCTGGAGTGGTACGCCAAAACGGGATATGACGTGATTAAAGAAAAAACGCGCTGCAGTGTCAGCGGTGTTGTTGAAAGTGGGCATAACTTCGACCCATTTGGTGAAGTAATCAACTGCGACAACAATTTATTTGTGACCATTGCTGGAGGGAGGATTACAAGTCATAAAGTCGATGCCCCATTTACAAAAGGGGCCGACCGTAATGACGGGGTGAAGAAGAGCGGGGGGAGCACGGGCTTTGTTGGCATAGAGCTGACATTGCTCACATCATTTCACGGCGTGAATGCAATCGTGAAACAATGTAGGCCAAAAGTAATTGGCTCGGATAATTTTCTGAGCTGTGGAGATACCTGAAAGGTGGCCCCCACATGCGCCGCTGTGGCAGTCGTTTAAGACTCTGTCGGCTTCGTCAATAGTCAGGCAACGACGAAGAATGGTGTCAACGCCCCGCCGATATAGGATGTCTCCGATGAGGAGATAGCGGGGGGCCTGATGGCGAATACACCGACGATCATCTTGTGAAAGGTGCTGACCGAACTTTTGAGTTTGTAGGTAGACGAGAAGGTCGCCATACCAAGGGTCATCGGAAGCGATGTAAAATAGATGTTCGTCAGGAAAGTCGGTGTTGACGGGGGCGCTGGTGGTGTCAGAGGGGAGGGCCGTGACAAGTTCAGCGAGAACGAGGGCCTTCTTACTCTTAGGTGTTGAGAACTCAAGATCGTATTCCTGTAGGATAACGATCCATCGAGCAAATTTTCCATTAACTTGTCGACGACTGAGTAAGTATTGCATAGGGTTGGAGTCTGCGATGACCTTCGTGGTCCTAAGCAGAATGTAATGGCGCAGTTTCTGGACTGCGAGGACGATTGCAAGAGAAAGTTTTTCTTCGTGTTTGTACTTCAAGGGTGGTCCTGAAAGGTTCTTACTAATGTAGTAAATGACGTGTTCATGATTGTCATCTCCGAGCTGGATGAGGACACCGGCTACTGATACAGTTGATGCTGATACGTAGAGGATGTAGTAGCGATTGTAGTCAGGTGCACTAATCAAAGGTGCATTTGAAAGTGCTGTTTTGAGATCGTCAAATGACTGTTGGGCATAATCGTCCCAATGAAAGGGGATGTCATGACGTAGTAAGCGAAGGAAACCATGTGCGCGTATGGCGTAATCAGGAACAAAGCGTCTGAGGAAGTTAGCTTTGCTCTGCAGACTCTGCAGTTGTCGTAAATTCCGAGGAGGTGGAATTTCGGTAATGGCTTTGACTTTGAGGGGGTCCACAGTAATGCCACTTTGGGAAACGATGAAACTGAGGAGACGTCCAGCGGTGACACATAATACACACTTGAGAGGATTTAAGCGGATTTTATACTGACGACACCATTGAAAAATGATTCGTAAATCATCAAGATGTTGGGTGCGTCTCTTGGAGCGAGCTGTGAGGTCATCCAAGTAGGCGAGGATGATTTCATCTAGATCGTGAAATATGTATGTCATCACCCGCTGGAAGGTTGCGCCGACGTTTTTTAAGCTGAAAGGCATGACACGATATGTGAAAGTACCCCACGGGGTAATGAATGCAGTTTTGTATTGATCAGCTGGGTGGATTTGAATTTGGTTATAGCCAGAGAATCCATCCATAAAGGAGAGAGCCTCATGGCCAGCGCAGTCGTCGATAATCTGGTCGATGAAAGGCGTTGGGAAGTTGTCTTTTGGACATGCGTTATTGAGATCACGAAAGTCTGTGCAAACGCGGATAGTGACCTATTTTTTGTCAACGGGTACAGGGTTGGAAACCCATGAAGTGTAAGCAATGGGATAAATAAATCCGGCCGTACGTAATTTGTCAATTTCGGCTTTGATAGCCGCGGCCTTGGAAGGGTGTAGCGGTCGCTGTTTCTGGCGAACTGGTGTGATGTCAGGCTAGGTGTCGATGCGATGTTCGACAATAGATGGGTCAAGACTAGGCATCTCCGTGTATGACCAGGCGAAAATGTCCCGGTATTCCTGGAAGAGGGCTTTATATGCGGCAATTTCCTGAGGAGTGCAAGCAGCTCCAATAATGATTTCTTCGACGACGCCGTTTTTAATGGAAATGTCGATTTTGATGGTGGGGGAAATGTTAGCCATGTTGCCTTCTTCGAACGCATCAGGGGCAGGAATGAGATTTTTGAACCAATCGATAGGCCCAGATGGGATAAAATCCTTGGTTTCGACCGCGTACACGGGGTTTTGATTAGGAGGCATGAGGGCTTCCTGTGGGAGGAAGAGTGCACGATGATGTAGTGCGTCCTAGGGAGAGTCTGGGTTGTGTAGCTCTCCTAGCATTTCCTCGTCGTTTTGGAAACGACGGGAATATAAGGGGTCGTGATGAGTGATCTCAGTGCTAGTGTGATTTCCCCCTGCTGGAAAAGCAAGGGGAGGAGTACAAGCATAGGGTGAGGGTTCGCTCGACATGAACCATATTTTGAAGTACTGGGGGGTACCTGTGGTGGTTGGGTGGAGGGTCTCCGTATGAACATGAGAGTTGGGGGGGTTGCGGGGTAGATCCTCAACGACGTCATGTAAGAACCATCGAGGTGATGGGAGTGCCTCGGGCTCTGGAGAAATGACATGACGATCCTCGAGTGGTGAAGTAATGTCAATTCTCGCCTCTATGGGTTGGTGACGCAGGGCCACTTAACGTTTCCTGTAGGCAAGGATCATAGGACACTGGTATGTAAAGTGAGTTAATGAATCGCAGAGAGAACAAGGGCATCTCATACGTTCATTGACTATAGTGGTGACATAGCGAATGTCAGTGATGTTTGAAGAGGACTTGGCGGGGCGTGGGTTGTTCTGGAAGTTTTGGCGTACAGCCGCTAACGTCTACTGAAAACGTGGCAGTGCTGGGAAATGGTGAGTGTAATGGCCATATTCTGAACATATAGCACACGCAAATTTAGTCCTCAACCCTTTACTACTAGAAGATGTGGTGGTAGTGGTACTTGCAGTAGTGACGGGTGTTTGTGGAGTGGGATTGGGAGGAATCAAATTCCGTAATTCAGGTAGGGATGGGCAATTGTTGGTTTGGTGGCCCTCTTTATCACATAGTGCGCAAGGTGGTGGGATGCGAGGGGGAAGGGGAGCGGTGGGCTCCTTCTTCTTCCTCCTGCCCCCAGCTGTAGCAGGGGGGGTAGGGAGTATGGGGGTGGTGGGGGTGAGGACAGGAATCATCATGGGGAGGCCTTCCTGTGGGCGAGGGACCATCTCAGGTGGATGTAAATACCACACTGGGATTGCTAACACCATGTTGGGTAGTGTGAGCGTTGTGGCTACCTGGAAAGCTTCTACACCGAGTGGTGGGTAAAAGAAGGGAATTTGAGTGAGGGGTCGGGGAACTGTCTCCCAAATGGGATTAGGTCTCAGAGGGGGTGTGGATTCGTGGACTGTGGGGGTCGACGAATTCGTAGGAGGCTCTTGTGGGAGTGATGCTGCGACTGTTGAGACATCAGGAACGGTTGAAGCCTCCTGAGGGGGACGAGCATCCTCCGTGTGAGTTTTTTTAGATGTAACGACGCATACTTGATTAGGGGGAAGGAGTGGAGGTGCTCCATGGTATGTCCCTAATAAGGATGGATCTTTGAAAATTCCAGGACCCATCTCTATGAGTGGGTATGTGTCATGGTTGGTGTGGATAAGAGGAAGAATGTTATCGAGATTGGCCGATGGGTTTGGATCATAATGTGAGACTTGGTCGATGGTCACAATCTTTCCGTTGTGGGGGAACATGATTGTTCGAAAGATGGAAGATGCCACTGCCTTCATAGCATACATGTAGATATGTCCGAACAAGATATTGTAATCGAGTGGGGCGTCGATAACTTCGATATCAATGAGAATGGTTTTGCCTCCGAGTTCAACGGGGACATTTTGAAAGAGCCCTTCAGGAGATGATGGTCGTCCGTCATAAGCTCGTAATGTAACAACGGAGGGTATGAGTTCCGGGGAACCAAGTTTCTGCCATACTGTTTTGGACATGATGCATGTAGATGCACCCTCGTCGATGATACACCGATGGACGATGATGTTCCGTATTTTTACTGGTATTTGAATAGCGACCGAGGCGGGAAGGCATGGTTCACAGCTATCAAGGTCAAAGGTGATGAGTCGAGTATCCGCTGGGTCGACCGCCCCTAAGGCGGAAAGTAGAGATTTCCATTGTGTAGGACAAGTCTGGAGGACTTCCAAGACTGACATGGAAGCCGGGGATTGTTCTAAGTCGTCTACCAAGCTATAATTATGAGCTGCCCTAGCCTATGGGTTGTGGACATTCCGGCGCAAGGGGATGCGAGGGATGCGTAATGGTGGTTTGGCGGGAGGGAGAGGGATCACCAACGGGGGTCCCGTTGGTGTAGTGTTTGTCTCTGGAGGGATAGGAGCGGACTTAGCTGGATAATGACGATTCCGCATTTGCAGAAGGATTTCTTCCTCACTGGTGAGGAGAATTGTACGCTCTGTAGGGTTGTTAGGGTTGTGTTATTGTCCCACCTGAGGTGGGGGACGCTGTGCATCTTGTTGGGTGTTTATCACACCTTGATGTGGAATAGGATTTTGCAGCACGGCGGGAGGGGGTTGTTGCACATGCTGTTGTGGTGCCTGTTGAGGGGCAGTTTGTGCAGGGGTAGGGGGAAGACCACCTGAGTCTTTCAACCATTTGAAATCAACGATATGGGGGCAATGGTGAGTGTAATGATTGAACTCACCACAAAGGGCACAAGGGTGGATGGTTTTAACATTATTTCGCCCTGGGCGTTTGTTGTTATTGCCCCCTTGTGGGTTTTGGTTCCCTTGGTTCTGGTTGCCCCCAGGGGGTTGGTGCTGTGGGGGATGATTCCCGCCTTGGCCAGGATTTTTTTTATTCCTATTCTTTCCTTTCTTCCTGGTATTGTTTGATGGATGAGTTGGGTTGGCTGTATTCAAGTGTTCAAAATTCTGGTATTGTTGAGCAGCAGAAGGTTGAACAAAATTTACCCCCGCATGTGGATGTGAGGGAGCCATGGGTTGTGGAGGACCAGGAAAGGGGGAGTATGGATTTTGCGGTGGTACCAATCCATAAGGCACATAGGAAGGCGTAGTGCTTTCACTAGTACTATAAGCTGATGTTGAGGGAGTACCACTGCTTGTGGGAATAGGCAGATGTATGGGAGGTGCCGGTGGAGGTCTACTGATGGGTGGAGGTATAGCAACAGAATATGGCTGTTGATAAGGGGGTGGGGGGTAGTAAGGAGTGCCCCCATATACCGGCGGGTATTGAGGTGTGCCATACATCAGTGGTGGTTGGGGTTGTGGACCATGGTGTGTGGTGGCACCTATTAGTCCGTCTGCTGAATGAGACATCCCGGGTTTGTCTTGGCCAAATGGCGTAGGTTTAGGAAGATCAGGAAGTATTGTGTATAAGTATCCTGACTGTGTGTAAATGAGGTCATATTGTTGGGCCTTACTAATGGCTTCCTCTTCAGATTGAGGGAAGGTGGAAGCGACGTCCTTACCAAGTAGAGAGACAAGTGATCTAAG
>ML784907.1:691254-708414 GCA_009831015.1 Picea engelmannii | reverse complement strand
GCGGAGAGTTTCAGTTAACTGACAAAAAGCCCCGAGTCTTGGCGGAAACTTCCCTGATTTTTTGCATTGTTAGGTACTCGCGGGCTGTTTTGGGCTAGCCCGCGGATACCCGCGTGCAGTAAGAAGACAGCAAGCGGATGCCCACGCCCAGTGAGAAGTTAGGGCGCGAGTTCCTTGTTTTTAAGTGGTTTTTGAGGAATTACTCAGCATGGCTTTGGCTAGGAAGAGGCATGAGTTGGCCTGATGCCAGGTAAACCTGTATGGTGCATTTTAGGGTTATAACAGGAATGCTGTGAAATTAATTCAGTGCCATGAATGACTTCATTGCTGTTTTGACGATGCAGAGTTATTGTCACCATGTGCGGACGAAATTTCGGTGATAACACTCATGATGTCCCCTCTACATGTTTTGGCAGAAAGAGAGGCAACCCACCCTTTGAAAAACTTCCCTAACCATTGGCTCTTCCTCAAATAAATGCATGTCTGAGGGTTCAGTTCTGACCACTGTGCCTCCCTTGTGAGATTTATTCTTCTAAGGTGTCTCCATGGGTAAAGATAATAGGTCAAAGGATATGGTGTAGTGAAGTCTAGTAGAGAAAATAGAGGCAGACTTCAATGGGAGAATGACAGTGAACAATGGATTCTTTTTCCTAGGATTCTCCTCTAACTCACACTATTTTGATGGCTTTGGAAAACAAGAGCTACAAATTTCCACACCCTAACTGTTTACAGATCTCAAAACTGAAGAATAACAATATGGTGAAGGAAACCACTGCAATGGTCTATGAAAACTGGGTTAAAAACACTCCATTCCGAATAGTAGAGGAAGTAGAGGAAATCCAACGAAGTTTAAGCAACGATTTTGGGTAGCGCATGCACACACAAGGAGTAAGAATTTGCACGGGCACTCAATACTTAAGAACATAAGAAGATTGCATGTTTAATGACTAAAAACTAGGTGTGGTGGCTGCAAGTTTGCATGAGGGAAAAATATGGATAGATAAGGATGAAGGAAGGAGAAATTTTGCAGACAAAATTGCTACCAAAACTCCAGGAAACAACTACCACCCGAATTTGATATGTAGAAGAGGGAAACCATGGAATACCTGGAAAAATAATGATAACTTGGAGCTTTGCAACTGTTTAGGAGATCACCATGACCGTCTCAATTTCCCAATCCACCTCAACAACCGATCCCGTAGCGCCATTGCCAACTGGTCTGAACTGGTAGTGTCAGCAGTGCCGAGTTTTGAAAACATTCAAATCTTTAAAACCATTAACAACCTCATTAAAATCAAATCTTCGAATGCATTTTTTAATGAACCATAGTGCTGAAAAAAGGCAGGCATGACCTCAACAAAATTATAACAAATTAAGGAAAGGAATAAAGTACAAGGAGTGCACTACGGAATCTCCTAGTGAGTTGGCAACGCTCTTTTTCAAAAAGATGATTTGACCACTTTCAATAGGACATAGAGACAACATGGAAAGGATACAAAGGTATGAGTGAAAAAGGTGACAATTCAAGTCATGTAGGTCATGGGTTGAGTTAGGCTTGGGGTCAAGTCATGAGGTGAGTCAAAACATAAGCCAAGAAAATGAACCTAGGCCAAAAACTCGATGCGAGGGTAAAAAATGAGCCAATACTCAAGCCTTCATTTATTTAAGGTAACCTAAGTAAATCACACAAGAAAGTAAATCAAAAGTTAAAAATCTAAAGGCTTAAAAAACTCAAAACTAAGGGCTAAAGACCCAAGGCAACTTAGTGTGATAACATTGGCTCCACAGGGGATGGCATGCTCCCTACGGGATGCCAAGAACAAGTAGTTTCAGTGCCGTATCCTAGGGCTATGGGGTCACTTATTCAAATAAAAATAAAAGAAAAATGATATTTACAATGGCATGGAAAGCCACTCATGGATTAAGCAAAATAATTTTTTAGAAAATGCCCATTGACAGGGCCACCAAAAACTTCAGAATCCCTTAAATTCTGCAACTTGTAAGTGTTATTTGAAAATACCTCAGAAATTTTGAAGGGACCAATCCACAAGGCCTCAAATTTATCGTGCTTTCCTTTATCTTGCTTGGGTGCATCCCACTTGATCACTAGATCTCCCAGCTGGAAAAATTCTTTTCTTACCTTCTTGTCAAAGGCCTGCTTGATCTTTTGTTGATGGTCCTATGCTTTGTCCAGTAGTTTCTCCCTAGTCTGCTACACTTCTACCAGATACTGTATTCTTCTGATCATATCATCAGGTTCTCCTTGGTAGTCTTGGAAGAATTTTTTCACAGGCAAGGCAAGTTGAGAAGGAAATATGGACTCAAATCCATACACAAGATGAAAAGGAGAGACACTAAGAGATCTCTTTGTTGTCACTCTATCAGCCCACAAAGAAGATTTGAGCTTTGAATCCCATGCTTTCTTGTTGTCTTCTAATAGTCTTTTGATGACATTTATAAGGATCTTGTTAGAGGAATCTTCCAGTCCATTCCCTTGGGGGTAGTAAGGAGTAGAATGAACCAATGTAATTCCAAACTTTTCAAAAAACTTGATCAATGGTTCAACCTTGAAAGATGCAACATTATTTGTGAAAATTCTGTTCAGACAACTAAATCTTGCCATAATATCCTCAAGAAAACCAATGATTACCTTGTGGGAGGAATTCATTGTAGGGATGGCTTCTATCCACTTTGTAAAGTAATCAATGGAAGTCAAGATCTACCTATGCTGACCACTTGAAGTAGGATGAATTTCCCCAATAAAATATAGGCCCCACTGCTGAAAGGGTCTTGAAGCTACCACAAGCTTCAATTGAAAAGACTTGAGCTGATGTTTTCCAAACAATTTTTGACACTTGACACAAGCTCTAATCTTTACAAAAACTTCAGTAAAGAGACTAGGCCAAAAATACCCAACCCTAATAATCTTATAGGCTGTGGTTCTCTATAAGTGATGCCCCCCACATAAACTATCATGAAAATCAAACATAATCTTTTGGTCCTCTTGTGGGTGTAAACATCTCAAAAGAACTCCTAAAGGGAGTTTCCAATACAAGACTTGGTCAATAAGACAATATTTAATTGATTTGAGCTTCAAATCTCTTACCTTGTTCTTCTCCATACCATCATGAGGCTGCAACTTCTGTAGAAAAAATATAATGTCCTTGTACCAAGTGCATTCTGTCAATGGAGGGATGACTTGAGAACCTTTATCAGACAACTTAGCTTGCAGATTTTATGAGAAAATGTTGATGAAATTAACCCCCAAAGATTTGCAATTATATTCAACCAACAACCTAGATAAACCTTGTCCTTTAACCAATTTGGTGGGCTTTATTTCAAGATCAAATTCAAGGATTTTGCAAATCCATTTGCTCCTTCTTCCGTTTATGTCAGGCTGAATAAGGATATCCTTCACTGAGGCTGAATGGACATATGAAATGACTCTTGAATGAAACACATAGACTCTGAAAGACTTGAGAGATTTAAACAAAGAATATGCATGATTTTCCATGATGTCATATTGTATTTCATCATCCCTCAATGCCCTAGTGAAAAAGGAAATGGGTTGCTCTAACACTTCAACATTCTTGTGCAATAAAATATCTGCTACTGTTTCAAATGAATCAAAAGAAAAAATCAGAAATCCTTGGAGTAGTCAGAACTGATGAGCACATAGGCTTCAGTCAAGGCCTTCTTTATTTGATCAAAATAATTTCAAGACTCAACAGTCCATTTGATTTGATTTCCTTTCCTCAACATGGCTGTAATATACTTTATCAATTCAACAAAATTTGAAACAAACCTTCTCAAAAAAATAATTTTCCCCAAGAAAGATTGAACTTCTTTATTGGATATAGGGAGTGAAAAGGTTTGGATAACTTCTACTTTTCCTGAATCAATCCTTACCCCTTCAGCTGATACAATGTGCCCCAATAATTTTCGCTCCTTCATGGAAAATAATGACTTTTTTGGATTTAAAAAGAGACCAAATTTTCTGCATTTCAAGAAGACCTTTTTCAAATGATTATAATGTTCTTTATCAAATTGTGAGAATAGTGTTATGTCATCCAAATAAATGACTAAAAACTTGTCCTTCTCCCCAATAGAGGCAATGTCCATGGCTCGCTGAAAGGTCGCCCCCGCGTTCATCAATCGAAAGGGCATTTTGTTGTACATGAATGTAGTCCAAGGAGTAGTGAAGGTTGTTTTCTCTCTATCTTCAAGAAAGACAGAGATCTGATTTTATCCAGAAAAGCCATCAATCATAGACATCCAAGATGCACCTCTCACCCTTTGTAATATGTGATCCATCTTTGGCAAGGGGTAATTGTCTTTCTTTAAGCTCCTATTCAAATTTCTGAAATCGACACAAAGTCTAATTTCTCCTTTCTTCTTTCTCACTGGGACCAAGTTGGCCACCCATTCAGAATATCTCAAAGGAATGATAATCTTGGCATCCAAAATATTTTTTACCTCTTTTTCCATAATAGGCAACAACATAGGATTTATTTGTCTCAACTTCTGCCTAAATGGCTTGGTATCTTCCTTCAAGGGGATCTGATGTTCTATGATGTTTGTGTCGTATGTTCTGAGATCTTCATATGTCCATGAAAACACATCAACATACTATTTTAACATCTCAACATATTCATCCCTTTGTTCCCTTGACAAACTGCTAGATAAATTGACATATTTTGGATCCTTCTCTGTACCCACATTGCATACAGTTACATCGATGTCATCAGTTAAACCTTTAGCCTTTAAAGCCACATCATTCATGTCAAACAATATTTCTAAAGGACTATTCCTTTTGGAATATGGTTATTAGGCAACTGAACAATATGATGATTAACAGTTTTATTTAGAAAAACATCAGCATGAGGATTATTTCTAGAATCATGATCTTGATCAATATGTAATGCCGAAAACTAATCAACAGTCTCAAGAAATATTTTGATCTCAAGATCATCCTCAAACACCTTCCAATGCTTGACATTGTTGGGTATAGAGGGTCTATATTTCACTTCTACATCATACTTGAGTTTAGGTGGCAAAGGGACTTTGAAATTACTTGCTGAAACAACCAAAGAATTAGCCATGGTGTTCTCCTCCCTTGGGATAAATGAAATATTGAAAGCTAATAAGAATATGTCAACAAGATCCCAAACATCATTTCTATAAGTTCTTAGCCTAGGGTTCTTAGCTTGACATAGATTTTTGATTTGATGGACAATTAATTCAACATCCCCAAACACTACTAGCTCTTGAATCCCCATTTCCTTTACAGCCCTCAAACCCAAAACAAGATCTTCATACTCTGCCACATTGTTGGTAGTTTAAAATTATAGCTTGTAGGACAAATATATAGTCTCTTGAGTAGGTGAAACAAATACCACTCCAACACCAACACCTTCCTTAGAAGAGGCTCCATCAAAGAACATCTTCCAAACAAAGGTAGTTGGAGGAGAATATTCACAAAAAGTAATGGACTGTTTTCTGATTTCAAGAGGAGGTTCAGGAGCATTAGTGAGCTGCAATCTACTGGATCCCAAATCAATATCAAGTGAAAAGGTAGGATGGTTTTTGGGGTTTGCTTCATCACTAATAATGTAGGCCAACTAAGCTTCCATGTAAAGTCTTCTATGCTCCCCCCCCAAACACAGGAATGGTAGAATATGTGAGGTCCATATGCAAGGTTCCCCCAAGAATTTTTATCCAAGACCTTTACAAGAGAATAACAAACTTGGGGGGAACATCATCCACCAAAATATCCATGACCACACTTTTCATGAGAAACTAAAACAAGGTCACAACCAGATCTTTGATGACCCCAAGACACTTCACTTTCCTAGAGTCAAAATAATATAAGTCATGGTAAGTTTTTGTGATTTATAATCCAAGTTCATCCATGAATGTTTTTGGCATGAGATTGTGAGATGCCCCTAAGTCCATCAAATAGTTATGCAATGCCTTATCATGTATGTTCAATGATGTATAGAAGGGAGGGGATGAATCATCTCTATCTTCTATCAAAGGTCCTAATATGACTGTTGGCTTTTCATCTTGAATATTGACTGAATCAATGGAATTTTAGGAGGGTTCGGGCTGCAACATTTTGGAAAGATATTTTTTAAATTCTTCATTTTTTATCAACTCCAAAAAAGGTACAGGGATTTTGATTTTTTGGATCTCACTTTCAAAACTGAAGGAAGATGGATATTTCAGAATCTCCTTGACTTTTGGGGTAGGGTTCTTAACCAAAAATTGGGGGCTTTGTGCATCTTTTTCTTTGTTGCCAACTGCCACAACCTTGGCATAATTTTCTATTTTTGTAGGCTAATTAGAAGCATCAGTCTTTTCCTCTTTCGTTTTGGATATGATATTATATCTATTAGGATTTTTTTTTCCTTCTCTCCCTTACTGAATTAGTTTATTTGATTATCCATCTGGGATTCCTCATATGCAGGTTGGGTCAAGTGGGGGATGAAGAGGTGTCACCTATGCAATGGATCTTAGGATCATTTTCTTCATCCTCTCCTTCTTCATGAACAACAAGGTTGTTTTGTAAAGGATTTTGGACCTTTTGATCATCCCTATCTCCATTTCTTGGATCTCTTGGAAGGATCGGAGGAGAATTATTAGGTCTCCTAAAGTTACCTCTGTTATCAACAATTTGTGTATTTCTATAGGTCTGTTTTCCTTCAAGATTTAACTTTTCCATCTCAACAGAAAGAGATTTTACTAATTTGGTAAGTTCATCAACTTGAGTATGGACAATAAAGGAATCATAGGTTGAGGCTTCAGTTCTATTTTTCTCTTGTCCCTATCATATTTTCTCCTAAGTTTGTCATATTCCACTATGTTAGATTCTACCTCCAAGGCTGCATCTTTCATATGAGCTAAGGAGGCAAATATTCTTTCTCTCAATAGAAGGAAAAACTCAGTTTCAAAATCACTAGCATAGGTGATCTTGGCGGAGGTTTTCGTAGGCTTTATCTCAGCATGGATCTTATTGTACATTTTGTTGAATCTTTTAGAGAAGTTAGAGACAAATTCTCCATCTTTCCTCTTTAGGGATCCAAACTCTGTGATATAATACAAAAAATATTTTTTATCCCCCCACTGTCTCAAGAAATCATCATCTAAAGCCTCAATCCCAACAATGGATTCAGGATTCAAACCCCTAAACCATTTCCTAGCCTCACCATCAAGGATCTAGACAAAGACTCTCATCCACACATCATCATTCTCAATTTTTATATTGCCTGCATAACTGTATAAGACAACAAGGTGTTCTTCAACAGTTATGTCTTCTTCTCCTATAAATTTGGGCATGTATTTTAGGTAATCTCCAGTAGGGAGAGAATTCATAGGATGAGGCAAGATAAGATGGGCATATATAGCAACCACTATGGAATACATCCTATTTCTATGAGGGTTATCACCTACCATTGGATTTTGAACTGTAGGAAAACAAGGAGAACAAGGAGACTTGAATGTGTGCAACTTAGGAGAAAAAGGAATGTAGGAAGGGGGGATTTTAGTTTTCACAACAGAGGGCTGAGTCTTGGAAGAAGATGGTATAGGCTGCAAGGGAGATGAGATTTCCTCCTCTTTGGCTGCAAAAATTTTGATAGTAGGAGGAGTAGAAAAACCTAAGGTAGGAAAATCGTAAGAGACTCTCAAGTCTGAACCAATTCACAATGTCAGGGGAGGCAAGGATTTCAAAATTTTCTTATTTCAATTCAGGGTAAAAAGAGGAGTATTCAATCCGAAAATTTTCAAAATCCAAATTCTTAGAAACTTCAACATAAGGTAAATGAGGATTACTTGATATAACAACTCGAGTATTAAGAATGGAATCATGAAACTGACCAGAAGTACCTGATGCAGTAGCAGAAAAAATTTCTTGATAAGCTTTTCCCTTCTTGATTATCTTCTTTGGGTTAGATTCAGGTGCAACCAAAGGTAGTTGTGTATTTTACCTCGCGTGTCTGCCTTTAGTATTCACAACTGAAACAATGGAGTCGCCAGGTGAAAGATACAATCTTCAATGTACTGAGTTTTAATGCACCTTCAAAATCAATAAGCTTTGTCGGTCAATCCCAGGGAAATGTCTTCAATTCGTTCCTCGACATCGATGCCAAGAATGTTAGCACTAGGAATCACCCTTAGATTGAAGAGAGGATAATCCCAATACCCATCAGATAATATGTAAGTGTAAATGAGTTTTTAAGAGGTCAAATGGATAAGACTCAAGGTAATAATGTTCTAACTCCGAAATCTGGGATAGCATGCACAAGCAATTAAGGTCTTTATCAACTTCAATCAGTGAGTGGGAGTAAATTTGAACAGAAGGAAGACTTTAGTGAGGAAAATGTAGAGGTATGCTATGGAAATCAGGGCTTGAAGCAGCCTAAGGAATAAAAACTCAAACACAAGATCTTCCTGAATTCAAAGTTTAAGGAAAATAAATGTTATCACTGAAATTTCGTCCAAAAATGATTACAGGAATCCAGAATCTTCAAACAACTATTAGTTCACCCATGGACCAAAAATGACCAAAAAATCTTTTTCAAAAGGTCCAAAACTATACAACCAGTTATAAAATCAGCATGCACTAAGGATATACAGGAAGCACATGCACGTGCGCCAGTCGAAAATGTCGGAAAAGCGCACATGCGCCTGATGCGCGACTGTGGATGAAAAAAGCCGCACACACATCAGAACGATGCATTTATGATATTGGTCGGCCTCCCACTCACTTTTGGTTCAACTTCCAATTCGATTTGACATCCAAATCTCGGCTAAATCCAACTGGGTGGCTGGTCAAATACCTAAAGGTGCCCTAAATAACCTCTTGTTCACACTAAAAGTTGGTTGAATAATACCTCAAAGTTATGCTATAAAAAGAGGCCATGGGTGCACTACATCTAAAAGGAATTCATTTGTATTTTTATGCTGCTGATATTCTCTTGGAGGATCCTCTTTCCTCATCAATAGAATGCTAGCACCATTGCACTTAGCCATTCATATCACCTCTAGAGTGAATGTGCTTTGGATTCTCTTCACCATTTCATCCTAGTTCCTCATTTGTAAGAAGAGCTCAATATTAGGGGGTCCAAGAGACCTCCCTTCGAGGAAGAGGGGACCCAAAGTCTCCCTTTCTTTTCGGTGTTTTCTTTCCACTAATACAATCCTTTCCATTGGTGGCATGAGTCTTGCTTGTTCTTTGTTCTAATGTCCTTATGCACCATAATTTAATTGTTTTTATCATTCTTAGCTTAATTCTTTGATTATATTTTATTATCTTTCTAACCCTTTCCTTTACTATTGTCTTGCCTAGATACCCAACTGGGATTGTAAGCAGCTCTATTTTGATAATTTAGGTGACAAAAGAGGCACAACAGATTGACGACTCCACTAGGGATTGCTATCAATTTCTCACCCCATTTGGGTTATTTTATTTCTTCTTTCTGTTTATTTAACTTGCAGGTACCATAACCGGCCCAAGCCGACCTACAGGAAGCCGAATTCAAAGCTGAGTTGAAGGAATTTCATCCAAAATTTTCTTCACGGTCATGTGACAGGTGTGCGCGGGTTTATCGGCCCACAGTCGTGCATCGTGCGCACGTGTGCCAAAACCACTATATTAATTAGCGCCTTCTGCGCACCTGCGTCCATAAGTCTCTTTTAGTTTGTGCAGTGGTGCTCAAGGCACCTTTGTTTATTCTGAGACCCGTGCACCTGTGCAGAAAAATACACATTGTAAGCTTTTTGTGATCTGTGGAGGGCCCATAGCCTTCTTAAAATTGATTCCATGCATATTGTAATTTGCGCCACACTTACATTCCCTCTCCATATAAATGGATTAGTCAAAACATAGGTACTTAGGGGGTTAAAATCATAATTTTTTCCTCTTTTTGTTTTCATGTTGCCACATGGATGGCTTGCTTTGATTAAGGTTAAGTGGGAATCATTCTACATCACATATAAAACTTGCATTGGGACCATAAATTGGATATCAATTGTTGAGTATGCTCTTCTCTTGCACTCCAAAGCGATCTTGAGAATTAGAAAGTGGTTGAGGGACAATTTCATCTCCCTTAAAAAGACAAAAAAATTAGGAGAGAACAACAACCCTCTCGGGACTCCTCTTAGTTTATTTTTCAAACACATATTAAGATTGTAAGGGTCCATACATGCCCACATGCTACAAAGATAAGATAGTGTTGAAATTTACTTTCTTAGATTAAATCACTAGGGAAGTTCAAAGGTTTTATAACGGGCCCATACATGCCCACATGTGCACAATCTAGGATAGTTTCAAATCTTTCTTAGAAATAAATCACAATAGGGAGTCAAAGGAATAGTAAGGACCCACATGTCCACATGCTAGTTTCCTAGGGACTTTAAAATTCCACAAGGCTGTACCAATGACACATAGTAACTTAGGTAATCAAGACTAGTAAGGAACAAGTGAAGTCCACATGCAACAAGGTGACACCTAAATTATTAAAAAATCGACACACTTTCACTTGTTCACACACAAAGTCCACCAATCACTCACATAGTCTTATCTAGAAATCGTGGAGGTTGAAGTAAGTTTCCTCCATTTGGGATTCCGAAACGCCCCACCCCTTTCTTGACAAGACTATCCATTCCCACTTAATTTCAATGAGATTGGTTCACACCCCCAATCTCTCAAACAACCACACCTAAAATCTTTCTAAAAAATCACTAAGTTTTCCTCCATAGGAGGTACCAAAAGAATTTTTTTAGTCTAGGTAGGATCTCAAGGATAGGCATTCAAATAGCTCCCCGTTATCTGGTTCCCACATCATCAAAACAATAGAAGTTGACAAATAGGGAACTTTTAAATCCTCCAAGTCAAGTGTTCCTACACCATAAGGTAGGGAGATAGCCGTGAAGGGTTGAAGGTCGAGGTCCAGTTGTTCTATGCGTACCCCCTTGAGGCACGCACGTCTTGGACGAGATCCAGCCCATGACCCATTTATGAGGCCGAAAATCTAAATGCCGCACTTTGACCGAGGTACCTAGTGACCAAAATTTAGGACATCTACCCAGGTGGCAATTGTGGGCTGCAATTGCACCTTGATCAGATTTTGTGTGGCTATTGGGAAATATTGCCAACTCTTTCAGGATATGCCCCCTCTACCCCTCATTATAACTGATTGCTTCATCCTTCACTAGTTTCTCTTCTGGTGGCTTCAGACCCCACTGTTGAGTGCTATTGGAAGGTCCAGTGCTATTTGAGAGGAAGGACTTTACATATTTTAGGACATGAGCATTTGTTTTGTTTGTTCTCCCACGCGGACAAAATCCACCTATCCACATATATGCTTCTTTATCAAATTGCTTTATGTATGATGCCCTTCTGATTACATCTGATTGAGAAATATATTGTGAAGGTTCAAAAAATTGCAGCAAAGGCTCTTGTTTATTTATTTCTCTCACCACCATTCACACACATCCACTCAGATATTCAGACATCATAAGGGACCCACAAAACCCTCGTCATTCCAGACGCTTGCTAAATCTCCCTCCTATTCTACGGGGAGTCCCTAGTCTTGCCAACTCATCGACTCCACCTTCTCACACCCCTATAAGTGCCACTATCTTGGGATCAGCTTTGCATGGTTCCACCTTACTTCGGTCCACTTCCCAAGGTCAACCATCCACTCACTCTCCTTTACACGGAAGCGAGGGGCCAACTTATTCTCAAGGGGGAAGTACAAACCCACCTAGTCCCCTCCAAGGGTTAGATACCTAGAATCCTCACACTATGGCCATAATTGATCCTCCGCCACTACCTCATATTCCATATTAGGATTCCCTCAACATACCAGATCTGACCAAACTCACCAATGATCCTATATTGCACAACCCCACATGGCCTGTAATGCCTACCAAACTCCCTTCAGACATCCCCAAGTTTGAAGGAAAAGAAGGAGACGATCCAACCAACCATATCATGACATTTCACCTATGGTGTTCTTCAAACAACATCATGGATGATTCTATCCGATTGAGGTTATTTCAATGCATGCTCACTGGCCCATCAACCAAGTGGTATGTAGAAGAAAAATCTGGGTCCCACGCGACCTTTGAATCCTTGACCAAATCATTTTTGACCTTCTTTCAACTATCCATTCATCATGACAATGGCCTTGAACTACTCTCAGACTTCAAACAAACCTCCTCCACACACATTGCTAACCATATTCATGAGTGGAGTCGACGACGTAGTCTCTGCAAAGTTGACACTTCCCCCCAACAATGTCTCAATTGGTTCCTCAAATCACTTGTTTCCCTCCTTGCCAAAGATGTGGTCGCTGCCTTCTCCCAGTATGAAGAAGAAGCCATTAGCAAGACCCAATAGTTCGAACTCATTTATGCCTAGTCCAGATACCTATACATGGTACTCTCAGATGCCCTAAGACCTGTGCCATTTGGCCAAGACAAACCTGGGATGTCTCACTTAGCAGACAGATTGATTGGTAACACCACACACCACAACCCACAACCTCAACAACCACCCATGGATGGCATACCCCAATATCCATTGGCATATGGAGGAATCCCTTATTATCCTCCTCCCCCTTATCAACAACCATACCTTGTTTCCCTGCCTCCATCCATAAGTGGACTCCCGTCGACACCCATAATACGCCCACCTATCCAACCAAGTTATGGTACTCCCTCTACCTCAGCCTATACCCTAAGCACTAGTGAAGGTGGCATGCCTTCCTATGTACCTTATGGATCATTGCCACAACATAATCTATACTTTCCATTTCTTGGCCCTCCACATCCTATGGATCCACCACAAGGACACCCACACGCTGGGGTTAATTTTGTTCAGTCCTCTCCCATTCAACAATATCAAAATTTTGAACAACTGAATACGGCCAGCCCGACCCATCAGCCAAATAATGCCAAAAAGAAAGGAAAAAACCAGAACAATAATAATCTAGGGTAAGGAGGCAACCATCCCCAACAAAACCAACCGGCTGGGGGCAACCAGAACCCTGAAGGGGGAAATAATAACAAATGCCAAGGGAAAAATAACAACAACCTTCGAACCAACTTCCCTTATACCCTTTGCGGTGAGTTTGGTCACTATACTCACCATTTCCCCCAAATCCCTGACTTTGAATAGATGAAAGACTCTGTGAATGGACCACATCCCTCAACACCGCCTACCCCTCTGTAGGCCCCACAAAAATATGTGCAGCAACCACCCCTAGCCGTGCTACAAAACCCCATTCCACACCAAGGGGTGATAAATACCCAACAAGACATGCAACCTACCCCACCAGAGTTGGGACAATATCCCAATATGGGCAATCCTGCCGATCACACTATCCTCATCATTAGTGAGGAAGAAGTCCTTCTGTAAACACACAGTTGTCAATATAGCACACCCCCTGAGTTTTCTCCCACCTTTTATAACCCTAATTTACACCAGACGTGCTTACCTAGCATCATGCCATCTTAGATTCCTTCTTTTCCAAAGCACTGATGAACAACTCTTCTTAAAAACACTTTTTATAAAGGCCCACGTGCCCTGTCTACTACTGCACGTGTGTACACACTCGCTGACCCAAAACAACCTGCGTGTACCTACAAAATCATGAAAAAAGGAAAGTTGTCAATGGAACACACAACTTTGGGTGAGTTAGCTAAACCTTCTGGCCATGTATGGTTGGGTTCATCCAAATACCTAGCTTCTTCTAGGCTATAAAAGAAGGGTTAGGGGTCCCATTTGGAGGAGGAGAATCATAGTAAAGAAACTATACCCAATTGCACATTCCCTTTGTCCCAACCCTTTAGCCATCCTTATGCAAAGAGAAAAATAGAGCAAAGAAGTTGAAGGACAATTGAAGAGGAGCCCATGACCAGGTTCATGGAGAAGCGACCGAATTCATCATTGTAAGTTGATTTGTTGAAGTTAATAATAAAGAAATACTTTTCCCGTCCCACCAAATGAGGTTTTCATGGTTTATTGCATACTTGTTTATTGAATCTCTAACCCATTAATCTATATATCAAATGCATGCGGAGTTTGTTGTTGGTTTTGTGTGAATGCAGGTCAACCTTGGGAGGAGAGATGCAATCGAAAAGCGATCAAGCATAAGGAAGGATCTACATCAAGCGCCTGAAATAAGGTATGCTCACTTGATCTTCTTAACTATGTATTTGCTTAAGAATAATGGGGATTAGGTCTGGGACGACGGTAGAAAGTAGAAATCATTAGGTCTTTTCTGCATGCATAATTTAACCCTAAGTGCTAGTTCGTAGAGGGATTTCCCACTCACAACAGAATTGGTGACTGTACTGGGGAGATCTCTAGGGTTCATGGGGATATTTTTTGGGTATTTTTAAGAACTGGTTTCATTTTCCTGTTTTTAAAGTTTCTGCAAAAGTTTGAGCTAACAGAGATTCTGGTCTTCCATACCAGTTATCTCTGTTTCTTTGCTTGACTGTAATTTTTTTTCCAAGACCCACAGAGGTAAACACGGCCTATATAAGGTCTGAACGCATGTACCCACGCCCTGCATTCTCACAGCCCGCGTGTACACACTAGCTAAGGAGGTGACAGTCGCGTGTATGATTCTATAAAATTTATTTTAAAGAGGTAGTCATCCTCTCCCCTGTCAGAATTAGTCCTTATCAGGGGTTTTCTGGAACTCTTTCTAGTCTTTGTTGTTTGCAGTCTATAGCTTAGGTTTCACCTCAGATTGGTTTGTTCTATGACGTTTTCCTTGAATTGTTTTCTTTTTGTGTTTAAAGTAAGTGTCTGAGTCTTCAAGGGATTCTGGTTCTCAGTACCAGTAGTCTCTACCTGGGTTGTCTTGGTTGGATTTTTTATTTGTTTCAGAGTTTCAGATATACATGCAGCCTGTATAAGGCCAACATGTGTGTACATGCTCTTTGACTTTACCCAGCTCGCGTGCACACGCTTGCTGTGGAACTGTCAACAATGTGCCTGTGGAGAGAATTTTTTTTGAAGGTAAGGCAATCATCCTTTCTTTTGAAAAGAATTATACCTCTTAGGTTTGGGTCTCTGTCATAGCGGTCAGTGACTTAGGTTTGATCACAACAATAGCTTTCTTTTTTCATTTAGAAGTTTTCCTCAAAATTTTTCCGTTATAGGGTTTTTAGACAAGTGTGAGAGTCCAATTTTAATTTACTTGTGTGTGATTTTTTAAAGTGACTCTTTTTGATATGCGCTTAGGCTAGAAAGTTTTCTTGGTTTTGACTTGTTGATATTTTTCCTTTTTGCTTTGAGAGCATTCAGAAAAAAAATAAAAAATCTTTTATTTCTTTGTTGGTTAAAAAGTGTTGTTTTGCATTAGTAAACAGGGAAAAGTTTTTTCAGTTTGCTTAGATCATAAGGTACTATGCCTATCCCTGTACTGACAAGGTACTATGCCTATCCCTTTTTGGGTATTAGTAAACAGGGAAAAGTATTTTTTGGATAGGCATAGGGAAAAGTTCTTTACAGTTTGCTTAGATCATAAGTAGCTCGTAGTCGAGTGAAATCCTGCTTTGAGTCTGCTATTCAAAGATCTTAGAAAATTTTTTAAGTTTGAAAAGTTGTTTAAGAGTTAAGTGAAGTAAAGGTTTTTGTTTCCAACTTTCTGTTCATTTTGCTTTCCTCTTTCAAACATCACTAGTTTTACTTTCATAACCTTTGACTTAAGACAAGCCATAAAAATTAACGCTAAATCTAAAATTCATTAGACTTTTTATGTTTGTAGGGTCAACCAACTAGTTTAGGGTTAGGGCCTTGAATTAGGTTGGAGAGGAAACTCTTCAAGGCCATTAAAATCAAACGTTGGAGTCTGAGTTAGGGAGTGTCAAATTCCAGTATCATGAAAGTTATCCAGGACCCCCCTCTAACACAGGGGATAAACACGAGGTCGCGTGCGCGAAGGTAGTTGAGATAACCCCTCCAAAGCTGGACCAATCGTAGTGGAGAACACATATAGAGGGCTTGTCTTGGGATTCCGTCGATTTCATTTTCCACGGAGCTTCGTGGGTCTCGAATCCATTTGAGGTCCTTAGTTGTCTTCCAGACCACTTGCTTTCGATACCCTTGACAGGTTTTGGGTTTGATACCCTCCTCATTGTGGTCTACCCGACTTTCGACTGTACCTGCCTGGTGACTGTTCACGCGCTGGCAACTTAGTTGCCTATCTTTTTAGGGACATACACAGGTGACTGTGGGGGTATACCGCAGTACCTAGAATAGACATCGAGCCATGCTTTGCAGAGTATACCCAGAGGGTGCTTCCATGTTTGAGTTTCACTTTCACCGGTAAGTTGCTCTAGTGTTGGTTGTTGTAACTATTCTTCCAATTAGTTTAGTGTTTGCTTGTCTTATTTTGTAGGGACTTTTTAGTGTGTGATGTTTTTTGAAGGAATAGACAGCCCTAGAGTGTCTTTGATCTTCTCACACAGTGGAGGATCATGAGCTCCGTTGGTCACGAAGGCTTCAGGGCCTTGTTGACGGGCGAAATTGACCGTCCGTCAACTGGGAGAGTGGAACCGGTCCGGGGTTGTCTAAATAACCCAAGACGTTTGGAATGGACCACCCTGATGAGTTTAACGGCTCCGTTGGCCGCTCTAAGGTCTCCTAAGAAAACCAAAGAGAAAAGCTAATCTGAGCTAAGAGATCTAAACTAAGGAAACTAGAAACTAATAAAAATTAATTAAAACAAACTAACTAACTAAATAAAAGAAATTAAACTAAAATAGAGGAAACTAGAAACTAATAAAGGAACTAATATACTAAACTATAAACTATGCTAACTATTCTATCTACAAACTACTAACTATTCTTATAATAACTCAAATCAACTATCTAATTATCAAGTTAATTACAATTTATTCAAAAATGTACATTACATACAATCTACAGATTTAAATAAAACCTGTGAAACTAATTTGCTTGCTGTCCCAAGACAGCGAAAGTAACTCTTTCTGATTTTATGATTTATGAATAAGAAAGTAAACTAACTGAAATTAAAACAAATCAAAATTATATCTATATTAAACTACTTAATAAAAGCAGTAAACTAAACACTAATTGACCTGGAAACGCTCCAAGTCTGCCCTGTGTATGAT
>ML784907.1:679090-691154 GCA_009831015.1 Picea engelmannii | reverse complement strand
ATCCAAATATTAATGCATTGCAAATTCAACGAAATCCAATCACACAATCGATATAAGAATGTCCAATGAGTATAGCAATGTGTGCGAGTGTTATACCATAATGTTCAAACATCTGACATGCAGTTCAAAACCAATCAAACGTTTAACCGAGGTGTCAAATTGATATTGCATAAATTTGATATGCCAAGAGCTATGATAAGGATCAACAGTAAGGATCACAAAAGATAAAACATAACCCCCATGCAGTTCAATGAGTCAATGTTTAGGCAAGTCATAAAATGCGAATCCAAAGGCTAAATATCTTCAATAAAACCGAGTTATGCAATCCATCGAAGTATGAAAACCGATCAGAGGATACTGCCGATCATGTAAAAATCAACAAAAAGATAGGCGCAATATGCATAATGACACAAAAGGTATTGGCAGTTCAGATAATGATCAAAATGTGGCCTCGAAAGGGGAAATTTTCATGCTTACACTCGTGAAGACTTAGCGAAGGTAGGCGTGCGGAAAGGCGCAAAGCATAAACTCATCGTTCATTTGAAAATTGAGACGAAAAATCAATGTTTGTGAAACGTTGGTGTAGGCAGCTTATGAGACAATGAGAAATGTGAATTGGCTGCCAACAGGCCTATCACCGGTTACACTGGAGCCACCCTCGCGACCACTAAGGCGAAAGCTAGACCAACAAGGGTCTTTTGAAGCGACCAGGTCACAAGAAATTGTGCCCGACCAACATCCGGAGGAAACGTCCGTTTTAGACTTTGGAGAAAAATCTCTTGGTCCATCGAAAACTCCAACCATTGATATTTTGGCACCCAACTTCATACCGATTCACCCTTATGAGTGCCAGAAAGTGTCAGAGGCAGTAATGGAAACAAATGCTGTCACTCCCTTAGGGAATTCTTCAATTCCCACTACGGTTGTCACCACAGGAGAGTTTCCACCTCCTAACCCACCATCATCAGTCCAAGCCACCATGGTCTCGGCCGCCTCTACCTCACACAGTGGTTTGATCCTGTCTATGGAGGTGACCACAACCCCTTTCCCACCAAGTGTGACAGGCCCTCCGTTCTCATACAGGATGCCTAGCTGTTATCCGCAATTTTGGTCATTGTGATGATGTCATGATGATGTTATGATGATAGAAAATCAAGCTCTTCACTAAGAATACTTTCCTGAAAGAAGTTACATTTGTCTGCTTCCAAAAATCATGCTTTTAAAGGGTGTTCGCAGGCTACCTATGTATTTGCCTACGAGAATTCCTGATTCTCGTAGGCTGCTTTAAGCTGGGGTGCGAACTTCTCGCACTGTAACTATAGCCAGGGTGCGAACATGTTCCAAAGGAAGGAAAAAGATAAGATCTCGAATCTTCTAGAAGGGAATCTTCTAGAAACATGAGTTGGCTTCGAATGGTTGTTCAAGTACTGACATTCCAGATATCTTGGGATCATTTCCTATCCAAGTAACTAATCTATATTCTCCTATATATTGAGGAGATTTCTCATGGAAAGGGTTAAGCAAACAAGCATCAAGCTAGCTAAAGATTGATTAGAGAATTAGTGCAAGACTGTATGGAGGACTGATGCTACAACAACAAGAGACTACATCAAGGTCATGAAAAGTGGTTGATTTTCTTCATGCATGAGCAAGTGTGTGTGTCAGATCTAGGAGCCATCGAAAGGAGACCTATGACATCAAGGCTCAGGTTGTAAGTTTCACTTTCAATTAATTCAATACAGCAATATGTCCCTTTCCCATAAAGATGATGTCACTTTATTACGTAACTCCTTGATCATATGTATAGACTAGTTATTGAATATATTATTCTGCCATTACTTCGATTGGTTCGTTCTGTTGTAATCTGGACAGGACGAGAGCATTGAAGCAAAGCTTGGAACAACAAAGATCTAAGGAAAGTGTTCATAAGGTATGTTCGTGATCCTCACCTCTTAGTTCATTCAATAATCTAGATCTAGGGAAAGTGTATTATTCTGTCCTGTTTTGTTCTAGATCCAGGTGGATCTAGGGAGATCGGTTTGTGTCTGCACTCACGGATTTATCCTGAAACAAAATTGGCGACTCCACTGGGGAGCCATCCCTTTTTTGTTTATGGTTTTTTGATTTTTCTATGGCCATTTGCTCTATTTTCATTTTTCTCCTGTTTTGTCAGTGTCTGAGTCCTCAGGATATCCCGAGAGATCTTCTGGGTCTATAAGCCAACTTGAATTTTGCTTGCATTTTCAATTTTTTCATTAGTTACAGAGATTCTCGCACTGTATCCATTGACAGCCTGCGAGAACCTTTCAAGTTCGCACTTTGCATATATAGTCCAGTGCGAACCCCTCGCACATTGCTCCATAGTGGCCTGCGAGAACACCAGATTCTCGCACTGTGTATCACTGCTGGCCTGCGAGTAGATTTTTGAAAATTTTGGAAATTGATTTTTGACTTTTTCAATTGCTCAGAACAGTTGATTTGTGTCTTTTTGGCTTATTGGGTCATTGACTTATGCATCTCTTGCTGTAGTTTGCTTGCTGGAACAGATTTAGGATTTCTAGGTTTTTCTTGCTTTTGGTAGCTTGACTTTCGTTTCTTGGCTCTGTTTGGCATTTTCTTTCTCTCCGATTTCTGGAGTTGAGTGTGTCCGATTGACTAGGAACCAGTGATTGGAAGAGAGTCATGTTCTTTGTGTTTCTCATGTGCTTGGTGGTTCGAAAGGACAATTTTCATTTGCATTGAGGAACTCATTGGTTTGCTTTTAGTTTTTACTTTCGTTGAAAGTTTTGGATTGGGTTGTTTCTTTGGGTTTGTATGATTTGGTTTTCTTTTCTCATTAATCAGAGTTCTCCTTGGAAAGTGAACCAATAAGTTTTCTTTCAAGATTTTGTTTTTTACTTTTTCAAAAACATTGAAAATCAAGTTTTAGAGTTTGTTTGAAAAAGACATATGGAAATCGTTCATTGATATATGATTGTTTACATTGGCATCTGAATGGAAATTGAGCATTGCATTTGCATTGTGGTATTGAAATTGAGTCGGAAAATGTTCTCTCTCTCCCGTAACTAGGATTCATGGAATAAAAAGGAATATATTTCATCATTGTCCTTGCATTTTTGGGTCAGAGTCATACATCACGAGTTTCACTTCCGTTACCTTTGAGGAAACAACAACCTTTAAAAACATTGCGTAATATTAAAATTGATCTAGTAACTTTTTCTAGGGCTCTTTTACACCAACATTTAGCTAGGCTAGTGCTTTGGAGTAGGAAGAGAGACACACTCTCCAAAATCTCAAAAACACACAATAGCATCTTGAGTTAGGGAGTGTAAAATTCCATTTGTAGCATATTGTCCTGGGAAGACCTTCTAACACAAGGGTCAAGCATTAGGTCGCATTGGTGTTGGCAGAGTTACTAACCCTGCTTTGTTGACATCGGTGTAGAGATTGCACGTATTATGGGGATCACTCCTAGGTATACCCACAATTATGAGTGGAATCCTTTGAGTTGGTTTCGGGCTAGATACCCTGCCTTTGCGTGTGGATCGGACTGCCGACTGTTCCCCTAGGCTGTACTGTTGTTTGTGGTGACCTTAGTGGCTTATCTCTCTAGGTTCTTACCCAAGGTGACTGTGGAGGGGAAAGTCTTCACGGTACCTGGAATTGACGTTGATCAAACTCACTCGGGCTCCTTGGAGGGTATACCCACGATTATGTGTGGGAGCTTGCACCAGGGCGTAAGTCTGTTAAGCAGGTCGTCAACGTAACTTTTCCACCTTAGCCCGACCCCTTCTCGTCTCGTTGTTGCGACGTTGGATTTCATCACCAACTAGTGGTTTCGATATTAGAAGGTATTGTTTGCTTGGTGATTGCTCCTAGATTTTATTTACTAGAGTGTGTTGTTTGTTTCTCGAAAGTGACCATAGGGTTTACGTTACAGAGTTTGTTACTTGTTTACAATTGCTCCCCCACGACGTTCGCGTAGGATGCAAGGTTTGTCCCCGGAACATCCAGATGCTTCACAACCTTTGCATACAACAACACCTGAGGGTACCCCTGAGGACTCTCCTCATCCGGGTGAAATCCCCCTGGTTACTCTACCACACGTGGACGTAAGTGACGTCCCAGAAGTTTTTACACCACCTCCACAAGTAGAACCTACAGATCCTCTTGCTGAATTTCGAATTACCAATACTATAGAGGACTATCGCATTCGTCGTGGTGAATGACCTGTTGGACGTTTAAATCCTTCTGAAGAAACCGTTGTTACATCCTCTGAATTGACTGCTGGGCCTTCTCACGGTGTAGTTGGCCAAGATCCTTTTTGGTCAGGTGATTTTCGACGAGTCCTATTTGGTACTGAGTCACCTCCTGTCTACGAAATCAACCCTCCTGTGTCTCCTGAGACAGAGCCTACACTCGAGACTACAACTTATCATTTTGTTCTTCCTCCCGAGATGGCCCACCTCACGAATATTACGAGTGTCCAAATCGAGATTCCTGCAACTACTCTTGCCCCTATCAACACCCAACGAATGCCTGAGGTCAACCCAAATTTACCTCCTGGTTACCATGCGTTGAATCCTTTGTTGAATGTTTCCCATCCAACGCCTCCACAAACCCCAGCTGGTTCTCCAGGTGGTCCTCAGTTTCCTGGGCATCCTATTCCCGGTTTCATCCCAACACTCCCTCAGTTTCCTACTAGAAATCCTAATACTAGTAGCACTATCCCAACTGTTGCACAAAACTTGCACATTCCGGTTGGTGGACAGGGTAATACGATTCCTTTTACTTTTCCGGGACATAATACAGTGACTACACAACCTGCGGTTGGCACACAACTTCCGGGTGGAACTATCCCTTTGATAGGGGGCCCAACCTCACCTTTAGGACAAAACATACCTCCTGCATTGGCCCAGTATTGGAATCAACTTATGCAAAACTTTCCTCAAAACGCTGGGGGGCAGCAAGCTGTCCCTACTACAGGCCAACCATATCCGGGTGTGACTAATCCTATTTGGGGTTCGGGTCAGACTACTCAACCTCAAATCCCTGCTCAAACTCAAGGTTCTAATCCTTGGGGTTACTACCCTATCCAGCCACCACCAAACCAACCCAGAGCTTCCCTCTACGGAAAATCTACTTATGCTCCTACTGGTTTGCCAATGGGGCTTCCACCCCAAAGTCACCAGTATCCACAAGTGAATCGACAGTTGCCTTTTCTTACTACTTTGGATCTGCCAGATTTGTCTAGGATTCTTAATGATCCTATTCGTCACTCTCCCCAATGGCCTGCTATTCCTGCAAAGCTTCCATCGGATATTCCAAAATTCGATGGGAAGGTGGGAGAAGACCCAAATAATAATGTCATGACTTTCCATTTGTGGTGTTCGTCCAACTCGTTGATGGACGACTCCATTCGATTACGTCTTTTTCAACGAATTCTTACAGGTGCTGCTGCGAAGTGGTACATTGAATTACCACGAGGTTTCTTTTCGGATTTCAACACCCTTGCAATGGATTTTCTAACACATTACCAGTTACCAATCCGTTACGATACTGGAACTGAAGTTTTAACCTCCTTCAAACAAAGCTCGAGAACTCATATATCTGATCATATTCATGAGTGGCGACGGAGGCGACGTCTCATTAAACTTGAGCTTCCTGATCAGTTACTGGCAGAATGGTTTACAAAGTATTTTGTAAACAAAATTGGTAAATACATTGCGATGGGAGGTGTTGTCACATAAGAGCAGGCTATTAGTCGTGCTCAGTATCTTGATCTCGTTTATTCACAAATGGGAACCTTGTATGACTTACTACCTGATTTACCTCGTCCTGGAACTTCCAACACTTCTGCTACTCTGGCTGCCTCACATGCAGCTGATGGTGTGATTGGTTCCACTCATGGCCACTCACATTCCGTTTCAACTACAACCCCTAAATCCAATTCTTCTAATGTTCAAAATGCTCCGTCTCCTGCTCCTCCCGCCGGTAAAACCTCTGAAGTGAACGCAGTTCAATCTACACCGACCGGTAAGAACAAATCTAAGAAAGAGAGAGGCAAGAATAAGGAGGGTAAAAATAATAATCCGAATGAGCAAACCAAATCCCCTCCTGTTGATGACCGGGATAAGCGCAAAGCATGCTACCCTTGCCTTATCTGTGGTGACGATCACTACACGAAGGATTGTCCGAGACGTGCCGAGGTTAACAAGTTCCTTCAAGGAACACCCAAACCCTCTACTCCAGTAGTCTTGTCTCAACCCTTCACATCTCAACAACAGGCTTCGTTGGTCATCCATGACCATCCCTCTACTTCTACAAACTCTTATGTTTTGATGTGCACCGGTGATTCCAAGAAAGACAATGTTTCCCTTACCACTAGAGCTAAAGACTATACTTCTTCTAAGGAGAAGGTTGGCGATTTGCCTCCCGATTTGGTACAACTCTCTCTGCCGAATCCACCTACGAACGGTCCTCTTCATATCGAACGACCAAGTCTTGACACAGTCTTACGACCTCCGAAAGGTGTCGTTAAGAAGTCAACATTCAATCCTCACGCACGTACGGACCAGAACTACAGTATTGTGGAAGATCTGGCCCAAGCACCTTCAGCGATGTCTGCCCTTGAAGTCCTTCAGTCTTGTCCTGCGCAACGAAGGGCCCTGTTGAAAGCCATAGGTGGAATTGATCCTACCGATACAAACTTGATAGTATTTGACTTGGAAGACCATGTTCCAAGGTTACCCCCACAGCTTGCGTTTCAAATCCAAGTTATTGTCGTCGACAAGAGCATTTTTCGGACTGTTTTTGATGAGGGTGCCTCTACGTGCGTAATGTCTTTTACTTGTTGGAAAGCCATCGGCTCTCCTCCCTTGAACAAATCACAAAACACATTGAGAGCCTTCAATGGATCTGGTTTTAAGCCTTATGGTGTTCTTCCGTCGTTGCCTGTCACTCTCGAGGTAAAACCGTCCAAGTCGAAGTGGAAGTTTTCGATGCTCCCCTAGATTATAATCTTCTACTTGGGCGTAGCTGGGTTGATTCTATGCGTGTTGTTGTGTCAACCCTGTTTCGTGTCGTACAATTTCCTCACCAAGGAAAAGTGGTTACGGTTGATCAACTTGCCTTCTTTAGTGCCGATACCCACACTGGCAACGTGCCATTCATAGCTAAAACCCCACCGGGTTACGAGAATGTTGGAGTCGGTCTTTTAAAAGACTCTTCGTTAATGGGTACTTTTCCCATACCGCCACCACCCGATATTCCACGCCCGTCAGTCGCTTCTATTAATATGATCTCTACTGTACCTCATGAACTTCATGTGTCTGCTGACCCTTGGATAGTCCCTGATCCTGTAGATCATGTTCGTTTTGGCGACGTTATGCCGTTAAGTCTGGTTGAGTCTGCTTATCAAGCCGTTCAATCGACAACCCTGCCTACTTCTTTTGACGAGTTGTCTCCTGATCCTTTCCATGTCATTTTTCCTACTGACGAGATGATCATGTCCATCATGGAGGACACCCCTTGGGATGATGGGCATCATCGTTCCATACTGTTTCTGGAACAACAAACTCTTGAGAATTATCAACGGATTTCGACTCCGTCGACCATTGTTGTTATATCCACTGTTCCCCAATCTACACGAGATGTGTTTGCAGAAGGGAACCTCAGTAACATCTCGCCCACGACACCCATAGATATTTTCGTGAAACCTGGAATAGTCGAGAACGTTCATATTGGAGCTTTGTGTTCTCCCGAAGAAATTGTCACTTATACTTCCTTGTTTAAAGAATTTCGTGATATCTTTGCATGGAGTTATGAAGAGATGATGGGTATTGACCCTGCTATCGTCATTCATGATATTAAGACATACCTCGGAGCTAAACCAGTCTGGCAGCGCCTCCGTCATGTCCATCCACGTAAAGCGGTAGCCATTAAACTCGAAGTTGAAAAACTTCTTAAAGCCGGTTTTATTTATCCCGTGGCATTGACAGAGTGGGTTTCCAACCCTGTACCGATTGATAAGAAAGGTGGTAGTATACGCATTTGTGTTTATTATCAGGATATCAACAAATCTTGTCCAAAGGACAATTTTCCAACCCCTTTCGTTGACCAGATCGTCGATGACTGTGCCGGTAGTGAAATCTTTTCCATCATGGATGGATTTTCCGGCTATAATCAAATCAATATCGCTCTTGAGGACCAACATAAAACGGATTTTATTTGTCCTTGGGGTACTTTCACCTACAGAAAACTCCCTTTTGGTCCGAAGAACGCCGTTGCAACGTTCCAACGTGCTATGTCTTACACATTTCACGATATCAAGCATATCGTTCAACCTTATTTGGACGATTTGACGGCTCACTCTTTACGTCGAGTAGATCACCCTAATCATCTCCGATCAATTTTCGTTCGTTGTCGATTCTATCGCATTCGCTTGAATCCTCATAAATGTGTCTTTTGCGTAGAATCCAACCGTCTTCTTAGTTTCATTGTTTCACGCCATGGGATCCGGGTAGATCCTATCAAAGTCGAGGCGATTCTTAATATCCCTCCTCCTTCTTCTTTACACCAGTTACAAAGTTTGCAGGGGAAAGCAAACTTTCTTCGTCGCTTCATCTCAAATTACGCTGAGATTACTCGGGGTTTTACACGTCTTCTTAAGAAAGGTTCAGAGTTTGTCTGGGATAAGGTTGCTAATAATGCTTTTGAAGCCTTGAAATTATCCCTCACAAAAGATCCTCTTCTTTTCCCTCCTGATTATAGTCGGGATTACTTTCTTTATGTCGCTGCGTCCGAGCATACTATCATCATGGTTCTCATTCAAGAAGATGATAACTACGATGAACATGTTATCTATTACTTGAGTAGAAGTTTATCATCCACAGAAATCAAGTACCAACATGTTGAGACACTGGCCTTGGCTGCTGTCCAAGCAGTTCAACGTTTTCGTCATTATATTCTCTCCAAGAAGACTACAGTAATTTCACACTGTAACCCCATGCAACATATATTGACACATCAATTGCTGGGGGGAAAGTACTCCAAGTGGATTGTTATTCTCCAGGAGTTCGATTTGGAATTCGATCGCGCCACGTCAAAGAAATCTCTAGTTTTCGCTGAGTTAATTTGTGATTTTCTCCACACTGCCATGGAAAAGGTAGCAGTTGATTCGTTACCTGACGAATCACTTTTCCTTATCATTACCGACGATATTTGGTATGGAGATATCATTATATATCTCCAAACTCAAACTTTCCGGCCTTCTCTGTCCAGTAACGAACGATGTCACGTCCGTTATAAAGAACGTCATTATATTATCCTCGGCAATACTCTTTACCGTCGCGACATTGACTCTGTCTTTCGACGTTGTTTGAATTTTGAAGAAGCTGAGAAAGCATTGAATGAATGCCATTCAGGAGCATGTGGTGGTCATATGTCTCGGAATGCTACTGCTCAGAAAATCTTGCGCGCAGGTTACTTTTGGCCTTCCTTATTCACTGACTGCATTATTGCTGTTCAGAAGTGTCATGCCTGCTAGACCTATAATCAGAAGATTCGGTCGCATCCTGCTCCCCTTCATCCTGTGGTCATAGTAGGTCCTTTCGCTAAATGGGGCATTGATTTCATGACATGTCAGCCTCACTCAGCCGGGGGGCATGGTTATGTTATTGTAGCTGTTGATTATTTTACTAAGTGGGCCGAGGCGATGCCGACATTTGATAATACTGGGAAGACTGTAGCGTTATTTATTTTTAACCATGTCATCACTCATTTTGGTGTTCCTCAGGCTATCGTTACCGATCACGGTAGTCATATTAGGAATTATATGATGTCTGAACTTACAGAGAAGTTGGACCTTCGACATGATAGCTCAACACCCTATTATCCACAGGCTAATGGCCAGGTCGAAGCCATCAATAAGGTTCTCATCACTATGATTCGACGGATGATAGGAATACATAAAACCAGCTGGCACACAATGTTATTTTCGGCATTGTGGGCATATCGGACATCTGTTAAGTCTGCCACAAGATTCACACCTTTTCGATTAGTTTATGGCATGGAAGCCATTCTGCCAATAGAATGTGAAATACCGTCTTTGAAGCTAGCTGTAGAACATTTACCTAATACTTTTTCCGAAGAGGAATGTCTGTTGTATTTGATACGATTAGACGAAACTCGCCGGGACACTACTCTTGTAATAGAAGCCCAGAAGAAACGTGTTAAGGCACAGTATGACAAGCATGTTAAACCTCGTGTCTTCTCTGAAGGAGATCTTGTTCTTATATATGAACAAGATAAAGATGTCCTAGGAGCTGGGAAATTCGAACCAATGTGGTGTGGGCCTTACATTGTTAGCAGAGTGTTAGAAAAAGGAGCGTATGAACTAGTTGATTATGATGGTGTACCTTTGAGTGAACCCAGGAATGGGTTGTACTTAAATAAGTACTACGCATAAGTCATTTGTGCATGAGTACTTGTATTTTATGTATCATACTACGTGAGTGTGTTACTTTAGTTTTTGTTTTCGACGTTATCTGATCTCTACCCTTACGTGACGTTGTGTTTGATTTCCAGATGTCAGAGTTTTCGCTACCTTACATTGGCTTCGCCGACGGTGCTAGCCGTAGTACTCGGAACTTAGCTTCTGCTGCTTGGGCAATCTATGCCCCGACAAACGAACTCATATCTCTACGAGGTATATGTCTTGGCCGAGCAACCAACAACATTGCAGAGTATAGCGCCATGGTTGAATTACTGGTTGATGCTATCTCTCTCGGAATTCATCATTTGGTTGTCCGACTTGACTCACAGTTGGTAGTACTACAACTCAATAATGTATATTCTATTCGAAGTCCTACTTTATTAAGGGTATACTTGCGGATTCGCCTCTTGGAACGACATTTTGATTACATAGAATATCAACACATTCCTAGATGTCTTAATACATTGACTGATGCTTTAGCTAATTATGTATTGGACAGGCATTTAAATCACTTATAAATCAAACACATTAAAATTGTATACAAATGTAAAGTAAGCCGGTAGAAACCATGTATATATATAACGATCAAAGTTTGTTTTTACAAAATGTGTCCGAAGACCAAAATATCAAAAATTGAAGCTCCTGGCTTCTACAAAGTGACATCACTAATGATGTTCACGATAGCACACTAAGGTCCTAGCAACTCTGTGGAGCAAGCGACCCATAGATGCAGACACTCCCACAGTGTGACGCTGATTGCATCGTGGAATCTCCTCCAGAGTCATCTCTGGAACGTCTGCCATCAGACCCTCTAAGTTCTGCTCCACTGTCAGATAGTCCTCAACATACTGTGGAACTGCTACTGCTGCCTCTCCTCGACGCTGGACAGGAGAACTACCAGCAGGTCGGTATGCCCCAACGTCTGTGTTATTAACAAGAATTTGGTGTTAGTATTTGGATAAAACCATAAAAACAAAAAACATTTAAATATGTTAAAAATACAAAGACATTTAAAAAAAATTAAAGTTGGTGTACTTCTTACCGAGGTTTCCCCACTGTGCATCCTCAGGCAGTGCAAGGTCAGGATCACCACGGAAATCTAAGCCAGCATACGCATAATCTTCTATCATCAGAACCTGGCCTTGAAGCCAGTCGAAGAAGAGATCGTCATACCCGACGATCGGTCCTGCCACATGTCTAGCCATGAGTTGACACCATCGTAACATCCGTGGATCCCTAGGACCTGGAAAAAGCCAATCTGCTTGAATTCTAAACATGGGAACCCTCTCGCAGAAGAAAGACACCGGCAATGATCCATAACCAAACTGTTTTAGTTCCCCACGCCTGCATTTGGTCAGTTGTTTTTTGAGACTGCGTAAAACTGCGTCAGCCCAGTTGAAGACCCGGGGCTCAGTACACTCGATGACATACTGAAAATAGCTCTGCAGAGCCATATGTGGGGCAACACTTCCTGCCATCCAAGCGATAGTGAAGAGAATGGTACGGAGAGTTATATCAGTCACTCCCCAAATGGCCACTTTCCCTTTTTGTCGTTCAGCCTCAGGCACG
>ML784907.1:668239-678602 GCA_009831015.1 Picea engelmannii | reverse complement strand
CAAATGGTAAAAGGGTAAAATGGTATGGTAAAATGTGTTATGGATTTATTTTATTTACTTTTTACCATGTTAAAAGTGGGTTTTTTCATGTTTATTTATTATTTTACCCTAATTACTAATATGGAAGTGAGTAAAATGACTTGTAGGTACCCAATACAGATGATTATGGACAAAAAATTTTGCAGTGTAGTGTGTTTTTGTTTGTTTCTTATGGTTTTGATATAAAACCTCAGGCGCCTTTTATCCGTTCTTGTGCTTGTAAAAAATATAAGAACGTGATCGAGCGTTATTTTATCTCTTTTCCGGGCTCGCTGTGGTTATACGAAAAAGGAACCCCCCTGGAGTTAACTTTAAGCTCTTTTCAGACTCTCTAAACATGAAAAGATTGCCGAGCGATCTTGCTATTTTCATGCTCGTTAAAGTATTTGAAGTATGCGTTCCTCGAGCGATAGTTTAACCCTTTTTCGGTCTCGTTGGAATATTGTACAAAAAAGGAACTGAGAGAGTTCTCTTTTGAGTGTTTTTTCAAATTCTATAATCCTGAAAAACCTTCGAGTTTACTATCTCTGGACTCGTTAAACAAACATTGACAAACCCGTGATGGGACCAAACCACTCCTTCCTAGGGTTCGTTAACAATACTCCGAGGGACTCGTCCGAAGGATGAGCTTATATCAACAAGAATATGTGATCCTCTTCAAGCTTGCGTAAAAATAAAGAGGTACTTGCCAGAAATGGTGGGGGAAAATTTGGGAAAGGGATATGTTTCATCTTTGTGTTAATTGGCAGTAAGTGCCGCTCTTGAACATGACACCCCCTATTCATCATTTGAATCTGGTTTGGGAAATCCATTTGTCTCTCGTTCGATTTAATAGCAAGGTATTTCCATGTGTCATCTTTGAGTCAATGCTGCCAAATCATTGGTCGTGTCATTCATATGTTCAAGAGCTGTCCGTCTGAAACCTCTATTTTGAGTTGGCCATCTGCAGTTATCCTTTCATTCCGTGTCGACCTTCCTTGTGTCCAAAGTCCAATTGCCACATACTCTGTTTCACTTTCAAACTCAATTACTCATTTCGTGTCATTGATGGGGGATACATCAAGGCCCTCCTATGACGAGTCTTGTTCCATCGACTTCAGCACATTATCCTGAACCAAGGCTTGGAAATCATTCAGTACCTTAGAGCTTGCATGCCTCAATGGCAAGTTCCTCGCTTTCTACAGTGGGTTTTCATCATTGATCCCTGATCGAGAGATTCCGTCGGGTGTTCTACATCAACTCATTTATTCACAGTCGATGGTTTGTACTGTAGTACCTTGGGAGTCATTGACATCAATGGTGATTTCCCTCGCACTTGTTAACGGTTACATCAATGACCGGTAATCAAGTGGTTTCTACCATGTTCGACTTCGACACATGTAATCACATGGTTAGATTCGTGCTCTGGGCGATGGGATTGAAGACCCTGGATATTGTCTTTATAGTCCAGGTTGCGATGGAGTATGTTTGATTTACGACACATAGATCCACTGTGTATGATTCGTGGATATGTTGTCTTGACTGAAAATTTGTCGCATAGATCCACGGTGTATTCAGGTGGCTGTGCTATATTATGACTACATGGATCCACAGTGTATGATTGGTGTCCATGTCCTTTGTTTATGATTCCATCAGTCTGTGATCTGAGTATGGAAAAGCCTACCTCAGGAATTGATATACATTATATTCCGCTGATTCTTGGATGTTTGCAGGTTTCCGATTAGATGTTCTCTTGGTTCTCGACACACACATACAACTTACAAAGTCTATTGACTGTCACTGGTTCCACTCTCAGACTTTGGGGGGCATTCTGTTATCCATAATTTTGGTCATTATGATGATGTCATGATGATGTTATGATGATATAAAATCAATCTCTTCACTAAGAATACTTTCCTGAAAGAAGTTACATTTGTCTGCTTCCAAAAATCATGCTTTTAAAGGGTGTTCGCAGGCTACCTATGTATTTTCCTGCGAGAATGCCTGATTCTCGCAGGATGCTTTAAGCTGGGGTGCGAACTTCTCGCACTGTAACTATAGCCAAGGTGCGAACATGTTCCAAAGGAAGGAAAAAGATAAGATCTCGAATCTTCTAGAAACATGAGTTGGCTTCGAATGGTTGTTCAAGTACTGGCATTCCATATATCTTGGGATCATTTCCTATCCAAGTAACTAATCTATCTTCTCCTATATATTGAGGAGATTGCTCATGGAAAGGGTTAAGCAAACAAGCAGCAAGCTAGCTAGAGATTGATTAGAGAATTAGTGCAAGACTGTATGGAGGACTGATGCTATAGCAGCAAGAGACTACAACAAGGTCATGAAAAGTGGTTGATTTTCTTCATGCATGAGCAAGTGTGTGTGTCAGATCTAGGAGCCATCGAAAGGAGACCTACGACATCAAGGCTCAGGTTGTAAGTTTCACTTTCAATTAATTCAATACAACAATATGTCCCTTTCCCATAAAGATGATGTCACTTTATTACGTAACTCCTTGATCATATGTATAGACTAGTTATTGAATATATTATTCTGCCATTACTTCGATTGGTTCGTTCTATTGTAATCTGGATGGGACGAAAGAATTGAAGCAAAGATTGGAACAACAAAGATCTAAGGAAAGCGTTGATAAGGTATGTCCATGATCCTCACCTCTTAGTTCATTCAATAATCTAGATCTAGGGAAAGTGTATTATTCTGTCCTATTTTGTTCTAGATCCAGGTGGATCTAGGGAGATCGGTTTGTGTCTGCACTCACGGATTTATCCTGAAACACTAGCTCAGGTACAAGTCCTGTACTTTCCTACTCCACTTCATAGACTTTAGGTCTTGGGGAAGGGAGCTCTAACACTCTTATGTAAGGTCACATGGGGGGCACTTCAACTCCTTTTAATGATTTCCCTTACGGGGGAGGTCATATACCTCATTCCTCCCCTTCGCTCAGTGGCACACATCAACAATCCATCGGGCCACCTGCACACCATAGTTTATTTGGAGCAGGGAGTCAAGGACCACCTTCACATAATATGCCAGTAGGTTCGACACCATTTTCTTTGTTTGGTGTGTTTGGTAACAATGCCTTCTTGTCAGCTGCTTTCCCGACTGGGGGCAACCCCGGTTTCGGACAACCTATTCCTATGCAGGGTACTATTCCTGCACAGACGCAAAACCCAGGAACTTCTTCTGCATCAGGGCCTTGGAATTCTTGATAGGGATCCATTCCCTCGTCAGAATGTCGATCTGGGGCAATTATTTCCACAGTCAATGGAACCCCAGACAAGGTACTATGCCTATCCCAATGGGATCAACATGGGGCAACCCTTCCCAAAGTCCTCCGAATGTGATGCATGCCCATCCATCTACATCCTATTTTTGGAATCAGCCAATGATGTCTCCTCCAATGCAGAATCCATACGGTGGTCATGGCCATGGTTTTTACCAGAACCTAAGCCAGTAGCCAAACTTTTCCTGGCAACCTGGTGCCAGTCAAACTACAGGTCCCTTTTTCCCAGGTTATCACCAACAACCCAGGCTACCTTTCCTGGAAACCTTGCATTTGCTAGACTTAACAAGGTTGTTGAATGACCCTATTTGTCACAAACCGTGTTGGCCCCCTATGCCAACGAAGTTACCTTCAAACATACCAAAGTTCGAAGCCAAGCCGAACGAAGATCCATGCAATCATGTGACTACCTTCCACCTTCGGTGCTCATCTAACTCGTTGAAAGATGATTCTGTGTAGTTGCGATTGTTTCAACGTACTCTCATTGGGAGTGCCGCGAAATGGTACATTGAGCTCAATCGCTCAAGATACTCTTCCTTCGGTGAATTGAAAATGGCCTTCCTAAACCATTTCCAATTACCTATGAGATATGACGTTGGCACAGAATTGTTGGCCAATTTTGCATAGACAAAAGAAGACCATATCTCTGATCACATCAGAGAATGGAGACGCCGAAAGAGTTTAATTAAGGTACCAGTACCACCAACATTCCTTCTTGAGTGGTTCCTTAAGTCTTTGGTCCCACAATTATCCAAAGACATCATGACTTTAGGAGTTTTTTCCGAAGAAGACACCATCATGAGAGCTCAACAGCTTCAGCTCATCTATTCTCAATCCGGTTTATTATACGAGATCTTACCAGATGCGCCACTCTCAATACTTGATAAAACCAGACAGAGATTTGGACCACATGCCGATGGTATTGTTGGTTCAACAAAAACAAATCCCGTTGATCAACTGACGAAGCAGTTGCAACAATTGTCTATACAACACACAACGGCCAACCAAACTACTGTTTTGGTTGCTCCCCCTACTAAAATGTCGGATGTACACACAATGCAATCGACAAATCCAAAGGCCACCCAACAGCTTGAAGGAAAGAAAAAACAACGAAAGAAGGGTAAGGGGGATAAGAAACCCACTGATAATGCTGGTGGGGGCACCACTGAGAAACAGAAGGCGAGGTATCTGTGCAACTTGTGTGCGGAGGACCACCCGACCCACCTATGTCCCCGTCTTGCAAAGGCCCAAAATTTTGTGACATAACAACAACCTGTTGTTTTAACCAATCCATTTTAGCATGGGAAAAACCTAACCCAAGCCTCTCCAAGCACAGAAGGGGGCAGTCAAGGAACCTCTCCATCTTCGAGCAATCCCACATCCGTGAATATATATATGATGAAGGGTGATGCTTTCATATCAACTAGAGTGCATGACTACAGTAAACCAAGCACTTCTAAGAAGGGAAAAGAAGCCAAACTCCCATCTCTTCCTCTACATATTGAGAAGAATTTGGGCGAAACAACGACACACATCCCAAAAGGCGCGTTCAAAAAATATTCTCACAACTCGAATGCAAGGGCCACCCATAACTATTCTGTGGTGGAGGATTTGTCTCAAACCCCTTGTGCGATGTCCACTTTGGAGGTCCTCCAAAGATGCCCTTCTTAGAGGAAAGATTTGTTAACTTCTTTAGGATCTACCGAGACTTGTAATCTGGGTACCATCATGCTAGATACAACTGACTTAAAACCTTGTCTGCCTTACCACGTTGCGTTTCAGATAGTAGTGGCTCACCCCACAAAAAAAATTATTTGCAATATTTTCTACATGGTGGTTGATGAGGGCGCCTCGACATGCGTCATGTCGTTGGCACATTGGAAGGATGTTTTCCATCCCATTTTGTCTCCATCGCCTACTCTTCTCACTTCTTTCGATGGTCGTTCATTCCGACCACATGGTATCATTCCCTCTTTTCCTGTGCAATTAGGAGGGAAGACCATGTGCGTTGAGGTAGAAGTAGTCGAAGCGCCCCTCAACTACAATCTCTTGTTAGGAAGGAGTTGGAATTATGCCATGCAAGAAGTGGTTTCTATAGTTTTTTAGGTCTTGTTGTTTCCACACGAAGATCAGATTGTAACCATTGATCAATTTTCTTTCTCCAGACTTGACCCTTCATTGGGGGTGTCTACGGTCCCGATGATCGATAATCCTCAAACATGCGTAGTCAACGTAGGGGTTGGTTTGTTCCCATCTTTGATGGGTACCTTTGATTACCCGCCACCCTCAAGGCGATGTAAAGTTCATATCCAACCACCATAAGGTTGCTATTTTCCAAGTTTCGTCGTTTCACACGACTTACTTCACCGATTCATGGATACTTCCTTCCCCATCAGCCACGATGGAGAAGGCAGGGCACCCGGGCATGTCCATGCCCTTGTCCGCCACTGAAGTAGCGTACTCTTTAGTCTAGCAAGATTCAACCAACCCAGATCCAAATCCTGCACAAGAGTTCGATCCGCTTCTGGAGCATATTTTGGCTCAAGGTTCTCTCGCTGACACCGATTCATTAGAATTAGTCTTGCCCTTTGATGAAGCAGTAACTGAAGCAATGACTAGTCCAGACAAACCCTGGGATGATCTTCATCATAGATCATACTTTATCCCAGAGTTAAGCATAATCGAGGCTGGAGAATTCACCTTGAATATGACTGGAGATAAGTCTTGTCCTATTAATCCCTTAGCTACACACGAGTTCTATGATGAGGGTAATATGGAAACCATTGCTGAAACCATACTAATCAATATCTCCAGAACCCATAGCGTTGCGGAGAATGTTTTTGTCGGAGCTGACTGCTTCCCCGAAGATATTCAAATCTACACAGATCTACGTAAATATTTCCGTGAAGTTTTTGCCTGGTCTTACGAGGAAATGCCAGGCATCGATCCAAAAATAGTGGAACATGAAATCACAACTTATCTATATGCCAAGCCTGTCTGGTAGAAGCTTTGTCCAGTTAACCCCGAGAAAGAAGCAACCATTAAGGTTGAAGTTGAGAAATTGCTAAAAGCCAGTTTTATCTATCCTATCCATTTGACCCAATGGGTGTCAAACCCCGTGCCGGTCAATAAAAAATAAGGCACGATTCATGTATGTACAGACTTTCATGATTTGAACAAGGCCTGTCCCAAAGATAATTTTCCCACACCATTCATCGAACAGATAATTGATGAATGTGCGGGTTGTGAGGCCTTCTCTTTCATGGATGGTTTTTCAGGATATAACCAAATACAAATCAAACTTGAAGACCAGCACAAAACGACATTCACCTGTCCATGGGGTACATTCGCGTATCGTAAGATGCCTTTTGGTCTCAAAAATGTTGGAGTGACCTTTCAGTGGGCCATGTATTTTTCTTTCCATGACCTCAAGCATATAGTCGAGGCTTATTTAGATGATTTAGCATCTCGATCTCACAAGAGAACGAATCATCCCACACACCTCCGGCTTATCTTTGAGCATTTTCGCTACTTCTGGATTCGCTTGAATCTAAACAAGTGCAGCTTTTGCGTAACATCAGGATGTTTGTTAGGTTTCATAGTATCAACAACAGGGATCATGGTCGATCCTCTCAAGGTTGAGGCAATAAGTTAGTTGCCTCCCCCACACACAATCCTTCAACTTCAGAGTCTACAGGGTAAGGCAAACTTTTTAAGACGTTTCATCGCCAACTATGCCAAGATCACAAAGGGATTTATGCACTTACTGAAGAAAGACATTCCTTTTTATTGGGATGATGCTACCCAATGCTCTTTCAACGCGTTGAAGCATGCCCTCATGAATTCCCCTTTGCTTCGGCCACCTAACTATAACAAAGATTTCTTATTATACCTGGGTGCAACAGAGTCAACCATCGACATGGTCTTAGTTCAGGAGGATGACCTGTTATCAGAATATGTGATTTATTACCTGAGCCAAGGCCTCATAGGACTGGAAATCAATTATTCTCATATAAAAAAACTTGTGTTGGCAACAGTTCATGCTGTTCAATGATTCCATCATTATGTTCTGTTTCGCAAGACCACCGTCATTTCTATCGTGAATCCATTCCAGTACATGTTGACACGACGGGTAATAGGCGGAAAGATCAGTAGATGGATATTCGTCCTCCAGGAATTTGACTTAGATTTTGTTTCAGCAAAATCCAAAAAGTCACTGGTCTTTGCAGAACTTATTTCGGAACTTCCGGTTGAGTCAGGTGATTTTGTGCCTGAGGAGTCGCCTATCAGAGGAGATATGTTTTTGATCACCTCTTCGGATCCTTGGTACAAAGATATACTTATCTATCTCCAGAATTTGAAGTGCCCCACCTCTTCTTCTTTTTATGAGCATTGACGCATACACTATCGGGCTAAGAATTATCTCATACTCGATGATACATTGTATTGGAGAGGTGTAGACTGCATCCTGCACCGATGTCTCACTCACGAAGAAGCAGTTATCATGCTTAATGATTTCCATACTGAAGCCTGTGGTGGTCATTTGTCTGGGTTGGAAACAACCCAAAAGATTCTACGAGCATGTTACTTCTGGCCGACACTAATCAAATATTGTATCGAATCGTTCAAGAAGTGCCACCCGTGCCATATCTTCTCTCGAACGATGAGGGCACATCCCTCTCCCATGTTTCCTATCATCACAGTTGGTCCCTTCACCAAGTGGGGGATTTATTACACTACATGAAACCCTCCTTTAGAAAGGGTTCACTGTTACATCATTGTATCCATAGACTACTTCACGAAATGGGTCGAAGCTATGCCAATGTTTAAATATGATGGAGAGACTACAACTCTCTTTTTATTCAACTAGATAATAACAAGGTTCGACGTCCCGAGGGAGATTGTCACTGACCATGGCGGTCACTTTCAGAACCATATGATGACCAAGTTAACATCAAATCTTGGATTACGGCAAGAACATTCATCACCCTACTACCCCCAAAAAAATGGTCGGATGGAAGCTGTGAATAAATCTTTTAAGACAATCCTACAACGAATGATCAACTTAGCCAAGTCAAATTGGAATTTGATGTTATACTCGACATTATGGGCTTACCGAACATCTGTTAAGATTGCAACTAGTTTCTCACCTTTCCAACTCATTTACGAGATGGAAACAATCTTGCCTATCGAATGTCACATCCCATCCCTAAAGTTGGAAATACAATTATTGCCAGACACTTCTCCACTTGAAGAGTAGTTATTATACCTTGAGAAACTCAATGAAAAACGTCGTGATGCGGCCTTGGCCAACGAGGCTCACAAAAATAAAGTCAAGTGCCAGTATGATAGGTCCGTTTATCCTCGGATTTTCACTAAAGGCGACCTTGTCCTGGTCTATGACCAAGATAAGGACCCCATGGGGGCAGGAAAATTCAAACCCATGTGGTTCAGACCTTTCATCATAAAAGAGGTTCTAAAAAAGGGTGCTTATTGTCTGGTTGACTTTGAAGGGAATTCTTTGGCAGAGCCTAGAAAGCTAGAAATGGACTCTACCTCAAAAAGTATTACTCATAGGCAGGCCACCATGGGTAACTTTTTGTAACATATGTATAGTCTTTGTAATATTACTTTCTAGTTTCTTTTAGTGTTATGGACGTGTCATTTTTTTATGTATCTTTCATCACTGTGGCATATGTCAAGTGAATCCAAGGTGTTCATTGGGTATGCAGATAGTGCTAGTTGGCACACTCAGAGGCTTGCCTCCGCATCTTGGGTAATTTCTTCACCTCGAGGCCAGTTATTATCTTGCGGAGGTATATGCTTAGGTGACACCACAAATAATATCGCTGAGTATAGTGCAGTTATTGAGTTGCTTCGTGACACCTTGTCTGCAAGATACCAGATATATAAAATATGTAGAACATAAATGAAATGCTAGAAATGACAGAATAACAGTAAAATATCCAACATAATCTTCACAATACATAGAAATGATATACAAAATAGCAACAGAAACAACACTTTGATTCAGATAGCAATGTTCACAGGCCTCTTTGAGGGGGAAACCTCCAGTCGAGCAACGCTCTGTTACAATAATCTCCAAGCTAGGGTTTTCATACCCTCGACTCTTATTTATACTAAATGTGTCTATTAAGAGAAGCATCTAGAGGAATATCCTTCTAGAAGCGGAAGCTTCTATTAGGTCTTCTTACATCCGCCTTATTCTATTTTATTGAAAGGTCTTATTAATATTGACCTTTATTACATCAGAATACATTGATCTACCTATGTGTGGGTTAGGACCTTAACATGTTCGCCCCCTTAAAAACAACCTTGTCCTCAAGGCTTGAGATGTGGAAACTGCTGCATAATGGTAGCTGGTTCCCAAGTGGCATCTGCTGGAGTCATATCTTTCCATTGTACTAGCACTTCTTTGATGGTTCTCTGACGCAGGCGACGCTCCCGTTGGTTCAAAACTTCTTCTGGTTGTAGCCAAATGGATCCTTCTTCAACTAATTCTAGAAGGTTGGTTTGAATTTGGCACCTGGTTCCAATCACCTTCTTCAAGCATGAAACATGAAAAACAGGATGTAGCTTCGAATGACTGGGCAGAGCTAACTGATATGCGACTTGTCCCACATGCTTGAGAACTGTGTAAGGGCCATAAAATTTGGGTGCTAGCTTCTGACACTGCTCATCCTTGAGGGAAGTTTTCTAATATGGTTGCAGTCTTAGAAACACCTGATCCCCTTCGACAAATTGACGTTCAGAGCGACCTTGATCTGCTTGCTGCTTCATTCTATTATGGGCCATGACCAAGTTCTATGTAAGGGTACGAAGGATATCCTCTCGGACTGTAAGTGTTTGGTCAACCACCTGGACCTTCGAGGTACCCGGTAAGTATGAGAGAATTGATGGTGGCTTCTGTCCATACACTGCTTCAAAAGGAGTCATGCGAGTGGATGTATGGTATGTAGTGTTGTACCACCATTCGGCGAGGGGTAACCATTGAGCCCACTGGTGTTGTTTTTCAGAGGC
>ML784907.1:599118-665622 GCA_009831015.1 Picea engelmannii | reverse complement strand
TTCAGGAAATCTAGGCCGATCCGTACACAGGTGTTGTCTAATGTGCTACCACTCGAAGGGGTACCAACAGGGGTTACAAGGGTGGCCAACAGATGTGCGCTTAAGAACCACTTGTATTTCCTGCATGTATGAATCCCTCAACCGCGGGTTTATGCACATAATGAAAGATCTCTGTGGCTTAAAGACGCCGGAATACGTCTCTACCCTGAAAAAAATACCCACAATTTCTACCAAGGAAAGTTCTCTGATACCACTTGCAAGATACCAGATATATAAAATATGCAGAACAAAAATGAAATGCTAGAAATGATAGAATAACAGTAAAATATCCAACATAATCTTCACAATACACAGAAATGATATACGAAATAGCAACAGAAACAACACTTTGATTCAGATAACAATGTTCACAGGCCTCTTCGAGGGGGCAACCTCCAGTCGAGAAATGCTCTGTTACAATAATCTCCAAGCTAGGGTTTTCATACCCTCGACCCTTATTTATACTAAATATGTCTATTAAGAGAAGCATATAGAGGAATATCCTTCTAGAAGCGGAAGCTTCTATTAGGTCTTCTTACATCCGCCTTATTCTATTTTATTGAAAGGTCTTATTAATATTGACCTTTATTACATCCGAATACATTGATCTACCTATGTGCGGGTTAGGACCTTAACATTGTCATTGGGTATCTCTCATCTCCGGGTCTATCTCGATGCTCAGTTGGTTGTGTCTCAGTTAAATAGAGTATACTGTGTTCATGATCTGACTTTACACCGACGATTCCTTTGGGTATGTCTCTTAGAACAAAGCTTTGATTATATTACATATTTTCATGTTCCTAGGAGTTTAAACCAAATTACAGATACTCTAGCTAATCAAATTTTAGATTGGCATCTTGCAAACATATGAAAGGACATACACATAAACATGTAAATACATTTTTTGCAAAAATGATCCATAAGACACAAAATGACATAAAAATCCATATATAAACATCATAGTCACCAGAGTACATAGGTGGACGCAAACGCCTAAAAAATATGACCAGTAACGAGTCACATGGCTTATGCCCTCAAAACATATATACAAGTAGTGCTCTCGGCACGTGAAAAGTCTAACTAAGGTCAGTGCCTGTGGGCCCTGTTGTACTGGTCAACAACGTTTTCCAAATGCCGAAACAATCGGACCCACATCCATGGTGCCACCACTACATGAGGCTGCATAGATGGTGGCAGGTCCTCAATATCTGCCATAGGGACGATGAGAGTGAGCATAGTAAAGTTCCGCTCGACTCGTCTCAACACCCTCTCAGCCTCCCCGGCTGGAAGATCTCCTGCTACTGAAAGTCCCCCTGCAACGACAGGTGCAACCCCTGGCTGAGGATGATGCCTATTCCTTGCATAGTTTGTAGGTTTCACTGGTCCCACATATGCACACAACAAACACATATCCGTCAAATTCTTTGGTATAAAAAAAATGATATATAACAAAAGCAACATAAAAATTACATATGTTTCACAAAAAAACAACAACAAATCAATGAAGTAAACTTACCCATCTCACCTCGCTCCTCACAAGGAGGTACTGGTATCTCAGGATCTCTCGAGAAATCAATCCTAGCATAGGCGTAATCCTCTATGACTGGGATCTGTCGCGATAGCCAAGCGAAGAAATCATCATCGAAGGACTCATTGGTCCTTCCACCACCCTGTCATGGCAGTAACACTGCCCATCTACAAACTGTAGGAAGAGAGGCCTGATGTCCTCGTACCACTACTCAAGGACTGAAGCTCGAAACTCTTTCAAAGAAGAAAGAGAATAGAATGGTCCCAAACCCGAAGTTCCTCTGTGTTCACGACCGACAATCTGTCAACTACCTCTTCATACAATCTAACAATGTTTTGCTCCAGTCAAATATTTGTGCATTTAAGCACTAGACTACACAGTTAATCTATGCACGGGACACCTGATGTAGAGCCCCATAACCAGTAATCCGCCCATTAAGCAACACAATCACCTACAACGATAAGTCAATAATCTTTCTTATGGGCACCTGTGAGTTCGAGCGGTCTATACCAGCCTCACAGTAAAGTCCTATCAATTCCTCTATGTTATGTGGCCCCGAAGGAAATGTTCAGAAGTTGAATGGTTCCCCTCTCCTAGAGAGGCCTGTCAAAAAATATATATCCTCTGTCGTGGGTACCAGTGACTGCCCCTCTAACATAAATGCCACTGCATCCGGATGCCAATAATAAACCAAGTCATTCAGTAGCCTAGGTTGTGCCCGCATAAAAGGACATAAGAATAACTTGAGCAACCTAGATTGCATTAAGGAAACCACAGCATTGGGGTCTTCCCCGACCAACTCACTTACCTCCTCATGCTCTCTTTATCTCCAGTGAACATACATCCTACAAAACACCAAGGTTAAGGAGGGTTAACCCTTGTTTTTAATTTTTTTTTTCATTCAATAAGGGGGTCCATGCAGGCTGTAATGCTGTCAGTCATGTGTACAAGCGTGTAGGGTTTAATCTGGCCGAATGTACACGTGGCATGTCCTGAGATAGCTTGTGTTGACCTAGGGCCGACCTTTTTAAGGTTGATGCCCCCCCAAAACATGGAACCCAAAGCAAAAATAAAGATTTAAATTGCAAGATAAGAGATTTTGTACTTACTTGGTCGAAACAAATGTTCGTTTTGTCCACTGTAGCTCCCGGAATCATCCCTTTTATCAAAGGTTTTTTTTTGGCTCTAGAGTCAATTTCCAAATCAACAATGGTGATAATGAGCTGTCAGCTTCTATTTATGGACTTTTTGGCCTCCTTTTGTCACTTTTTTGGCCCCCCTTATCATTTTATTTAAAACAAAAACCATTTAGAGTGATTCGAGAGTTACATTGAAGGGGTTTTATTGGGTATTAGGACAATTTTGTGGAGTTTTGGGTAACTTTCGACGGTCTGTGGAAAAATATCAGATTATCAATTTGAGCATATAGGTTAGGTTTCTACCTTGAATTTTGTATCTCATTGTCTTTATCCCTTTTCCATAGGATCGATCCCATCAGGTTACGACACAGAACCATCATTACTGCTTTAGAAGTGTCGCCAGTTGGTGGTAGAGCTTACTGGAACATGGATTCCTTAGGTAGATCCTGGTTGCATTATGGTGTCCATGCTGTCTCTAATAACTGTAGGCTCATGAGTCCTTGTTGTTTTTCCTGATTACGAGTTTGAGCCTCATTTGCATTATTCCTTTTCACTCTTGACCTCACCCTTGGGACTCCCAAAATATATAACGGGTCTTCTTTTAAGTCCTTTTCAGACCCTCTAAACATGGAAAGATCGCTGAGCGATCTTGTGGCCTTTCACACTCGTTAAACTAAAATTTGAAGTCACGTCTGTCCGGTGGTAGTTTACCCCTTTTTCGGTCTGGACAATCAACTATACGAACAAAGGTATACTCTATGGAACTTCAGTTCTCTAGAAGAGTACTCTCAGGTATCATTTTAACCCTTTTTTGGGCCTAAGGGACTAAATTTACGAAAAATGAACCCCCACAGAGTCCATAGTTAAGCTCTTTTCAGAGTCCCTAAAATTGAAAAGATCGTCGAGTGACGTTATTCTTTCACACTCATTAAAATGGTCTAGAAGAACATTCCTGACGGAGTCCATAGTTAAACTTTTTTCAGACTCCTTAAAAACGAAAAAATGGCCGAGTGATCTTGTCTTTATCACACTCGTTAAAATGGTTTTGAATAGACATCTTGTCGGTTCTAGTTTACCCGTTTTTTGAACTGACTAGACTACCTTCGAAAAATGTACCCCAATGGAGTCTCCTTTTAAGTTTTTCAGACTCTCTAAATATGAAAAACCATCGATCTTACCTTCTTTGGGCTCGTTAAACTTACATCGAAGGACGTTACCATTGTGTGTTTTGTTAACTGCATTTGCATACCTATGTCTTTGGTCTAAATGCCGGCTCAATGTTTCTCTCAACTGAACCATCTGAAGCATACCTTATACGCAAGCCCTATAGCACTTTGCCTCTGCATCTTAACACCTTTGGCCCATGGAGGATTTTTTCCCGAGTGTCATTACTCTGAACATCAGTCTTGTCCTTGCGCCTTGAACTTGTATGTTTGTAACACTTGTTCCTCCATTGTAACGTAACATTCTTTTATTCTTTTTTCTAAAATCATTGAAAAAGACAAAAAAAATCAAATCTACTCCCAAAAAGAGGAAGGGAGAAGTATTTTCTTTATTGGCAGCACAATAAGTCTCCCTTGGATAAAGCACATATGTCTGTTTGTTCGTCAAACTTTGGGATTTAATATGACTTTAGGAAGTTGTTCTTGCTACATAGAGCTGTGCCCTCCTCCGTTTGGTTATTCTTCCAAACATATGGAGAGTTTGCGTTGCCTCCTGCCTCGTAAACTTATGATTAATGCCATGCTGCCTGAGTCTCATCATTTATCATGCTGTTGTCCAAGGGAAGTGTTTACCAAACCTGAGTTGACCCCTCTGTAGTTTGTCTCTTGCCCTCATACCTGGCCATCCTGAACATCCAATCATGTCTTTGTTTGAAATCAATGAAGCCTTCAGTCTGATCATCAAGATTCTCTAGTCCATGATCGACGAGCCATTGAAGACCTCTGGGTAGTAAAGTCATACACTCATATTACACTCCTACCCAAGTTTTGAATATTTTGAAGTTGTTGCTCGAGCTCTGAAGACCTCATCTCCAGCCATTAGAAGAAGATAGATACTCTACATGTATATCTTTTTGATTTCGATATGTAGCTCCACTGTGTATTGTTCATGGATACACTTTATATAGTTATATGACATGGATCTACAGTGTATTTGATTGGTATCCATGAGTTTATTTTATCCTGAGCATGGGTATGCTTGCCTCGGTGAGACAATTGTTATTTTTGCAGACGACGCCTCCCAATTTTTGGTCCCTGGGCTCACTTGTTCGGCACATCAATAAAGATTGGTAATGTATTTCATCCATTAGATGCTGTTCTAACCTCACACATTAGAGGGCATCTGTTATAACCCTAATTTACACCAGACATGCTTACCTGGCATCAGGCCATCTCAGATTCCTTCTTTGCCAAAGCACCGCTGAACAACTCTTCTTAAAAACACTTTTTATAAAGGTCCACGCGCCTTGCTCTATTACTGCATGCGTGTACATGCTCATTGACCCAAAACAACCCACATGTACCTACAAAAGAATGAAAAAAGGAAAGTTGTTGATGGAGCACACAACTTTGGGTGAGTTAACTAAACCTCCTCGCCATGCATGGCCGAGGGTTCGTCCAAATACCTAGATTCTTCTAGCCTATAAAAGAAGGGTTAGGGGTCCCATTTGGAGGAGGAGAATAATAATAAAGAAACTATACCCAATTTCACATTCCCTTTGTCAACCCTTTATCCATCCTTGTGCAAAGAGAAAAATAGAGAAAAGAAGTTGAAGGACAGTTGAAGAGGAGCCCAGGACCAAGTTCGTGGAGCAGCGACTAGTTTCATCATTGTAAGTTGATTTTTTGATGTTAATAGTAAAGAAATACTTTTCCCGTCCCACAAAATGAGGTTTTCATGGTTTATTGCATAATTGTTTATTGAATCTCTAACCCATTAATCTATATGTCAAATGCATGCGGAGTTTGTTGTTGGTTTTGTGTGAATGCAGGTCAGCCTTGGGAGGATAGCTTCAATAAAAAAATGATCAAGCGTAAGGAAGGATCTACATCAAACGCCCGAAATAAGGTATGCTCACTTGATCTTCTTAACTATGTATTTGCTTAAGAATAATGGGGATTAGGTTTGGGATGATGGTAGAAAGTAGAAATATTTAGGTCTTTTCTGCATGCATAATTTAACCCTAAGTGCTAGTCCGTAGAGGGATTTCCCACTCACAACACCACCACCTCGGAAGCAACCCCAGTCACAACTAGACCCCCTTTAATGATTCCTCACCCTAATAATGAAATACCCCTTCGTATTCCCCACATCCCATTGTGCAGGAATGTCCACAACCCTCAGGCTAGGGTAGCTCATAATTACAGTTTGGTCGATGACTTGACACAATCTTCGGCTGCCATGTCAGTCTTAGAAATCCTTCAAACTTGTCCCACTCAGCGGAAGTCCTTACTTTCCACCCTGGGGAAAAACGACCTTGATGATACCTGACTCATCACATTTGATCTTGATAGTGAAGAACCTCGCCTCCCTTCTCTTATTGCTTTTCAAATCCCTGTGAAAATTCAGAACATTACAGTTCATCGGTGCATCATTGATGAAGGTGCATCCACATGTATCATGTCCAAATCCGTATGTCATAAACTTGGTTCCCTCGAACTCATACCATCTACCATTACCTTAAGAGCATATGAAGGAAAACCCTCTTCTCCCGAAGGTCTCTTCCAAAATGTCCCTATCGAACTCGGGGGAAAAAACATTCTTATTGACATTGAGTTTATCAATGCCCCACTCGCTTATAATATCTTGTTCGGTCGTAGTTACATGTATGCTATGAAGGCAATTGCTTCTTCTGTATTTTGAACCATGATGTTCCCCCATAACGAGAAGATCATTACCGTTGATCAGGTTTCACATTATGAGACTAACCCTTCTGCCAACATCGATAATATCCTCCCCTTCATCCACACTAATACCGATACATACCCACTCATCGAGATGGCCCCCAGAATTTTCAAAGACCCATCCTTGCTTGGGACGTACCATGGTGCACCAACGCTCATTTATCCTTCCAATCAAGTATGCGTTGTCTCATCCAATGAAACTGAAATTTGAGATACCAACCCTCCCAATGAGGCCTCTCTTATATCTGACGTCGCACTAGTCGCAGAACTTCTTCCTCAAGAATTACCTGAAAACCCTCCACCTTCACCTATTCTTGATTCCACCTTACCTCAAGACCACATCCCAGTTTGGGAGACACTACCCCAAGATCTTGGTCAAATCCCCTTCATTTAACCCCCACTCCATCACCAGAGGTTCTTCATATTACTTCTCCTGAGGCTGAAGCACTCCCTACCCCTCCATGGTTCTTGGTTTATTTATACGAGGATTTACCCCCAAATCCCTCCAATTCTCCAGTTCATTTTCCTATAGAAATTTTACACCCAACTATCATTTTTAACCCACAATATCTTGATATTTGGTTTATGTCGAGTGAACCATCACAATCCCCTTGCATCAATCCCCCTACATCTTTACCACCAGGAGAAAATGACACCGTGACAGTCATTGATGTCACTCCTCTCAATCCCCTACATTCACGATAGTTTCACTGTGATGAAGATATCCTCAAGGAGTTAACTACCCCTGATTTCCCATGGGATGCGCTCCATCACAAAGCACTCTTTCTTTCACAGGAAGCCTTCATGCCTCCTAACCAACACCCTATATATGCAGTCGAAACCAAATATTTTCTCCCATCAAGGCATATAGATTGGTTCAATAACCCTATCCCTGCCCCCGATGCTTTCGAGGAAGGCAATATGGCCAATATTTACCCCGCCATCAAAATTGATATTTCCATCAAGTCCGAAATTACAGAAGAAATCACCATTGGCGCGACATTCTCTCCTAAGGAAATCACCGCCTACAAATCCCTCTTCCAGGAATACTGGTACATTTTTGCCTGGTCATACACAGAGATGCTTGGCCTTGATCCCTCTATTGTCGAACATCGCATAAACACCTGGCCTGATATCACACCTATCCGCCAAAAACAGTGACCGCTACACCCATCCAACGCAGCGACCATCAAAGCCGAGATTGACAAATTACGTGCTGCAGGGTTCATCTACCCCATCGCCTATACATCATGGGTCTCCAACCCTGTCCTTGTTAACAAAAACCAGGGCACTATCTGTGTCTGTACGGACTTTCGTGACCTCAATCACGCCTGTCCCAAAGATAACTTTCCAATGCCCTTCATCGACCAAATTATTGATGATTGCGCAGGTCACGAGGCTTTGTCCTTCATGGACGGTTTCTCTGGCTACAATCAAATCCAAATTCACCCAGCCAATCAGTACAAAACCACATTCACTACCCCTTGGGGCACCTTTTCATATCGTGTCATGCCATTTGGCCTCAAGAATGTTGATGCCACTTTCCAACGGGCCATGACATACATCTTTCATGATCTGGCTCATATCATCCTCGCATACTTGGATGACCTCATAGCTCGATCCAAGAAACACACTCAACATCTTGATGATTTACGAATCATCTTATGAAGGTGTCATCAGTACAACATCTGCTTGAACCCGCTCAAGTGCATATTCTGCGTCACTACTGGGTGCCTCCTTGGGTTCATAGTTTCCCAATGTGGCATTACCGTAGACCCCCTCAAAGTCCAAGACATCACATAAATTCCACCCCCTCAGAATTTATGCCAACTACAAAGCCTATAAGGCAAAGATAAATTTTTACGATGCTTTGTCCAATATTACGCTACTCATGTAGATGGCTTCCTTCACTTACATCATCACGACATCCCATTCCAATGGGATAAACATTCCCACACCTCTTTTGATGATCTTAAAGCGGCCCTCTCCAACGCCTTGTTGATTAGTCCACCTGACTATAACCATGACTATCTCCTCTACATATCAGACTCAACCGTTTCCATAGTAGGAGTGATCATCCAAATAGGGGATGATGGCCGTGAGCATGTGATTTACTACATTAGTAAAAACCTTTCAGGGACACCCTTGAAATACAATCATGAAGAAAATCTAGCCCTTGTAGTTGTCCTCACAGTCCAGAAGCTATGCCATTACATTCTTCTTCGAGCTACCAAAGTCATAGTAGATTCCAACCCCATGCAATACTTGCTCAGTCGTCGACAAATTAATGGTAAATTTGCTCGATGGATCATCATCCTTCAGGAGTACAATCTCGAATTTTCAACACCCAAGAGCAAGAAATCCCTCGTTCTCTCCGAAATTATCACGATTTTCCCCTCCGATACTACCAGTTCCTCCGTCAATACCGACTTCCCCGATGAACATCTCTTTTACATCCCCTTGGATGACCCTTGGTACGACGATCTTCTCGTCTACCTCCGAACAAAATTTTTTGGAAACCACCTCTCTAGAGATGATCGTCGACATACTCGTCACCAAGACCCACACTAGCTACTCATCGGTGATGTATTATATCAGTGAGGTGTTGAAACTGTACTCCATCACTGCTTAACTATTGATGAGGCTGATCGAGTCTTGAACGACTGCCACAACGACGCTTGCGGGGGACACCTCTTAGGGATGTCCACCGCTTAGAAAATCATTTGTGCCCGTTACTTCTGGCCTACATTGTTTCACAATTGTATCCATGTAGTGAAATGATGTGACAAATGTCAGGTTTACACCAACAAAGCACGAGCACCACCTGCTCTTCTACACCCAATCATCACCACTGGCCCCTTCTACAAATGGGGCATAGACTTCATGACTTGCAACCCTCCATCCAACAATGGACACAAATACATCGTCATTGCAGTCGATTACTTCACCAAGTGGGCTGAAGCCATGCCTACCTTCAACAACACCACCAACATTGTAGTGCATTTTTTCTTTCATCACGTCATTTCCCGCTTTGGAGTACCACTACAACTAGTCTCTGATCAGGGGAAACATTTCAAGAATGAGATTTTCATCGAAATCTCATCCAGGATAGGCTTCTCCCATGAGTTTTCCTCCCCATACTACCCTCCGTCAAATGGGCAGGTCGAAGAAGTCAATAAAGTCCTCAAAACCATGTTGCAGTGCATGGTTAACAAACATAAGACCAATTGGCATCATATGTTATTTTCCGCGCTATGGGATTATCGCACAATAGTGAAAACTTCCACTGGTTTCACACCATTTCATCTATTCCATGGGGTCAAGGCTACTCTTCCTATCAAGTGAGAAATTCCCACCTTACGCACAACTATTGAGCTATTACCTGACACTACTCCAATGGAGCAGCGTTTGCTGAACTTAGAATCCTTGGATGAAGATCGTCGATCTTCATTACAGAACAATGAGGCAGCCAAAAAATGGTCAAAATCCACCTTTGATCGCCATGTCAACCTTCGCTCATTCAATGAAGGTTACCTCATCCTCGCTTACGATATTGCTCACGATACCCTCGGCTATGGAAAATTCGAGTCACTATGGCATGGACCTTATATCATCCAACATTGCCTTACTAAAGGCGCATATGTTCTAGCCTCCCCCGAAGGCCACCCTATCAAAGAACCTGTCAACAAGTTGTACTTAAAGAAAATTTAGGCCTGAGCGTAGCCATTCTACACTAAAAATTTTCTTTTTGTACGTTTTTGTAGAGTTTTTAATTTTCTTTCATCCATACCTCACGTCTAATATATCACTCGTTTTATTGACAGATGCCACCCCCATTAGCCTACCACATCGATTACATCGATGGATCTATCCATTGGACACATAATCTCGCTTTGGCTGCTTGGGCCCTCTATTCACCCTCACATGAACTGCTCCACTCCAACGACATATGTTTAGGCTCAGCCACCAAAAATCAAGCAGAATACACCGCCGTCATTGGTCTCCTCACTGAGGCCATCCATCGCCATATTCGTCACCTTAGCATTCTATTATATTTCCAACTGGTTGTCCTCCAGCTCAATAATGTGTACCGCGTTCACGATCCTTGCCTCTTCTGCAAATACCTGCAAGTTAGACTTTTATCTCGACATTTTGATTCCATCACATTTACACATATTCCAAGAAAATTTAATCAAAAAGAAGATAACATGGATAACCTAGTGTTAGATTGGCATTTATCACATCAAGCTACCAGTACGCATACATCAAACATCAATAATTTGTCACAACATATAAATTAGACATCATCAACAAAAACACAAAACACATGTAAACATCACCAAGATCCCAAAATGTATATCCATATATATATATATATATATATATATATATATATATATATATATATATATCGGTCAAATGTGCCATCCAAATGTTTACAAAAAAAAACATATATCGTACATATACAACATCCATAGGCTAGTGAACCACCTCGCCCCTATATATACAAAACTGGTGCCACTACACCAAGTAGGCTCGCAGGCCTATATAAATACCACAAAACATATAAATACATACATAGACACTCATGGTGCCTCTAGAGCATCACCACCTGATACCCTCTCAAGAGGTGGTACCCCACCCACTATCGGTCCCTCTGTACCTGGAGGTAGCTTCCCAGTCATCGCAACACCTACTACTGCTTCTCTTTGGACCATGTTCCACCACACCAACATAACCCCCACACACTGCTCTAGGACGCCCTCGTCCTGGATCCGAAACCACATGCCCTCGGGCACTCCCTGTAGTACCGCCTCCAAGCGGGGACGAATATACTCAAATTCTCCCCCGGCCTTGGTAGGAGGATCATGTGATGGCCCTGCACCAGGGTTGTCAAACGACTTCCCCTAGCCACTCTCTCATAATCAACATGCCTCGCCCCAACATCCTCCCATCTTCGTCTCTCTCCTACCCGTGGCTCTCTCTGGAGAGGTCTCACTGGCCCCTAACGAGCTGACACTCTAACCAACTCCACCTCATTCCCGCGAGGCCCCACATGTGCACATACAAAAAACAAATGATAGCATCAACATCCACCCATACATAAAAATATACATGCTATACAATCTACAAAATAACAATATCACACCATACCTCTGTGAACGAACACCTCTCCTGGAGGTCACACCATCTCCATATAATCCTGGAAGTCCACCTCGAAGTATGGGTACCGTAGTATAATCTGTGGCATATGACGCCACACCTATGTAGCCTTGGCTGTGAAATAGTGGCCACCCTCCCCACCACCATGGTGAATCAAAATCGTCGAACACCGCCACAGTCGCGACTCTCTCACACTAGGTGCACCCAAAAACACTCTCGGGCGCAACATAGGCACCCTCTCCAGGAACCATGCCACCAAGGTTGACCCAAAATAAAACTCCCCTGAGTCTACAGATCGACACCTGTCTAGCTTCCCTACCATCTTGGCATGCAACATCAAGCCCCAGGAAAAATGCTCTCTTGCCAGCGCCCTCTCCATAATCCTCAGCTGACCACCACTGATCCACTGAGTCCCAAGGGACCCATATACCCTCACAACCATCGCTTCCACACATCGATGAACCAGGGCATCCATCGCCCCAATACTCACCATGGAGCCTGACATAAAGTTCTCCCTCGTACTATACCTCCAGCCTAGGACAACCAACTACCCATCCCCAAGTACTATGGGCTCCACCGGTAAGAGAGTTCCCCGAAAAGGGAGCCCGATCAAGAAATATACATCCTCCACCGCAATGAAGGCCAATTTCTCACCCCGCACCATAAAATAATGCAGATCTGGACTCCACATCCGAATCAAGAACTACAGGAGGTACTCCTGGGCCCGTATCAGGGGGCACTTAAAGAACTTTAGCAGCCCACACGCTGCCAAAATGTCACAGACTCCCGGCTCCTCATTGGTCACGACCTGCCGCAACTGGGACCAATCTCTCTCTCTCCAGTGAATCAACATCATCCAAATGATCACCTAGATCCACATATACAATACTTGATCAGCCATCTCAAACATACAAACATCAAAATCTCCAAAAAAGATCAATTTTTACACCTTTCAGTTTGCCTCCAAGGCACGACTGTTTTACCCCACATGTGTGCACACATGCATGCCTGTTCATCCCTTAGTCACACACTCATGTGTGATTGTTGGCCACACATAGGTACATTCATGTGCCCCTGGCGCACACATAGGCGCACCTCATAGCGTGCATGTTCACTACACAGTGGCGCACACATGCACAACTGTTAGAATTACAGACGCGCATGCATGGTTGTTGTGCCTTGAACATGCGCGCATGCCATGCACACCTTTTCTCCCCATTAGGGCGCCCCCACGCAAAAATGTATGAATTACAGTAGCACACTCATGTGCACAACTTTATCGATCACCCGCGCACTAGGTGGCCCACACCTACAAAAACCCCTGTACGGCCCTCCATACAAGCCCTGCCCAAAAATAGAAACCCTAATTCTATGCAGGATGATACGACAAATTACTTGAAGATCACTGGTCCTGAATCAATCGCCTCGATCTCCTAGAATCTCCAAAAATCCTCTAAACTTGCTTGTCCACTCGATAACATAGCAGGTACAAATGAGGTGGCATTGTGGGCCCTACAACTATATATAGTCCATTTTTCCAAACTTCTAGACTCAATTCAGGGAGATCCAAATGTCCATTTTTCGATCCGTCTTCAGCCACGGGATCAACACCCCGTCATCTACACCATGACAGTCCCCAGGCCACTTTTCATCCTTATCCCCCGGGGGACAGTTTTCTCATATTCCGCTCAGGTACGCATGCTTACATTATTGAATAACCACTATATGATATTTCTCTTCAGATATTGTTCACGTCGGGTATTTTTTTTCATGTGTGCAGGTACTTGATCATCATATCTCAACAGTCTTCATTCAGGTATATCATCAACACTAGGATGTAGTCATTCCCTCTGAATATCAATATGCATCTCCTAGTCACACCCTTCGATTTTTACCTCTATGATCCCTATATCTGGCTCTGCAGTACCATCACCTCCACCTCATTTCGGTATTGTCACCCGGTAGCACTCTCACCCACATGAGTTTCCCCATTCATCACCCCCCAAGCACTTTGATACTCATGCTGTTCTCATGACCATTTAGGGATGGGAGTCCCGATAGTCTTACATCATGTCGCGAATCAGCCACATACTCCTTCTCCTCATTTTTCTAGCCTACCCAATGGACTCCCAGGGTACTTCCTCATGGTTTTATTTTGACTGCACTCCCGCAGCATCATTAACCATCCATTTCATCCACCATTAGTTTCCCCATATACAGATTTCCCTCCATACATTTCCCTAATACATAAACCTGCCTATGGGGACCCAACCCTCCACTGGTTTTCCAAACAACTTGTACCATCCTCAGGCCAAGCCATCTTACACTGGGGCACCCATTTTTGTATCTACATTATTATCCCACCCTATTTTTTAATTCTTTTTGTAATTGTACAAAGCTGTTGTTTCTATCATTTTACATATCTTTTTTTCGTCACCTTTGGCGACCTTCTTCCTTTTTGGAAAACACAACCCATGTCACCCTTGGTTGGGGAATTCCTTATCACCTACTCCTGTTGACATTGTCCATAAACCCCGAGTATCCCACATGCCACCTACCTCTTCTCTTTGCGTTTGTTCACTTTGTCCTGCCTCTGGCACAACTTATCCCACATCTGGTTGTCCCCCTGACACTCGACTTAATTGTACGGTTGATGCCACTTATACTTCACATATATCCCCAACCAAGGGAAGTCTTGAGTCTCACCACGTCTTGACTTCATCCATGTACCTCATTAGTTCCTGATATCATCCAGTGGATTTCACGAAGCCCTTTGTTTCTTGGAATTGTGTCTCCCTTTTTGTCAACATCGTCATAGTTTCGAAAAGGGCGACAACATCTTGACTCTCATTACCTTTACAATGATGACTCTCGGACGGCACAGGGAGAACCATCATTTCTCTCTGTTGTTGTTGACCCCCATAACATTCGACTTCAACACTTTCTCATGTTGCGGTGGGTCTTACTTCATGACTATTGCAGTTGTTTTTATATTTCCCAAAGACCTATGAAATTTGTTGGGCTATCAATGCCCATGAAATCCTTGATACTTCCTACAGGTGTCAATGCCTATTTTTCAGAGTATTGTTCCCCATCAGAATTTTCCTCTAGTCTTATCAACATGCCCCTGAGGGCGCTGCAATCATCTTCACCAACACACCACTTCAGTTACTATCTTACAAATTTTTTGAGTTACATGACACGAGCATTGGGCATGCCTGCCTCGTTTGTACACAATTTCTTATTCACACCTCGCAAAAGGTTGGGTACTACAGGTTCTCCTCTTCCTTCAACAGGTCACTCTTGATACTCTCATTATTTATCTTTCTTACAATGGTACTATCAGTAGAAGAAACATTGATGAATTTCACTATACGTATGCTCCTAACCTCATCCATTAGGGGGCATCTGTTATCACTGAAATTTCATCCGCAAACGATTACAGGAATCAAGCATCTTCAAACAACTATTAGTTCACCCATGGACCAAAAATGACCAAAAAATCATTTACAAAACGTCCAAAACTATACAACCAATTATAAAATCAACATGTGCTAAGGATATACAGGAAGCGAGCGCATGTGCACCAGTCGAAAATGATGGAAAAGCGCACATGCGCCCGATACGTGACTGTGGACACAAAAAACCACACACACCTCAGAACGATGCATTTATGATATTGGTCGTCCTCCCACTCACTTCTAGTTCAACTTCCAAGTTGATTTGACATTCAAATCTTGACTGAATCTGGCTAGGTGGCTGGTCAAAGACCTAAAGGTTCCCTAAATAACCCCTTGTTCACACTAAACATTGGTTGAATAATACCTCAAAGTTATGCTACAAAAAGAGGCCATGGGTGCACTACATATAAAATGAATTCATTTGTATTGTTATGCTGTTGATATTCTCTTGGAGGATCCTCTTTCCTCCACTAGCACCATTGCACTTAGCCATTCATATCACCTGTAGAGTGAATGTGCATTGGATTCTCTTCACCATTTCATCCTAGTTCCTCATTTGTAAGAAGAGCTCAATATTTGGGGGTCCAAGAGCCCTCCCTTGGAGGAAGAGGGGACCCAAAGTCTCCCTTTCTTTTCGGTGTTTTCTTTCCACTAATACAATCCTTTCCATTGGTGGCATGAGTCTTGTTTGTTCTTTGTTCTAATGTCCTTATGCACCGTAGTTTATTTTTTTTTATCATTCTTAGTTTAATTTTTTGTTTATCTTTTATGATTTATCTTTCTAACCCTTTCCTTTACTGCTGTCTTGCCTAGCTACCCAACTGGGCTTGTAAGCACCTCTATTTTTCTCATTTAGGTGAAAAAATAGGCGCAACACTAAAGAACATCATAACAGTACTGTAATCAAACATTCATCATAATAAAGCTACAACAATCCCATGTGAATCATTAAATCATGAACACTTCAGTATAAGAGGAAATAAGATGGAATAAGAAAAGTTGACTTATATTAATCAAGAAGTCTCAAGTCAAGTACATAAACAGAGAACCAATATGCTTCATCAAAATATTACAATGAGGGAGCCTAGCTCAACCATTCGAACCTACTATGGCATTTAGAATGTTTATTTATAACAAAAAGGGAAGGCCACAACTAGAGGTGTGAGCTGGCCTTCCTCCCATAGGATTCTCTAAATCAGTTATTCAAACTAATAGTTGTGCTAACAACTATGCTACAAGAAAGGAAAATGTTGGCAACCAATCCAACAAACTCTTAACTGACAATGTCTTCATTGATGCACATCCCTTTCTATGCCAAGTGTCCTGCAGAGGTTGTAAGCTATCATCATGTTGCCACCTATGGTCTCAGTCATTCTCCACATCATTAGCCACCCACAAGAGTGGTGAACTTGAACCCCTTGATTCTAGGTATCAGTTGGTAGCATCATTTAGTAGCATGCTGGGTAGCGAGTTTTTGTAGTGTCTTCATAAAATACTCTGCACATTTTGTAGCGCAGATCCAAAACATGCTTGTAGAATTGGTAGCGCCGAGCCGGTGTATATTTGTGTGTAATTCGGTCTCTCTGTGAAATTTGGTAGCGCCATACTGAAGAGGTCCTGCAAAATTCGTAGCACCTGTCATCAATTTTTTTTTTCTAGCACCATCGTTACACCGCTCAGGAGATTTGGTAGCACCCTACAGAATTCACAGTGCCAAGGGCTAAAGACCCAAGGAAACTTAGTGTGATAACATTGGCTCCACAGGCGATGGCATGCTCCCTACGGGTTGCCAAGAACAAGTAGTTTCAATGCCTTATCCTAGGGCTATGGTGTCACTTATTCAAATAAAAATAAAAGAAAAATGATATTTACAATTGTTAGAAAAAACAGGACCGCAGAGAAATAAAATAAAAACAAATGCGGAAATAAAACACAGAAGATACACAATACAAGAGAGACACATATTTACGTGGTTCACCCAGTATGGGCTACGTCCACCAGAGAAATTTCCAGGTCCTTTCTTTATTATTATCCAACAAAATGAAGGGATAAAACCTACAACAAAACCCGCTGTAAATTCCTCTTCTTTATCTCACAGTCTCCTCTCTTAGAATACAATACTTTCCAACCTACATAGACGCAACACATTTCCCTCATAAAAGAGGGTTTCCTTCTAGGGAAAAAAACCCTAACATAATCCCTATCGTTATATCTGCAACCTTATAATGAATGGTCTAGATTTACAATGAAATTACAATATACTTTTACAAGGAAATTTTTGCTTCGGGGGCTTCGCCCTCGAACCCCATCGGGGGACGCTGCCCCCGAACCCCCATTGGGGGTCTGCTTACCCCCAGACCCCCCAGTCAGGGGGATAGCCCCCCCATACCCCGCAGAGGGGGTACCCCCCCTCTACACTCCCCCACGTGGAAGAGTGTACATACTTATAGGGTGTAAATACTTCATGGGGTATAAACACAGCTGAAAGTAAAAGACCTCTAAATTAGGAAGATAATCAGGCTCCACAACCAACAATCTCCCACTTGGAGACTGATCTCAACAACTCCACTGCTACTGTATATGATGGACTCTGAACCTTATTGGACCTGGAAAATTTCTCATCTTCATCTTCATTCTTGAAGACCAACTGAAACTGAGCAATAACGCAGTTTCTCCCTGGTTACTCCCTTTGTTAACATGTCTGCAGGATTCTAGCTAGTGTGTATATTTTCCAACTTCAATTGTCCATCTTCCAAGGTGGATCGTATGAAGTGGTACCTCAACTGTATATGATTAGTGTCTGAATGGAAGGCTGAGTTCTTTGCAAGGTGAATGGCACTCTGACTGTCACAGTACAACCTGCTGTTCTCCTTCTTCTTTCCCAATTCCTCCATAAACCTTTGTAACCAAATCATCTCTTTACTAGTCAACTGCCTTGTTGAAATTAGATTTTTCCTTAAATCTAGAATATGTCTTATCTCTTTCAACGACCATTGGTTTCCATTGCTTTGCTTTATTTTTACCTTTCCCATTCCAACAATTTTGCATGGTGCATCATCATGCAAATGAACCTGTCCAAAATCACTTTGAACATAATCTAGAAAATGTTTCCTATGGGGTGTGGCATGAAATGAAGCCCCTGAATCTACTACCCAAGAATCAAAAATATTATCTATAGAAAGAATCAAAGCATATTGTAACACATCATCTATTACATTTGCTTCCTGATTTCTCTCCTGCTGTCCATCTCTTTGTTTCTTTGGAGCTCTGCAGTCTTTCTTCAGATGTCCTTTCTTCCCACAATTCCAACACTCTATCTTTCCAAGTTTGGGTTTGGATCTGCCCTTCCTAGAATTCCCACGGTTCCCTGAGCCCTTTCCTCTATCCTTTTGTCTTCCCCTGTTCTCCATGTTCAACAAATTACCTGATGTCTCACCCGTGCTTTTCCATCGCATTTCCTCACTATGGATAACACCAACAACATCATCAAATTTTAAAGTATTTGAACCAGAGACAGAGTTACTTATAGCCATGACCAAGCCATTCCAACTTTCTATCAATGAGCACAATATTAGAAGAGCCCTAACCTCATCATCAAAGTACACTTTTACAGAACTTAGTTGATTAGTAATCGTATTAAATTCATTTAAATGATCTGCAATAGACCCACCTTCCGACATCTTCATATTAAATAATCTCTTCATTAGAAATACCTTATTGGACGCCGAGGGTTTTTCATACAATTTGGCCAACGCATCCATCAAACCCTTCGTTGTCTTTTCTTTCGAGATATTGAAAGCCACCGACGCTGCTAGGCTCAGCCGTATCGTTCCTAGAGCCTTTCTGTCAAGAATCTCCCATTCTTCATCCTTCATGGTCGTCGACTTCTTTGCTACTCCACTCAATGGTAGGAATAGATCCTTCTGATATAAATAATATTCCATCTGCATCTTCCATAACTGGTAGTTTTGGCCATAAAATTTCTCGACCCTAAACTTTCCATCTTCTGACATTGCTCCCACTCGAACCATGAACCCTCTTTTCCTGCGAGTTACCTTATGCTTTGATACCAGTTGTTAGAAAAAACAGGACCGCGGAGCAATAAAATAAAAACCAAATGCGGAAATAAAACACAGAAGATACACAATACAAGAGAGACACAGATTTACGTGGTTCACCCAGTGTGAGCTACGTCCACCAGAGAAATTGCCAGGTCCTTTCTTTATTATTATCCAGCAAAATGAAGGGATACAACCTACAAAAAAACCTGCTGTAACTTCCTCTTCTTTCTCTCACAGTCTCCTCTCTTAGAATACAATACTTTCCAACCTACATAGCCAAAATACATTTCCCTCATAAAAGAGGGTTGCCTTCTAGGGAAAAAAACCCTAACATAATCTCTATCATTAGATCTGCGACCTTATAATGAATGGTCTAGATTTACAATGAAATTACAATATACTTTTACAAGGCAATTTTTCCCTCGGGGGCTGGGGGCCCGCTTGCCCCCAGACCCCCTAGCCGGGGGGATATCCCCCACGGACCCTACAGAGGGGGTACCCCCCCCTCTTCACTCCCCCACATGGAAGAGTGTACATAATTCTAGGGTGTAAATACTTCATGGGGTATAAACATGGCTGAAAGTAAAAGACCTCTAAATCAGGAAGATAATCAGGCTCCACAACCAACAACAATGGCATGGAAAGCCACTCATGGATTAAGAAAAATACTTTTTCAGAAAATGCCCATTGACATGGCCACCAAAAACTTCAGAATCCTCTAAATTATGCAACTTGTAAGTGTTATTTGAAAATACCTCAAAAATTTTGAAGGGACCAATCCACAAGGCCTCAAATTTACCATGCTTGCCTTTGTATTGCTTAGGTGCATCCCACTTGAGAACTAGATCTCCTAGTTGGAAAAATTCTTTGCTTACCTTCTTGTCAAAGGCCTACTTGATCTTTTGTTGATGGTCCTATGCTTTGTCCAGTAGTTGCTCCCTAGTCTGCTACACTTCTACCAGATATTGTATTCTTCTGATCATATCATCAAGTTCTCCTTGGTAGTCTTGGAATAATTTTTTCACAGTCAAGACAAGCTGAGAAGGAAAGATGGCCTCAAATCCATACACAAGATGAAAATGAGAGACACCAAGAGATCTCTTTGTTGTCACTCTATCCGCCCATAAATAAAATTTGAGCTTTGAATCCCATGCTTTCTTGTTGTGTTCTAACAGTATTTTGATGATATTGATAAGGATCTTGTTAGAGGAATCTTCCAGTCCATTCCCTTGGGGGTAGTAAGGAGTAGAATGAACCAATGTAATTCCAAACTTTTCAAAAAACTTGATCAATGGTTCATCCTTGAAAGATGCAGCATTATCGGTGAAAATTCTGTTCGGACAAACAAATATTGCCATAATATCCTCAAGAAAGCCAATGATTACCTTCTGGGAGGAATTCATTGTAGGGATGGCTTCTATCCACTTTGTAAATTAATAGGTGGTGGTCAATATCTACCTATGCTGACCACTTGAAGAAGGATGAATTTCCCCAATATAATATAGGCCCCACTGCTGAAAGGGTCCTAAAGCTACCACATGATTCAATGGAAAAGACTTGAGCTGATGTTTTCCAAAGAATTTTTGACACTTGAAACAAGCTCTAATCTTTGCACAAACTTCGGTAAAGAGACTAGGCCAGAAATACCCAACCCTAAGAATATTATAGGCTGTGGTTCTCTAGAAGTGATGCCCCCCACATAAACTGTCATGAAAATAAGACATAATATTTTGGTCCTCCTGTGGGTGTAAAGACAATATTTAATTGATTTGAGATTCAAATCTCTTGTTCTTCTCCATACCATCAGGAGGCTGCAACTTTTGTTGAAAAAAATATAATGTCCTTGTACCAAGTGCATTCTGCGAATGGAGGGATGACTTGAGAACATTTATCAAACAACTCAGCTTGCTGATTTTGTGAGAAAATGTTGATGAAATTAACCCCCAGAGCTTTGCAATTAGATTCAACCAACAACCTATATAAACCTTTTCCTTTAACCAATTTGCTGGGGTTTATTTCAAGATCAAATTCAAGGATTTTTGAAATCCATTTTCTCCTTCTTTCGTCTATGTCAGGCTGAATAACGATCTCCTTCACTGAGGCTGAAGGGACATATGCAATGACTCTTGAATGAAACACATAGAATTTGAAATCCTTGAGAGATTTAAACAAAGAATAGGCATGATTTTCCATGATGTCATATTGTATTTGTTCATCCCTTATTGCCCTACTGAAAAAGGCAATGGGTTTCTCTAACACTTCAACATTCTTGTGTAATAAAATAACTGCTACTGTGTCAAATGAATCAAAATAAAAAATCAAAAAAGCCTTGGAGTAGTCAGAAATGATGAACACATAGGCTTCAGTCAAGGCCTTCTTTATTTGATCAAAATAATTTCGAGACTCAACAATCCATTTGATTTGATTTCCTTTCCTCAACATGGTTGTAATATACTTTACCAGTTCAGTAAAATTTGAAACAAACCTTCTCAAAAAATTAATTTTCCCCAATAAATATTGAACTTATTTCTTGGATCTAGGAAGTGACAAGGTTTGGATAACTTCTACTTTGCTTGAATCAATCCTTACCCCTTCCGCTGATACAATGTGCTCCAATAATTTCCCCTCCTTCATGGCAAACAATGACTTTTTTGGATTTAAAGAGAGACCATTTTTTTTGCATTTCAAGAAGACCTTTTTCAAATGATTATAATGTTCTTTATGAAATTGTGAGAATACTGTTATGTCATCCAAATAAATGAATACAAACTTTTCCTTCTCCCCAATAAAGGCAATGTCCATGGATCGTTGAAAGGTCACCCCCACGTTCATCAATCCAAAGGGCATTTTGTCGTACATGAATGTACTCCAAGGAGTAGTGAATGTAGCTTTCTCTCTATCTTCAAGCAAGTTAGAGATCTTATTTTATCCAGAAAATCCATCAATCATAGACATCCTAGATGCACATGTCACCCTCTATAATATGTGATCCATGTTTGTAAAGGAGTAATTGTCTTTCTTTGAGATCCTATTCAAATTTCTGAAATCGACACAAAGTCTAATTTCTCCATTCTTCTTTCTCACTGGGACCAAGTTGGCCACCCATTCAGAATATCTCAAAGGAATGATAATCTTGGCATCCAAATAGGTAGAAACATAGGATTTATTTGTCTTAACTTATGCCTAAATGGCTTGGTCTCTTCCTTCAAGGGGATCTTATGTTCTATGATTTTTGTGTCGTATGTTTTGAGATCTTCATATGTCCAGGAAAACACATCAACAAACTCTTTTAACAACTCAACATATTCATCCCTTTGTTCCCTTGACAAGCTACTAGAAAAATTGACATATTTTGGATCCTTCTCTGTACCCACATTGCATTCAATTACATCAACATCATCAGTTGAACCTTTAACCTTTACATCCACATCATTCTTGTCGAACAATCTTTCCAAAGGACTAGTCCTTTTGGAATATGGTTACTAGGAAACTGAACAATATGATGATTAGAAATTTTATTTAGAAAAAAACATCAACATGAGGATTATTTCCAGAATCATGATCTTGATCAATATGTAATTTCGAAAACTAATCAACAGTCTCAAAAAATCTTTTGATCTCAAGATCATCCTCAAACACCTTCCAATGCTTGACATTGTTGGGTATAAAGGGTCTATATTTCACTTCTACAACATACTTGAGTTTAGGTGGAAAATGGACTCTAAAATTACTTGCTGAAACAACCAAAGAATTAGCCATGGTGTTCTCCTCCCTTGGGATAAATGAAATATCGAAAGCTAAGAAGAATCTGTCAACAAGATCCCAAACCTCATTTCTATAAGTTCTTAGCCTAGGGTGCTTAGCTTGATATATATTTTTGATCTGATGGACAATTAATTCACCACCCCCAAACACTACTAGCTCTTGAATCCCCATTTCCTTTGTAGCCCTCAAGCCCAAAACAAGATCTTCATACTTTGCCACATTGTTGGTAGCTTCAAATTATATATTGTAGGAAAAATATATAGTCTCTTGAGTAGGTGAAACAAATACCACTCCAACACCAACACCTTAGAAGAGGCTCCATCAAATAACATCTTCCAAACAGAGGTAGTTGGAGGAGAATATTCACAAAAAGTAATGGATTGTTTTCTGATTTCAAGAGGAGGTTCAGGAGCATCAATGAGTTGCAATCTACTGGATCCCAAATCAATATCAAGTGAAAAAGTAGGATGGTTGGTGGGGTTTCTTTCATCACTAATAATGTAGGCCAACTAAGATTCCCTGTAAAGTATTCTATGCCCCCCCCCCCAAACACAGGAATGGTAGAATATGTGGGGTCCATATGCAAGGTTCCCCCAAGAAGTTTTATCCAAGACCTTTACAAGAGAATACCAAACTTGGGGGGAACATCAGCCACCACAATATCCATGACCACACTTTTCATGAGAAACTAAAACAAGGTCACAACCAGATCTTTGATGACCCCAAGACACTTCACTTTCCTAGAGTCAAAATAATATAAGTCATGGTAAGTTTTTTTTATTTATAATCCAAGTTAATCCATGATTGTTTTTGGCATGAGATTGTGAGATGCCCCTAAGTCCATCAAACAATTATGCAACACCTTATTATGTATGTTCAGTGATGTATAGAAGGGAGGGGATGAATCATCTCTATCTTCTATCAAAGGTCCTCAGATGACTGTTGGCTTTTCATCTTGAAGATTGACTGAATCAGTGGAATTCTAGGAGGGTTTGGGCTGCAACATTTTGGAAATATATTTTTTTAATTCTTCATTTTTAATCAACTCCAAAAAAGGTACATGGATTTTGATTATTTAGATCTCACTTTCAAAACTGAAGGAAGATGGATATTTCAGAATCTCCTTGACTTCTGGGGTAGGGTTCTTAACCAAAATTTGGGGGCTTTGTGCATATTTTCATAACAATATTCTCAGAATGAAAGTTAGAAATTTTGATTCAAACAGAGGAAAAGATCTAATAGAATACGATTTGATTCAAAGAAAAATATCCAAATATGATTCCCATCAAGCAAGAAAGTCTTCAATTTTTCAAAGAAAGAAAAATCGGCGCTCTGGTAGCCAAAGCACCAGAGAGCTGCAGTGCTCCGACTATGGGGGAGTGTTGATTAAAAAACATCACTCTAAATTAATTATGCAAGAGCATCGTCATCAACGTTCATCAAGCTAAGTGGAGGACATCACAGCATCAAGTGTGTGCGTTTGAATTGTTTTATGACCCAAGGAGAGCGCATTAATTTGATATTTTGAAAAGATTGTAATTAAAAGAGATTTTAATATTTTGAGGCTTGCTCCATTACATAATTTTAGTGTTTTGTAAGTTTCAATTCTTTCTCTCCCGAGGCACTGGTGCAAGGAGTGCACAATAGCCACATAAGGAGTGAAAAGGCAAAGTCATTTTCAGTCTTAGAAGCTCAGGAGGGATAACGTTGAAATGTGCAGAGTGAGTGAAAGGATTTCACATATACTCATCTGAGTATAGGAGCTCAAGAAGAACCTTGCAATGTGTGCACATGGACAACACTTAGTCAAAGGGTTTAGGAGTCTCGAAGAAGATGAACACAAGGAGTGCGTGGGAATATTTTCCCAGAAACCTCTAAGTATCGAGATTTCAAAGGAGTGCAAGGTGTGCACCAGAGACCCAAATCATTTACGTATTAAAGCTTAGCATAAATAGAAACCAGAAGTCTTTGAAGGGAATAATCATTTCATTTTCAAGGTCAAGTGGACGAGATTCACCCAAGGAGGAGTTAAATCTTTCATAGTCGTTAGATCTAGGAAAGTAGCGTGAGTGCTAACCATTGAAGTCCTTCAAACTTCATGCATTCAGATATTTTTGAGCAAGTGTTGTGGAGGAGACGGATTTCCTGAAGTCTTGGGAACCAGAGAATATCTGAACCATATGATTGTGGGGACACGTGTCCACAGATCCAACATTGTTTAGAATTTTGGCTATCCGGTTGTTTGGAGGAGTTGTAGTGGAAGTGTAAAAGCTTCACAAAGTTTCGAAGACTGAAATGAATCCTAATTATCGACGTAGAAAGCCACGTGTCAGTAGATCTTGGAATATGGATATTTGGTACTCCAGAGGAAATCTAATGCGAGTTTGTTTGTTTTGAAAACTCCCGAAGGCTCGAAGGATGGAGTAGATCTCGACCGTCGATTGGGAGGGACACGTGGAGAGTGGATTTATCCTCTGTTGATTCAATGTTTGAAGGTATTGTGAGTTAGAGCAGCTAGAACTCCCGACGTTCAGAGTTCTGAAGAAAATCATAACCATCGATTGTGGATGGGACGAGAACCATTGATCCATTTCCTGGAGCTTCAAAGTCCTAAAACCTTTGCTAAAGTGAAATCCAACCCACGGGGTTTGGCCAAAGGTCGTGTGTATTTTTTGCGTGAGTAAATAGACCCTCACGTACTTGATTTGTAGCATGGAGTAATGGAAAAAGGCCTATGCCACATATATTTGAGGGTTCAAAGAGGACCCGAGAGATGTTTTGGCTCCTTACTAAGAATGATCCTAGAAAGAGAGGTTGTGTGAACCCCAGGAGGTTGTGGGGGTTTGTGTCAAGTGGTATCAGAGCATATATCTTGTTTGTATATAGCATGAAAATATATAAAGGAGAAGACTTGGAACCATGCCATCAAGGAGACACAGAGACACACTAGTGGTAAATTCAACCATGGAAGAGGAGATGAGACAACTTTGTGTAAGGTTGGACACCATGGAGACAATGCAGAGAAGAGAACCTGATGTTGGTGATGTCAGTGAATATGAGAATGAAGAAGTTGAAGCATAGGAAGTTGTAGGAGAACAAGAAGCAGAGGAGCGACTATTGAGAGTTGTTGTCAAGCTGGGAACCCGAGCAAAAATAGAGGTCCCAATGTATGAAGGTAATTTAAATGTGGAGGAATTGATTGATTGGATAAGTTATTTAAAAAAGTACTTCTATTATGAAGAGATTAATGATGAGAAGAAGGTGAAGCATGTTGTGACCAGACTGAAAGGACATGCAATGTTATGGTGGGACAAATTTCAAGCTGACAGAAGATGCAAAGGTAAGTCCAAAATGAAGAGTTGGGATATAATGGTAGCTAAATTGAAAGCTAAGTTCATACCCAAATATTATTAAGTAAATACATTCAGGAAGCTACAAAACCTGAGATAGAAATGTTTATTGGTGAAAGAGTACACCAAATAAGTTTACAAGATGAACATCAAAGCAGGATATAGGGAGAATGACGAAGAAAAGGTTTCCAAGTACATTAATGGCCTGAGATATGAGATTCAGGATGAAATCAACATGGCTACAATGAGAACTGTATAGTATACTTATCAGGTGGCCCTTAAAGCAGAAGAGAAGTTGGAAAGAAAGAAGAGTCAAAGAAACATAGGGAAAAGTCCAAGCAGAGGCAGAGGAATAGTTAGAGAAAAGTTCTAGAAGCTAGAAAATATCACAACTAGACAGAGAGAGGAGGACGTTCTAGAGGAGGAAACTATGGTGGAAGAAACTCATTTCCCAGAGGAAGAGGAAGAGGCAGAGGAGGAGAATTGAAGTGTTATGCATGTGGAAAGACATGACATATGTCTTGGGAATGTCCCGAGAGAAAAAAATACAGGATCTAGAGAAGCTCACATATCTAAAGCACAACAGAAGAATGTGGAGACAGAGATGAAGGCAGAAGCAACATAAGAAGGAATATCACTCATGATGAGGAAATTTCTTGTAAAACTAGAGAAAGAGGTAAGAGAACTAGTCCATAGAAACAATACGTTTAGAAATTCTTGAAAGACCAAAGATATGGTATGCAAGGTGATCATAGACAATGGAAGCACTGATAATTTAGTATCCACTGAGATGGTGGAAAAATTGAAGCTGGAGACAACTACACATATGAATCCGTACAAGGTATCGTGGTTGCAAAAATGAAATCAAGTAACAATAAGTCGACAATGTAAAGTTGAATTTAAAATAGGAGGTTATAAAGATGGATTTCTATGTGATGTCATACCTATGGATGTGTGGCATGTTGTATTGGGAAGACCGTGGAAATATTGTTGGATTACTAAGAGGGGGGAGGGGGTGAATCAGGAATAAATCAATTTAATCCTTTTTCACCATAAAATGCGAGTGTTATATCAATGTATCATTATCATCCAATAGTTGCAGAGTAAATAAACAATGAACAAATGAGAAATCACACACATACAAAGTACACCAGTTTTTTACGTGGAAACCCAAAGTGGGAGAAAATCGCGGAATGATTTTACTTATATGTCTTTAAGAATTACATTCATTGGAAGCACCAACTTCCTTTGTTTTCTAGTTGCAACTGGAAGGAGGATCCAACCCACTAATTTCTTAGGCTACAACCTGAGGGAAGCTCCGATTCCCCAATTCTCGGGCTACAACCAGAAGGAGGATGCAACCCCGTATGATCTCCAGCTACAATCGGAGGGTGGCTACAACCACCTATCCTTGCCCCGTCCAACCGCCCTGACGTAGAATTAAAATGATGGAACCACTATCACACTATCAATGTGAGATATACTGCTTTAAACCTGTACCAATCAACCTGCACCAAACAACCTATACCAATAATATGAACAATGCATCAACCATGCATCAACCTGTACCTCAACCTGTAATCAACCTGTACCATAAAAAAGTGCATCAACCATGCACCAACCTGTACCAAACAACTTGTAGTCAACCTATACCATAAACAAGTACATCAACCATGCACCAACCTGTACCAAACAAACTATAGTTAACCTGTACCATAAATAAGTGCATTAACCATGCACCAACCTATACCAAACAACCTGTAGTCAACTTGTACCATAAACAAGTGCATCAACCATGCACCAAAATTGTAGAAATAACATGTCACAACAACCTATCCAAAAAACCTATCACAACAACTTATCTCATCAATCTTATCAACCAAATCAGATCTACTCACCAATATCAATCACCAAGACAACTCTCAAATATGTGCATCAACCAAGCATAACACAACAACTCATAATCGTCACCAAGATCAATATGTGCTTCTAATAATATACCAATACAAGTATGCTACATCATCCATAAAACATGTGTCAACAATAATACTAAGTGCCTCCATCCATGTACCAAGTATGTACCAATCATGTATCAACTACTCATCAATGATGACTCATCAATATGTACAAACATCATCAACTATACACCTCATGTATGTGCCAACTCATCAACTACTTGTCTCAACCATGTACCCAAAATGTACTTCAACCAAAATCCCTCATCAATTTCATCATCCAAATATGATTTGTAACTCTGGTTTGTATATGATCACATACATGCAAACCTTCCTTAACTTTAATAACAAGAGACTAGCATTTTCATCAAACTTTTATTTTGTCTCACATGACTAGTTTTGGATTAGTCAACAACCCTAACTTGAAATAATCATAAATATGTACCTGTAATGAAAAAAGATCTAAAAATAGTACACAATGTTCTTTAGTATGTTTTATGCAATTCCTCCAAGTGTCACTACTTGGAACCTCTCAGAAAAGGAGTTATAGCAAAAATGGCATACCTTGTTGAAGTCTGGCTTATTCTAGAGAGAGAACTTGTAGAGCGTGCCTCACATGGAATATTTGTTGTATGGATCTGGAAATTTTACATAGAATACTATAGACTGTACTCTAACCAAAATTTTTATTCTTACTTAATTTGGATATGTTATGAAGAAGTTATGACGTTTTTACCCGAAACACTTGTTTTAGGCTAGTTTCAGGACTAGCCACAAACCTTATTTTCCACGGTGTGTAACTCCAAAACTGCAACGACCCACAAGATGAAATTCGTACCACAACTACTTGGATATGTTTATCAATGGACTATCAATTTCATGGTCTGATTCATTCTAGAAAAAAATTTATGGCGAAAATGGTGAGATGGCCTGTAAATAACATACCTTAGAAAGCATCATCAAAAGAATTTATCCTCCCTTGAATTTTAGCCTTCTTTAATTCACCTTCTCTCTGAAATTCAACTTAGATATCCTTTGGTTACCTCAGTCACCTGTAGATATTCAATATTCTCAAGTGTAATATAAAATTAGAGAGCCTTGCCTCTTATTTATACTTTCATGTAGCTTCCTCAAGGGGTTACCTTTTAACCATCTTAAACCACTTTCCTTATTTTAGGGTTAACCAACTTCTAACCACTTGTCCCATTAGTAATTTATCCATTAAATTTATTATTTAAATAATTTATTTTGTATCCACTTTGACTTATAGTACACTCATCACTTCACTTTACCTCAAGGGGTTACCTTATAACCATCTTAAACCACTTTCCTTATTTTAGGTCTAACCCACTTCTAACCACTCGTCAACTTAGTAATTTCTCCATTAACTTTATTATTTAAATAATTTATTTTTTATTCACTTTGAATTATAGTACACTCATCAATTCACTTTATTATTTACCTTCTAAAAATCTCTTAAACCACTTTGACTACTTTGACCTTTTGGGGCTTCTAGATGACTCATGAGTGTTCTCCAACTTCACATGGCCATAACTCTCTAACCGTGAGGAGTTATGTGACGTTACCCATACCACTAGAAATGGCATGACATGTACTATCCATATATAATAGTATTACCTAAAAATATATCACAACTCATACCATTATCCATCAAACAAACTTCGGTCCATTACCCAAACCTGGGTTCTCCAACTTCACATGGTCATAACTCTCTAACCGTGAAGCGTTATGTGACGTTCCACATACCACCAGAAATGGCATGACATGTACTACCCATATAGAATAGTCTTACCTTAAAATATATTAAAACACATACCATTATACATCAAACAATCTTAGGTCCATTACCCAAACCTTTGTGCTACCAAAATTCACTATCGGACTTTCTCCAAGGGTTGAGATCAATCACTAAGGGTTGAAATCAATATAAATATCACTATCCAATGGTTGAAATCAATGACAACCAAAAATCCATACCAACTGTCCATCAACCTAAGCCAACTGTATGAAAATCTCTCCGTTTGGAATTGATGGCAACACCAACATTGATGGAAACACTTAGTCATGATAAAATCCATGCTTATACTCATCATAAATTTTTCTATCTCTCCCACTTTGACATCAATGGAAAAGGGTATCTCTCTTTGGGGCTACTCCCCCTCACTGAACTCTCCTTGGGATGCTCCCCCTGTCTACATGCCTCTTTTCTCTCTCTCCAATCATTTATATCTTGTATCTGATAAATCTATCCCCCTTTGTCATCAATGGAAAATGTATCTTTCCATCTGGGGATGATCCTCCTAACTGAACTATCCTTGGAGATACCCCCCCTGACTGAAATCTTCTTGAAACTAGTCCCCCAACCTGAACTGTCCTCTTTATGGTGCTTCCACTTGTAAATCTAAGACATATAAGATAAGAATTCAAAAGCATTAATTTTGGAGTAGAAATTACTACGAGTCTCTGGTGAAATACTCAAAGGCTTCCCTTGGAAGAAGTTTTGTAAAGACGTCATCCACTTATTCTTTTGTGCCCAGATATTCAACTCTGATGTTCTTCTCTGCAACCTATTCCCATAGAAAGTGATACTTTATTGGAATGTTCTTCGTCTTGGAGTGCATCACCGGGTTCTTTGAGATATTGATGATGATTGTATTATCACAATAGATTGGAATGAGCTCATCATACTCAACATGTATATCTGTCAAAGTTTGTTTCATCAATAGAACCTATGCACAACATCATGTTGCTACAATATACTCGGCCTCGGCTGTAGATAAGGATATTGATGATTGTTTCTTTCTTAGCCATGATACTAAAAACTCACCCAAGTAGAATGTTGCTCCACTAGTTCTTTGTCAGTTATCAATGCAACCTGCCCAATCTACATATGTGTAGGCAATAAGTGATAGATCCTTTCCTTTTGGATACCATAATCCAAAATATTACGTTCCTTTAAGATATATGAAAATCCTCTTTATTGCTAATACATGTGATTCCTTTGGTGTTGCTTTAAATTGTGCCACCTGTCCAACTTCCTACATTACATCTGGTCTAGATGTTGTCACATATAATAAGCTACCAATCATTGACCTGTATTTCCTCTGGTCTGTAGACTTTGAATCATCATATTTTCTCAACTTGCAACTAGTTTTCATAGGAGTGGTAACTAGTTTGCAATGTTCCATTTCAAAGCTCTTTATCATTTCTCTGATATAATTAGTTTGAGAAATAAAAATTCCTTGGTTTCTTTGACATATCTTGATGTAGAGGCTGTTGTCTGCACTTCCTTTCCATAGTTCATAGGGATTTTTGTCATTGTTGTTTTTGATAATTACCCTGTTTTGAATGTGAACTGTTGTATGCACTACACATGTCCAAACAATATATGTCAATTTGGAATCCACTAGAATTATTCGAGCCATTTCATGTGTAATTATCATCCATTATGATAATGTTCCTTTGTTTCTAAAACACTCTCTGAACCAATCTATGAATCCATTCTCTCGTCCAATTTCATATATCTGTCCAAACCTGCTAAGTATTCTTACAAATCCATCTCTTTCCATATTGTCCAAGACTCTACTTGCGCAATTGTCCATAATGATGACCCATTTATCACTATACTATCATGAAGTCTTGATTAATCTATCAAACTATTCTTCTGCTAACTGACTTCTCTGGATCTATCTTCTCAAACTCTACAAGCTGCTCGAAGGATGGTTATTTGGTCTATCACAGCTATCGCATAGACTCCCCCTGTCTAATATTCATATTACTCGGGAGTCTCTAAGCTGGACGACTCAGAACAATTCCTGTTATGATGTGTATTCATCATCATCTTCATTGGTAGATTCATCATTTCTCTGAGCTCTGACTTCTTTCTTTCTGTGTATGGATTCATCTTTCACTACAATACCTGGAAGTACAATATCTTGAACCTGTTCCTTATTTACTTTTCCTTATTTTCTTTCATTTATTTTCCAAACCTTTCTATATCTGACATCCTTATTTTTCTCTGTAGATTTTTCTTCATCTCATTTTATTTCCAATCTTGCGATCTATGGGACCTAGTCTTTGTTCACATGTTCTTCTTGTTTTCTTATCCATACTTTCTTATATCTGATATCAATGTTCTCTTTCATGGAAGTATCGATCATGCTTCTACAATCATGAGCTATGTGTCCATAGTTATGACATTTGTAACATTCAATGTTACATGGGGTCACATAGGAATTTCTTGCTTGAACATATAATCCCTACAATCTTCAACCTTATGTCCAAAGTTAGTACAATAAAAACAATGACCATAAAATATATTTTCATACCTGGGAGTGAATGATCTTATTTGTGGTGTATTCCTTCTGAATTTCCACCTTGACTGATGATGATCATGATTGAAGCTTCTTTGTGGCTTGAACATGGATGGTCTTCTTTAAGATGTATATTTATTAGTTTTCTTAGATTCTGTTTGACCATGATTCATTCCTTTGAGTACTTCTGCATAACTCTTTCTATTTTCTTCATTCTTATTTTCTAGCAACGTAGAGTGCTTCTCTTCATTCTCTACAACTGATGTGTATGTTTATGTCTCTTCAACATTCTTGTTGAGCTTGACGATTTTGACTCTTAGTGTGACAACTTCTTCTTCAATATTCTCAACCTCTTCTTCTTTCTTCATTATCTGAGACTTCATGACCTCTTTTGTTCTCTTTGCTTCTTCAAGTTGTATTTTCAATGTAATTATTTCTTCTTCCATTCTTCTCTCTTATTGACCAAACTCTTCCTCAAGTTGGTTTAAGTCATTAGTTCTTTCCTTGAGATGATCCATCTGTAAATTTTCTCTATTTTCTTCTTCTTCCTTTTGTGCTGCTATGTTGGCTTCTAAACATTTCTTTTGATATTCTAGAGGTTCTTCAATTATTCTGGCCTCTTCTAGTTGAGCTCTTAAATTCTTGATGACCTTATGATCTTTTTTGGAACCTTGAACACTTTCCTTTTGCTTCATCAATTATTTCTTGGATGACTTGTTTTCTTCTCTTTCTTTATTTAGATATTCAATTGCACTGATCAATTTTTATCTATAATCAACTTCTGCTTCTTCATACTCTTCTAAATTTGAATCTATCTGACATGATGAGCATCTTTCTTATTTTTCTGTATCTGCATATTCTTTGGCATTTTCTGAATCTGCGATGGGTGAATAATATATGTCATGTAACTTATCCCAAAGTTCTTTGGCTGATGAACATTTACCAACCTTTTCTCTTACCGGATTAGGTAATCCTTCCTAGATGAAATCCATTTCTATTTTGTTATTCTTCTTCAATTCCTTCTTGGCTACAGTCTTTTCCCTTTTTGAACTATCATATCTGATAACAACTGATAGCCAAATATAATGTCCATGTGCTTGTAAAAATACTTTCGTCCTTATGCTCCACATCTCATACTTAAAACCATTATGACCATTAAACATTGGTACTCCATTCTCAGAATAATCCATGATCTCCTTCCAGTGGTTAAACTGTTTCCTGAAGGAACCTACTATGATACCAATTGTTGGATTACTAAGAGGGGGGGTCATTAAATAATGGAGCAATTTAATCCTTTTTCACCATAAAATGAAAGTGTTATATCAATGTATCATTATCATCCTATAATTGTAGATTAAATAAACAATGAACAAAGGAGAAATCACACACATACACAGTACACCAGTGTTTTATGTGGAAACCCAAAGCTGGAGAAAACCACATAATGTTTTTTCTTATATGTCTTTAAGAATTACAATCATTGGAAGCACTAACTTCCTTTGTTTTCCAGTTGCAATTGGAAGGAGGCTCCAACCCCCTAGTTTCTCAAGATACAACTTGAGGGAAGCTCTAACTCCCCAATTCTCTAGCTACAACCAGAAGGAGGCTACAACCCCCTATGATCTCCGACTGCAACTGGAAGGTGCCTACAACCACCTATCCTTTCCTTGTCCAACCGCACTGACATAGAAGTAGAATGATGGAACCACTGTCACACTATCACTGTGAGATATATTGATGTAAACCTATACCAATCAAGGTGAACCAAACAACCTATACCAATAAACTGAACCATGCATCAATATGTACCTCAACCTGTAATCAACATGTACCATAAAAAAGTGCATCAACCATGCACCAACCTATACCATAAACAAGTGCATCAACCTATACCATAAACAAGTGCATCAACCATGCACCAACCTATACCAAACAACCTGTAGTCAACCTGTACCATAAATAAGTGCATTAATCATGCACCAATCTGTACCAAACAACATGTAGTCAACCTGTACCATAAACAAGTTCATCAACCATGAACCAAACCTATACAAATAACATGTCACAACAACATGTCCAAACAAACTATCACAACAACCTGTCTCATTAATCTTATCAACCAAATCAGATATACTCACCAAGATCAATCACCAAGACAACTCTCAAAGATGTGCATCAACCAAGCATAACACAACAACTCATAATCATCACCAAGATCAATATGTGCTTCTAATAATATACCAATACAAGTATGCTACATCATCCATAAACCACGTGTCAACAATAATACTAAAAAGTGCCTCCAACCATGTATCAATTATGTACCAATCATGTATCAACTATGCATCAACTATGAATCATCAATATGTACCAACATCATCAACTATACACCTCATGTATGTGCCAACGCATCAAGTACTTGTCTCAACCATGTACCCAAAATGTACCTCAACCAAAAGCCCTCATCAATTTCATCATCCAAATATGATTTGTAACTCTGTAATAGACCCGATGTATATGATCACATACATGAAAACCTTCCTTAATTTTAACAACAAGAGACTAGCATTTTCATCAAACTTTTCTTTAGTCTCACATGACTAGTTTTGGATTAGTCAACAACCCTAACTTGAAATAATCATAATTATGTACCTGTAATGAATAAATATATGAAAATAGTAGACAATGTTCTTCAGTGTGTTTTATGAAATTCCTCCAGGTATCATTACTTGGAACCTCTCAGAAAAGGAGTTATAGAAAAAATGGCATACCTTGTTGAATTTTGGCTTATTCTAGGGAGCAAACTTGTAGAGCGTGCCCCACACAGAATATTTTTTGTATGGATATGAAAATTTTACACAGAATACTAAACACTATACTCTAACCAACACTTTTAGTCTTACTTAATTTGGATATTTTATGAAGAAGTTATGACATTTTTACCCGAAACACCTGTTTTAGACTAGTTTTAGGACTAGCCACAAACCCTATTTTCCACGGTGTGTAACTCCAAAAATACAACGAACCACAAGATGAAATTCGTACCACATCTACTTGGATATGTTTTCTCAATGGCGTATAAATTTCACTATATGAATCATTCTAGAAAAAACGTTATTGCGAAAATGGCGAGATGACCTGTAAATAACCTACCTTAGAAAAGATCATCAAAAGAATCTATCCTCCCTTGAATTTCAACCTTCTTTGCTTCAAATTCTCTTTGAAATTTGGCTTAGATATCCTTTGGTTACCTCAGTCACCTGTAGATATTCAATATGCTCAAGTGTAATATAAAATGAGAGAGCCTTGCCTCTTATTTATACTTTCATGTAGCTTCCTTAAGGGGTTACCTTTTAACTATATTAACCCACTTTCCTTATTTTAAGGTTAACCAACTTCTAACCACTTGTCCAATTAGTAATTTATCCATTAAATTTATTATTTAAATAATTTATTTTGTATCCACTTTGACTTATAGTACACTCATCACTTCACTTTACCTCAAGGGGTTACCTTCTAACCATCTTAAACCACTTTCCTTATTTTAGGGCTAACCCACTTCTAATCACTTTTCAACTTAGTAATTTCTCCATTAACTTTATTATTTAAATAATTTATTTTTCATTCTCTTTGAATTATAGTACACTCATCACTTAACTTTATTATTTACCTTCTAAAAATCTCTTAAACCACTTTGACTACTTTGACCTTTTGGGGCTTCTAGATGACTCATGAGGGTTCTCCAACGTCACATGTTCATAACTCTCTAACCATGAGGAGTTATGTGATGTTCCACATACCACTAGAAATGGAATGACATGTAATATCAATATAGAATAGTATTAATTTCAAATATATCACAAATCATACCGTTATCCATCAAACAAACTTTGGTCCATTACCCAAACCTGGGTTCTCCAACTTCACATGGCCATAACTCTCTAACCGTGAAGAGTTATGTGACGTTCCACATAACACCAGAAATGGCATGACATGTACTACCCATATAGAATAGTCTTACCTTAAAATATATTAAAACACATACCATTATACATCAAGCAAAATTGGGTCCAATGCCCATACCGTTGTGCTACCAGAATTCACTATCAGACTTTCTCCAAGGGTTGACATCAATCACTAAGGGTTGAAATCAATCTACAATATCACTCTACAATGGCTGACATCAATGAAAACCAACAATCCATACCAATTTTCCATCAACCTAAGCCAACTGCCTGACAAATATGACAAGAATTTCATATATGATTGAAGAAAGAACACTTATACCCTAGAGAAAAATAGGTGTAAACATATGTTTTTCCCAATAGAAGATAAAGGAGTCAAAGAAGAAGCAATTCCAAGTATACTTCTCATGAATGGGAAGGAACTCTTGAAAGAAGTCAAGAAAGAATAGGAAATGCAGTTTTATATTGTAGGTAATATGAGAGTCATTCTCACAAGTACATCTATGGATGATTTTCCTGTAAAATTCCAGGAGTTATTGGATGAATTCATTGATATTGTGGTGGATGAATTACCTCACTCTTTCCCACCCATTAGGAGTATTAGTCACCATATTAAACTTATTCCAGGAGAAATTTTTCCAAATAAAGCAACGTACATATTGACACCTTGAGAGAATGAAGAGGTCAAGAATCAAGTCCAAGAGTTGTTGGATAAGGGTTTAGTCAGGGACAGTTTGAGTCTGTGTGTCGTACCAACTGTATTGAGTCCAAAGAAAGATGGAGGTTGGAGAATGTGTATAAATTCAAGAGCCATCAACAAGATAACCATCAGGTATAAATTCCCTTTACCTAGAAAGGATGATTCGATGGATTGTTTAAGTGGAGCTAGTTATTTTTCTAAGATAGACTTGAAGAGTGGTTATCATCAAATAAGGATGAGAGAGGGAGATGAATGGAAGACAACATTCAAAATGAATGAAGGATTGTATGAGTGGTTGGTTATGTCATTTGGTTTAATGAATGTACTGAGTACATTTATGAGGTTGATGAATGAAGTACTCAAACATTTTCTTGGTAAGTTTGTAATTGTCTATTTGGATGATATCTTAATATTTAGTAAGACTGAAGGAGAGTACTTAAGGAATTTAAATATGGTGTTGATAAGATTGAAGCAAGAGAAGTTGTTAGTAAATTTGGGGAAATGTTCTTTCATGAAAACAAAAATTATATATTTGGGATTTGTAATATATTTAAATGAGTTGAAGATGGACCTAGAGAAGGTGAGGGAAATAAGAGATTGACCTTCTCCAAGAAGTGTGTTTGAGGTAAGAAGTTTTCATGGATTGGCGAGTTTTTATAGAAAATTCATCAGGAATTCCTGTAGTATTTGCACACCTATACTGGACACCATAAAGAAGGAGCATGAGTCTTTTAATTGGATAGAGGAAGCTTGTAATACCCCAATTTCGAGCCCTTGTTGAATTGTAATGATGTTTAATGATGTGTATAGGATGGTGACCCAAGTGTTTATAAGATAGGAGGCTTATGTGATGATTAGGCCAGTGAGCCTGGATGCAAAGGCCAATGAGCCTATTTTTGTATATGTAACACTCATATCATTAATACAATACATCGTTGCGTGTATACTGACCATGATAAACGAGGATGGGGGACTAATATCCACTAGGAAGGGAAAGGGAAGGGGGCTAAGAGGCTAGGAAGGGGGGTTAATCTTGAGGGCTTGCCTCCAAAGGAATATTATAATATATTCTTAAAAGGATAAGGTTTGGACATAACCTATTATCCTAAGTTCTTTTTGGGGAGGAACACAATTCAAGTGGGGAGGAGTGAGATCTTGGAGATCCATGTGTCATCCACGACACATGCAGATTTATATGGGAAAATCCATCATTGTGGGGTTCTGTTCACCATGCTTTCCATGCTCCCCATTCACTCATGCACTAAGCAGGCATGCAATCATCCATTTTCCATCATTTTTGAATCCTCTTCCATCGTGAACCTCTGTAAATTGAGTGCACTGGTATTTTTGTTAAGACCGTACCCCGACTTACCCGATTTTTCTACTATGGTTACCCGTTTGACTTAGGAGCTGGACAAAAGAAGTAGGTTGTCGGGCCTATGGTTTTGGAGAGGTGGGTTGTCAGGCCCATGTATTGAAGAAGCAGGTTTTCAGTTCTATGAGAAAATCTCTCTAGGTGAGAGAGATTGTTGGGGAAGTGATTTCTCCTGGAGGGAGTCCAACAATAGTTACAGAGCTCTGAGAATTTATGATCTATCTTGTTTCTAAATCCCTAGAAGGGAAGTGGAGAAGTCGATGGACTGTGGAACAATGAAGGTGTATATTCCTGGGTTGGGATAGGCATGTGGGGAATGCGATTCTGTGAGCGGTGGGCATAAGTAGGCTTCTTGGAGGGAATCCTTCTTGTTGCATTGTGCAACTTTCCATAGTCTCAGCCTAGCCTAGGATTTCCTTTACTCTGGATGGAGTTTAGTCCCATCTTGGGGGTGACCCACTGTTGATATCTTGGAGTAGCGTGGTCTAAGGCTGGGAGGTTCATGGAAGGTCTGCACATAGTTGGTGGTATTTTCATAAAAATATAAGTACCATTTCTATGTTAAATTGTACGTTGTGTATCATGTACATGTCTTTATATTTATAAGAGTGTCATGTGTTGTTGCATGTATGTTTTATTGTGATTTCCACATGAATTTGTGTGTTAGAAGAATTTTTATATCTGTTAAATTTGAATTATATATATATATGTATATCAGATTTTGAACAAAGTATATATTTTTGGTAGCATGCCCCGACCCTTAGATGGTTGGGTACGTTACAATATGGTATCAGAGCCCAGTTTTCGACATTGAGCTTGAATTGGGTCATATAAGTAATTTTTGAAGCAAACATTATAGATAATTAAAATTACAAAGTGCCAGGAGGGCGTTGAGGTAACACTTGGGTTGTGTTCAGAAGCTCAGAAGGTATAACAGTTTGATAAACCATGGAAACCGTGGTATTGGGCCACAAAGTTTAAATTTGGGATGTTGGATCTGTTCAGAAGAAGACATATCCCTCACAATCATCATATATGGAGAAGGTGCGTGATAGTTAACCATCAAGTCCTTCGGACTTCGTTAGTTCGACGATTTTTTAAGTTTGTTTTGAGAAAGGAGTCGAAGAACGAAGCTCTGAAATCCTGGAGTGAGTCTCAACCATAGATCATTCGGGAGGAGGATAAATGTTGGATTTCCCAAGTGGTTCAGTGATTTTGAAAATATGTCGATGAGAAGAAATACCTAAAGTCCCGAAGCTATAGGAAGAATTTGTTCAACAGTCGAAAGTTTGGCAGTTTTGAAAAAGTGTCAATGAGAAGAAATCGTCGAAATCCCGAAGCTATGAGAAGCATTTGTTTGGTAGTCGGAAGTTCGATAGTTTTAAAAAAGTGTCGATGAGAAGAAATATTCGAAGTCCCGAATCTACGGGAAGAATTTGTTTGGTAGTCAACAATTCAACAGTTTGATAGTTTTGAAAATGTGTCGATGAGATGAAATCGTTGAAGTCCCGAAGCTACGGGAAGCATTTTTTTGGGAGTTGGTAGTTCAACAGTTATGAAAAAGTGTTGATGAGAAGAAATTTCCAAAGTCTTGAAGCATCGGATATGACATGACATGATGACATAACATATTTTGACGTGGACCTACCCTTAGTCTTCCATGTGTCACTTGTTTTTGTAATTTTGACAGGCCCTTAGTACCGATTGGGACCTAACACATGTCACCCAATGGTGGGGCCAGGTGTCACCACCTTGACTGACAATAGTTGTATTACGTGGACCTCGAGAGGTTAAGAAGTTTGGGTGTTCAACATTCAGGGGAAAACTGTTGGAGGAACTTATGAATATCCAAAGTCCCGAAGTTCTAAAGTCATGAAGCACCGAAGTGATGTGGCTTGATGATGTCACCTAGGGTGATGTGGGTACACAAGATGCATGCCATGTGTCATTGTTTTTTGTGATTTTATAATATTGATTTTTCCAGTTAGAAATTGACATGTGTAACCCCTCGGATTGGGCCACGTGTCAACTTCTAGTGTTCTGCCACATGGCACCAGATCCTGTAGTCCAGATACTTGGCACTACGGAGGAACTTGGTCAAGATTTGTTAAGTATGAAGACTCCCGAAGCTTTGAATATTGGATTAAATCCTCACTGTTGATCATAAGAGGACACATGGAAATAGATCCCTTGGTCTAGAGACTTGGTAATCCAGAGGAATTGTGTTGTTGGTTGATCGAATCAAGAACTCCTAGATGCCAGAGTTAATCTAGACCGTTGATCAAGAGATGACACGTGGAGGAAGGAGAGGATATATGGTAATTCGACACTTTGGGAGATATGTGAAGAAGTGCTTTGGAAATCCTCGAAGCCCAGAGTTCCATAGTAAATATTAGTCATTGGATGATGGGAAGTCATGGATTATTGATCCACCATCCTTCGTGAGTTCGCCAATTCAACACTCTAGGTTATTTGAAAGTTTGGAGTTGTGAAAACCTCTTAAGCCTGAAGTGTCGAAGTTATGAAGTGTTGAAGCATGGGGTGTGATGTGGCATGATGAACATCCCCTTGACATGCCACATGTCATTCATAATTGTATTTGTTTCAACCTTGTAGGACCAATTAGCAGTTTGACACATGGGGGCTATGTGTCATCATTTTATATGATTACAAAGTATTACATGGGCTCCATAAAGTTAAAAGGTTCGAAAGTTCAGCATTCAGAAGTAATGAGAGAAGAAAGTTTGAAACTCTCTGAAGCCAGAATCTATGAAGCATCAAAGTTCTGGATAAGCGCCTATCAACCTAGCACTTGGTCACAACTTGTGGTCACATGAATTTGGGGGCCGAAGGAAAAGGGGATAGCGCCCGAAATTTTGTTTTAAGAATAGGAAAGGGCTTAGACAAAGAGCCCGTGAGGTTCTTGATTGTACATACTTACACCTAAAGAAATAAGGAAGGCCTATAAAAATGAAGAATGGATCCAACATGGATCCAAGAGCTAATTCAACTTTGAGTTTGAAGAATTCATGTACAATATTGCAACACTGAAAATACAAATCGTTCAAGTATCCATAACTTCTTTCTCAAAATTCATAATTGAGCATGGAAACATGCATTATAAAGGTATTGAACAGTTGAATATAATTGTTCACCCAGAAATTGGATCTGAACAATCATCAGCAGAAAATAAGTCTGATATATTAATGAATCAAAATGGTTCATTTTTTCATGAAATTATTAAGAACAATTAGCCTGACAAAGTTCTATTGGTTGCACATTTTTGCAGAATTAACAGTTGTCAGATAAGAATAAACACATAGTGCAGAGTGATGGATCATACATATATAGTCTATAGTCAAGAATATGAAATCAGAGGGATGAATGTCTTGTTGGGTATGGAAGGAACCAACTCCAATGGACATGGAGGAGGAAAGAAGGAAGACATAAATCTGGTTGAGACCCTTAAAAAATTGCATACAGGTGTCCAGAGCCACAAGGCTAATAATGAGAGCCTTATGAAGGCCAAGAAATAGAAGGAAGACTTCAATATTAAGTTAATGAAAATCATGGACATAATTGAAAATAAGTTGGATAAGGAGAGTGTCTCCAGAAAATCAGGAAGCCACGGGACCCTTGAGGGAAAAGGAATATCAAGGAGTGATAATAGACATCACCATCACTTCCAAAGGCATTCCAATAGGAGAGAACACATCAGCTCAAGTCTATCTCCTATCAAGAATAATAGGAGGTCTGGGGTGGATGAATTAAAAGGAGAAATGAATAAGATCAAACCTCCTACTTTTGATGGAGAGAACAAGAAGGATGAATATTCTAAGACATGGTTGTTGGGCATGAGGAATTACTTACAATGTCATAACTATTATTATCATGCGGAGGAAGAATTACTATTTTTCAGTTGAAAGGAAAGGCATCCATGTGGTGGGATCAACTTATGCAAGTGCAACACTTCAGAGAGAAGAATGTTACATGGAAGGAATTCAAGAAACATTTTTAGAAGAAATAAATTACCAAGGGGTATTGTGAAAAAAATATGAAAGAGTTATTTGAACTCAAACTGGGAAACATGACCATTGATGAGTACGAAAGGATATTTTTAGAACTATTGAAGTATGTCTCCTTCAATAAGGATGAGACAATAAATATTCAAAGATATTTGAGTGGGATACCATATTTCATAAGTGACAAGATTCAATATGATGATCCCAAGACTTTGGAGGAAACCATAAGAAGAGAAAAGTGTTTATATGATTAGCATAAGGGAAAGCCTACTTTCCAAAATAGCTTGGGAATACAAAAAGAAGTTTAAGAAGGAATAGAGGAAGAAGGGGAACAAGCCACCATTTTTCAGAAATAGTCCTCAAGGACAACCATCTTTTAGAGAGCACAAAATGGATGAGGTAGGTGGGCAAAGGCCAAGGCAGACACCCATTCAATGTTGGGGCTGTAAAGGAGACCATAAGTATAGATATTGTCCTCACAAATGTGAAAAAGTGATATTTGTCCACAATGTACAACAAGAAGAAATAATGGAGGACATGGGTAGAAATGTACCAAGGATCTATGCAGCCCTGGACAACAAGCAAGCATAGTTTCAGTCACACATGATTGAAGTTGAAGGTATGATCAATAACCACGCCTTTACTATTTTAAAAGATACAAGAGCTATCTGTATCTATATATATCCTAAGGTAGTGGAAATATTTTATTTTCCAAGAAGTAACCACGAGAAGTATTGGTTGGTACAACTGGCTACATGAACCAAGAGAAACGTTGTTGAGTTGGTTAAATCATGTCCAGTCGACATGAATGGGTTAAGTACCAAGGCATATTTGAACATCCCGCCATTGGGTTCATATGACTGTCTAATTTATATGGATTGGTTGGACCAACACCATGTTGTCTTAGACTGTCATACAAGGAATTCACTTGCATGTATGAGGAAGGGAACAAAAGAACAGTCCAAGGAATTCCTAGGGAAGTTATTTTCCAAGATATCTCAACAATGCAGCTGAAGAAGTGTTACAGGAAGGGCTGCCAAATATTTGCAGCCCATATGGAGGAAGCACCTAAGGACAAGGTGTCAAATCTGGAGGATCATGTAGTCCTGAAATATTTCGAGGATGTGTTTAAGGAGATACCAGGACTACCCCCAAAGAGAGATATTGATTTCTCTATAAATTTGATGGCAGGAGAAACTCTAGTATCAAAGACTCCCTACATAATGAGTACACCAGAACTGAAGGAGATACAAATGAATCTCGAAGAAATTTTGAAGAAGGGGTATATATGCCCAAGTGTGTCACCTTGGGGTGCCCCAGTCTTATTTGTGAAGAAGAAATATGGGACATTGAGATTGTGCATCAACTTCAGACAATTGAACAAAGTGACTATAAATAACAAGTATCATTTTCCAAGAATCGATGATCTCTTTGATCAGTTAAAGGATGCAAGGATATTCTCAAAGATTGATCTTAGGTCAGGATGTTATCAAGTAAGGATCAGATATGAAGACATCAACAAGAACAGCTTTAGGACAAGGTATGGTCATTACGAGTTCACAATGGTGTCGTTTGGGTTATCAAATGCACCAGTTGTTTTCATGTGCTTAATGAATGGTGTTTTCCGGGTATATTTTTGAGAAGTTTGTCATTGTATTTTTGGATTACTTCCTTGTATATTCCAAGTCAGAAGAAGAACATGAGAATCATTTGAGGATGGTGTTACAAGTGTTAAGAGAGCACCAGTTGTATTTCGAATTGAGCAAGTGCTCATTTTATAAAAAACGAATTCACTATTTGGGGCATATCATAATCGAAGAAGGGATAGTAGTGGACCTTGAAAAGAGTGAGGCCATTAAAGGGTGGAAAAAACCTAAGAACATGAAATAATTCAGATCCTTCATGGGTCTAGTTGGCTACTAAAAAAGATTCATTGCAGGGTTTTCAAGAATTGCTCACCCAATAACTTCCTTACAAAGGAAGGGGGTGAATTTTCAATGGACAACAGAGTGTGACAAGAGCTTCCAGTAGTTGAAGCAGTTGTTAACCAACGCTCCAATTCTGAGGATTTCTGATCCAAATGAAGATTTTTTGGTTTGCACAGATGCATGCAAAGAAGGACTTGGTGGAGTCCTCAGTCAAAATGGGTTTATGATATGTTTTGAATCTAGAAAATTGAAAGAGCATGAACGGATCTATGCCACTCATGATTTGGAGTTGGAAGTCATAGTACACGCCTTAAAGAAATGGAGACACTACCTCATGGGAAAGAGGATTGAGATGAGGACATACCATAATGGTCCGAAATATTTGTTTGATCAACCAACTTTGAATGCTATGCATACATATGGTTGGAATTCCTTTGTGAGTATGAATTTGATATTAAGCACATCAAAGGAAAAGAGATCAAATTGGTTGATGCACTCAGCATGAGAGTGCATGAACTTCATGCTATAAACATTATCATGTATCAAATTGATCTTAAAGGAAGAATTTATGAGGTTGGAAAAGTAGATTTGTAGTACATAGATTTGGTAACAAAATTACAGCAAGGTAAAATGCAACAGAAAGTTGAAGATTATGAATTGGGAAATGATGGAATTCTTCTGTATAGGAACATAATTTATGTACCCAATTCTCATGAATTGAGGAGTACGATTTTGAAAGAGATTCATAATGTACCTTATGTTGGACAACTAGGATATCAGAAAATAGTTGCAGCAATCAAGAGCCAATATTATTGGCCATGCATGAAGAAGGATATTGTTGAGTACATTGCTAAATGTTTGGAGTGTCAAAAGGTGAAGGTTGAGCATAGACACCCAACTAGGTTGCTGCAACCATTGCCCATTTCTGAGTGGAAGTAGGAAGTGGTCAAAATGGATTTCATCACCAAATTTCCGAAAACAAGCATGCAGCATGATGCTATTATGGTGGTGGTGGACAAGCTTACTAAAGCTTCCCATTTCATTCCTATCAATGTTAATCACAAGGAAACCAATGTTGCTGATATTTATACGAGGTAAGTAGCACACCTGCATGGCATACCTAGGAAAATTGTGTCTGACAGAGACCCAAATTTTACCTCAAAGTTCTGGAGGGGATTATTCAAAGGGTTTGGAACAAATCTGAACTTCAACATAGCTTCTCATCCCAAGTCTGATGGGAAAACAAAAAGAGTGAACCAAGTGATAGAGGATATGTTAAGGATGTATGTGATGGACAAACTATATAAATGGGAATATTATCTACACTTGGTAGAATTTTCCTACAACAATGCATACCAAACATCACTAAAGATGAGCCCATTTGAGGCACTTTATGGAAGAAAGTGCAACACACCAATAAGTTGAGACAACCCAACTGATATAGCCGTGATTGGGCCAAAGTTTCTCAAGGAAATGGAAGAGAAAATGTTTAAGATAAAATAAAAATTAAAGGTTTCCCAAGACAGGAAGAAAATCTATGTTGACAAGGGCAGAACTCACAGGGAATTTAAAGTGGGTGATCATGTTTTCTTGAAGGTGAAGGCCAACAAAAGTTACATGAAGTTGGGAAACTGTTCCAAGTTGGAAGCCAAATATTATGGATCGTTTGAAATCCTAGAGAGGATTGGACCAATAGCTTATATGATTTCATTGGTTGCATCTATGTCTATACATAATGTATTCCATGTATCATTGCTTAAGAAATATATACTTGATGCTAATCATGTTATTGATTGGAATGTGATTTTGGTGGAGCAAGAAAGCACTTTTCAAGTGCATCCGATACACATTTTGGATCAGAAAATCAAACAACTCTGAATTCTAGCCATAGGGATTGTAAAGGTCCAATGGCCCTGGTACGGTCCTGAGGACGCAACTTGGGAGCATGAAGATGCTATGCAGGAAGAATACCCACATCTTTTTTAATATTTTGGAAATCTTGTTGATATATGTAAATATGATACACCGAGGATAGTGCATAAATAAGGGGAGGTGTAATGTCCCCAAGGCCGAGCCCCATTGTAAATCATGTTTATGAGATGAATTGTAATTATGTTTTTATAGGCTGGTGAGCCAAGTTAATATAAGTTGGTAGGCTTATGTGATTATTAGGCTAGAGAGCCTAAGTGTTGAAGGCCAAGAGCCTGATTTTGTACATGTATCTATGCACATTATTAATAAAAATATAAACATCGCCACGTGCAGACTGACCACGATGAATGAGTGATGGGGGACTAAGATTCCATAGAGTGGGCAAGGGATTAGGGGCTGGAAGGTGGGAAGAGGGGCTAAGTGTTTATCCTAGGGGCTTAAGTCCTTGGGAATAATATTTTAATATTATTCCAAAAAGACATGTGAATAATATGTTTTTATCCTAAGTTATTTTGGAATGACATGTGACTTCCAAATGGTGGGAGGAACACACATTGATGGAAGGCATGCGGTATCATGGGTGACAAGTGTCAACCCAAGCACATGTAAATAAAATGATTGAGTTGAGCCATGGTGGGGGTCCTCCTCCATTCTACCAAACCGTATGAGCGTGAATTGGTGCGACCTCTGTAGGAGACCTCGTGCATCTTCTGAACCGTACATCCTTGAACTAGAAGCCTGTGTTGATTTCGGGAAAAAGTCTGTGGTTGTTCTGCAAAAATGGTACACCCCTTCTCTGTTCTAAATCGTGGAGTTAGAATTAACCCCTATGTGGAAAACTCATCATGCATCCCTGAGAATCCAGAGTGTGAGTCTATCCCGTGTTTCCAGATTGAGAAAACGGAAGTGTCCTATCCCTTCTAAGCCTGGTTATGCTGTTGTACCTGTCTGTAGCTACCATGGGGTGTTCGTGTCTGGATTCCTATTGATTGTGGTGGACATGTAGTGTTTGATCCTTGTGGCTTGTTGGCTAGTTTGTACAACACTCTCTCCAGGTGAGAGAGGTGGTTGAAGTTGGAAGAGCAGGTTGCTGGGCCTATGAGTGACTCTCTCCAGGTGAGAGAGTGCGCAGAGGAAGGAGAGAAATCCTGGAAGGAACCATGTAGCTGCCACAGAGCTCAGAGACTTTTGGTCTAGTCTGTTGTTGAAACCCAAGGCAAGGGAGGTTAGCAACCGAAGGAGTATCTAGGTGAAAGAGAAGGTGTATACTCCTGGGGTGGAACAGGCATGTGGGGAAGGAGAGTCTATGGGCAATGAGTATGAGTGGTTCCTAGGAGAAAATTCCTTCCTTGTGACTGTGTATTTTCCCTGTAACCCTAGCCTAGCCTAGGATTCCTTGCCTTGGGGGTGGATCTTAGTCCCAACTTGGGGGTGACCCACTGTTGAGCTTTATGAGCAATTTGGTCTAAGGCTGGGAGGTTAGTGGAAGGCCTGCACCTAGTTGGTGGAATTACCACCGTTTCAAAGATAAGTACCAGATGATGTTTTAATTACTTTTCTGCATGTTTGTGTATTTATATTTATCATGTATTCTACTGTGCATACAAATTAATGTTAAAGCCATTAATTATTTATAATAGCAGTAATTCTTATGGTTACTCCGAGTTTAAATGTGTTTCATTTTCTTAAATGCGTGTCTTATATATAGAATTAAGTATGAGATTGTTATTCCGCGAAGTATCCCCTGCTCTGAGTGGAAGGGGGAGTTACAGTTTGGTATCAGAGTGTTACAGTATGAAAGTAGCATCTCCCCGGCCAATGGGTTGGATGATGGCCGAGGGAGCGTTACAGGAGGGGATTGTAATACCCCAATTCCAAGCCCTTTCTAAATTGCAATGATGTTTAATGATGTGTATAGGCTGGTGAGCCAAGTGTTTATAAGCTAGGAGGATTATGTGATGATTAGGCTAGTGAGCCTAGATGCAAAGGCCAATGAGCCTATTTTTGTATATGTAACACTCATATCATTAAAATAATACATCGTTGCATGTAGACCGACCACAATAAATGAGGATGGGGGACTAAGATCCACTGGGAAGGGAAAGGGAAGGGAGATAAGATTCTAGGAAAGGGGGTTAAGCTTGAGGGATTGCCTCCAAAGGAATATTATAATATATTACTAAAATGATAAGGTTTGTACATAACCTATTATCCTAAGTTATTTTGGGGGAGGAATGAACTCCAATTGGAGAGGATCGATCTCTTGGAGAGCCATGTGTCATCCAGGACGCATGCAGATTTATGTGGGAAAATCCATCGTTGTGAGGGTTCGCTCACCATTGTTTCCATGCTCCCCATTCACTCACGCACTAAGAAGGCACACAGTCAGCCATTTTCCTTCATTTTTGAACCCTCTGCCATCATGAACCTCTGTAAATTGTGTGCAGTGTTATTTTTCATGAGCCTGTACCATGCCTTACTTGATTTTGCTATTTTGGTTACCTGTTTGACTTAGGAGATGGACAGAAGAAGGAGGTTGCCAGGCCTGTGGTTTTGAAGAGGCAGGTTTTCAGGCTCGTGGATTGAAGAAGCAGGTTATCAGGCCTATGAGAAACTCTCTTCAGGTGAGAGAGATTGTTGGGGAAGTGATTTCTCCTAGAGGGAGTCCAACAACAACTACAGAGCTCTGAGAATTCCTGATCCAACCTTTTGTTGAATCCATGGAAGGGAAGTGGAGCAGTTGATGGACTATGGAACAATGAAGGTGTATATTCCTGGGGTGGGAAAGGAATGTGAGGAATGAGAGTATGTGAGTGGTGGGCATAAGTAGTCTCCTTGGAGGGAATCCTTTATGTTGCATTGTGCAACTTTTCGTAGTCTAATACTAGCCTAGGATTTCCTTTACACTGGGTGGAGTTTAGTCCCATATCGGGGGTGAACCAATGTCGATAGCTTGGAGTAGCATGGTCTAAGGCTGGGAGGTTCGTTGAAGGTCTGCACTTAGTTGGAGGTCTTCTCATAAAAATATAAGTACCATTTCTATGTTAAATTGTATGCTATGTATCATGTACATGTCTTTATATTTATAAGAATGGCATGTGTTGTTGCATGTGTGTTTTACTGTGATTTCCTCATGAATCGGTGTATGAGAAAATTTTTATATCTATTAAATTTTCATTATATATATATATATATATATATATATATATATATATATCAGAGTTTGAACAAAGTAGATATTTTTGGTAGCATACCCCATCCCTGGGATGAATGGGTATGTTACAAAGCTGAAAAAGGATTTAGAGTGATAAAATGCAAGATAACAGAACAACCTATTATAGTTTTGCCAGATTTTAAGAAGACATTTCAAATAAATTGTGATGTTAGTGGAGTAGCCATTGGCACATTTTTAAGTCAAGACAATAATCCTATTGCTTATTTCAGTGAGAAGTTGAATGATGTCAAAATAAAGTATTCCACGTATGATAAAGAATTTTATGTTTTGATTCAAGCCTTGAAAAAATGGATGCATTATCTTATTCCGAAAGATTTTGTTTTATATTATGATAATCAAGCACTGCAATTTATAACCAGACAAGAGAAATTGAACCAAAGACATGCCAAATGAGTAGAATTCATGCATAATTTTACTTTTGATATTAATCATATTAGTATAAGTGCTAACACAGTTGTGGATGCTTTGAGCAGGAGATGTTTGATCTTGCAGGAATTTCAAGTCGAGACCTTGGGATTTGAACACCTCAAGGAGATGTATCAGAAAGATCCATATTTCAAAGAAGCTTACAAAGCATGTGAGAACCCTTTGCTAAGAGATAGAAACCATTGGATGTAATATCTGATCCAAGGTGGACTCTTATTCAAAGGAATCCAATTGTGTATCCTGAAAAGTTCGATGAGGGATAACTTGTTGAAGGAAAAGCATAGTGGAGGTTTGGCTGGACATTTCGGCCATGATAAGACGTATGGGTTGTTGAGTTCTTCATATTATTGGCCAAGTATGAGGTCTGATGTAAATAAATTCATGGAAAAATGTAGAATATTCCAGTATGCCAAAGGAAAGTATCAAAACACTGGATTGTATCAACCATTTCCTATTCCAGACAGGCCATGGGATGCAATAAGTATGTATTTTTTTCTGGGATTTCCTAGAACCCAGAGAGGAAGTGATTCAATCTTTGTAGTTGTTGACATATTTTCAAATATGGCACATTTCATTCCATGTCAAAAAACCAATGATGCTACTCACATAACTCATTTATTTTTTAAGGAAGTTGTGATATTACATGGATTGCCAAGGAGCATAGTTTCGGACATAGACACTAAATTTGTATGACATGTTTGGAGAACATTGTGGAAGAAGTTAGGGAAAAATTTGACTTTCATTTCAGAATATCATCCTAAAATGGATGGACAAACTAAGGTAGTAAATCAAAGTTTAGAGAATTTGTTGAGGAGTTTGTTCACTAACCATAACAGGCAGTGGGATCAAATTCTTCCCCAAGCAGAGTTTGTGTATAATGACTCACTGAATAGGACTACTGGAAAAATCCCATTCCATATAGTGTATGGAATGCATCCAAGAGGAATTTATGATTTAAGAGATTTGGGATGAAATTATTTCTGAAGCGCATGATCAGAGGAATTTGCAGTAGAGACGTTAACGTTGCATGATTAGATTAAGGGGCATCTACGTAATAGAAACCAGAAGTACAAAAGTAGAATAGACCAAAGAAGAAGAGAAGTAAACTTTGAAGTTGGAGATCATGTTTTAGCACATTTGAGAAAAGAGATATTTCCAAAAGGAAAGTATAACAAGTTGAAGATGAAGAAGATAGGACCATGTAAGATCCTCAAAAATTGTTGCAAATGCTTATGAGATTGAGTTGCCAGAGGACATTGGAATATCACCAATATTCAATGTAGCTGTTGTGAGTGGGAAATCCCCCTACAGACTAACACTTAGGGTTTTATCATGCATGCAAAAAATACCTAAAGATTCCTACTTTTTACCATCATCCCATACCTAATCCCCATTATTCCTAAGCAAATACACAGTTAAGAAGATCAAGTGAACATACCTTATTTCCGAGGTTTGGTATCGATCCCTCTTCATGATTGGTCGCTCTTTGATTGCAACTCTCCTCCCAAGGTTGACCTGCATTCACAAAAGACAAACAACGAACTCCACATGCATTTGATCTATGGATTAATGGGTTAGAGATGTAATCAACATGTATGCAATAGACAATGGAAACCTCATATGGTGGGACGAGAAAAGTATTTCTTTATTATTAACTTCACTAAAGCAACTTACAATGATGAAGACAGTCATTGCTCCACGAATCTGGTCCTGGGATCCTCTTTTACTATGCACCAACTGCTAACACACTTGCTTCTCTTCTTCATTGAAATCACAAAATGGTTGTAGAATCTTGGGCAAAGGGGAATACAAATTCGGGTAGAGTTTCTTTACTATGATTTTCCTCCTTTCAAATGGGACCCCTAACCATTCTTTTATAGGCTAGAAGGAGCTAGGTATTTAGTCGAATGACTGGCCATGCATGGTCGAAAGGTTTAGTTAACTTACCCAAAACTGTGTGTTCCGTCAACAACTTTCCATTTTTCGTGCTTTTGTAGGTACACAGGGATGTAGTGGGTCATCTAGAGTGTACACGTGGGTTGTAGTGGAGCATGGCACGTGGGCCTTTAAAAAAGGTGTTTTTAAGAAGAGTTGGTCAGTACTGGCTTGGCAAAGAAGGCAGATGAGATGTCTTGATGTTAGGTAAGTATGTCTGGTGAAAATTAGGGTTATAACAGATGCCCCCTAATGTGTGAGGTCAGAAGAACATCTGATGGCCAAAATACATTATCAATATTTATCAATGTACCAAACCGATGAGCCCAGGGACCAGAATTCGGGAGGTGCCATCTGCAAAATAACAATTGTTTCATCGAGGCGGGCATACCCATGCTCAGAATGAAATAAAATCATGGCTACCAATCAAATACACTGTAGATCCATGTCATATAACTATATAAAGTGTAGCTGCGAGCAATACATAGTGGATCTACATCTCAAAATAAAAAAGATATACATGTATAGTATCTATCTTCTAGAAGCTGATAAGGCCTGATGGCTGGAGATGATGTCTTCAAAGCTCAAGCATCAACTTCAAAATCTTCAAAACTCAGGTAGGAGTGTAATATGAGTGTACGAATTCACTACCCAGAGGTCTTTGATGGCTCGTCGGTCATGGACTATAGGATCTTGATGATCAGACTGGAGGCTTCATTGATTTTGAACAAAGACTTGATTGGAATTTCGAGATGGTCGGGCATGAGGGAAAGAGACAAACTGCAGATGGGTTGACTCAGGATTGGTAAAAACTTCCCTTGGAAAATAGCACGACAAATGATGATACTCAGACAACATTACATTGACATAAGTTCTTGATGCAGGAGGCAACACAAACTCTCCATATGTTTGGAAGAATAACGAAACAGAGGAGGAAACAACTCTATGTAGAGAGAACAAATTCCTAAGTTCATATTAAACCCCAGATCTTGAAGAACAAACGAAAGGATGTTCTTTGTCCAAGGGTGACTCAATGTGTTTCCAATAAAAATAAAATACTTTTCCCTTCCTCTTTTTTGGGGTATATTTGATTTTTTTTGTCTTTTTCAATAATTTTGGAAAATGAATAAAAGAATGCTACATTACAAAGGAGGATCAAGTGTCACAAACATACTAGTTCCAAGCACATGGAACACAGGGATTCTCAAGGAAAAGGGACATATGCAGGAAAAGGACACTCGGGAAAAATCCTCCAGGGGCGAAAGGTGTCAAGACGAAGAGGCAAAGTGCTACAGGGCTTGCATATAAGCAATGCTTCAGATGGTTCAATTGAGAGCAACATGGATCCAACATTAGGCCAAAGACACAGGTATGAAAACACGGTTAACAAAACACACAATGGTAATGTCCTTCGATGTAACTTTAACGAGACCAGAGAAGGTAAGCTCGATGGTTTTTCATATTTAGAGAGTCTGAAAAAACGTAAAAGGAGACTTCGCTGGGGTACCTTTTTCAAAGATAGTCTAGTTGGATCGAAAAAGGGGTAAACTAGCATAGACCAGACGTCTATTCAAAACCATTTTAATGAGTGTGATAAAGACAAGGTGACTCAACATTTTTTTCATTTTTAAGGAGTCTGAAAAAAAATTAACTATGGACTACATCAGGAATGTTCTTTTGGACCATTTTAACGAGCATGAAAGAATAAGGTCACTCGATGATCTTTTCAATTTTAGGGAGTCTGAAAAGAGCTTAACGATGGACTCTGTGGGGGTTCCTTTTTCGTAAATTTAGTCCCTCGGGCTCGAAAAAGGGTTAAAATTATACCTGAGAGTGCTCTTCTAGAGAACCGAGGCTTCTAGAGTATACCTTTATTCGTATAGTTGACCATCCAGACCAAAAAAGGGGTAAACTACCACCGAATAGACGTGACTTCAAATTTCAGTTTAGCAAGCGTGAAGGTCAACAAGATCGCTCATAAATTTTTTCACATTTAGAGGGTCCGAAAAGAGCTTAAAACAAGACCCATTAAGTTTTGGGAGTCTCTAGGGTGAGGTCAAGAGTGATACAAAATCATGCAAATGAGGTTCAAACTCGTAATTAGGGAAAACTAGTAAGGACTCCTGGGTCTATAGTCGTTAATGACAGCATGGACACCAAAATGAAACCAGTATCTACCTAGGGCATCCATGTTAAGGTAGGCTCTACCACTAAATTACAACACTCCTAAAATGGCAATGATGGTTCTGTGTCGCAACTCAGTGGGATCTATCTTTTGGCAAAGCAGAAAAGACAACAAGATGCAGGAAGCAGAGGTGGAATCCTATCTTAAATGCAACGAGTTGTAAAAAATGTCTTTTTACCAAAGGACCTTCAAAACGACCCAAAACTCCAAAAAGTTTCCAAATACCCAAAGAACACTTCTCGTGACAATCCAAAGAAAAATCCCGAACCATACTAAATGATTTTCAATTTAGAAAAAATGACAAAAGGGTCCAAAAATTGACAAAAAGAGGCCAAAAAGTCTATAAATAGAAGCTGGCATCTCATTATCACCATTGCTAATTGAGAAATTGACTAAAAACCAAAACTACCCCTTTGTGAAAAGAGTTGATTCTGAGAGCTTCAGTGGACGAAACGACCATCCACTTGGAACAAGTAAGTACTCACTACCCCCTCTTGCATTCTAATTCTTTCTTTATGAATTTAAGTTCATTTTTTGGGGGGTAGTCGACCTTTAAGAGGTCGTCCCTAGTCCACGTGGTTTGTATTATGATAGATCATGTGTACACGTCGACTGCTTTATGAAATCCCAACTATACACGCTACTGTTAGAACTACAGCCCGCGTGGACCTTCCATTTAGTGTAAAAAAGGGATTAAAAACAAGAGTTAACCCTCCTAAACTTTGTCTATTTGCAGGATGTATGTTCACTGGAGGGAAAGAGAGCATGAGGATATTGATGTGTTGGTCGATGAGGAACCTGATGCTCTTGCTGCAATATTGTAGTGAGGTTTGTTAAAGTTTTTCCATTGTCCTTTCATGCGATCACAACCTAGGCTATTGAACGCCTTGGTGGATTATTGGCATCCCGATGCAGAGGCCTTTATGCTAGAGGGGCAGTCGCTGGCTCCAATGATAGAGGATATATACTTCCTGACTGGCCTCTCGAGGAGAGGAGAACCAACCAATTTTTTCACCTTTCCTTCCAGGCCTCATAACCTATCGAAATTTATTGGGCTCCATTGTGAATTCGATACTGACAGAACGAGATCGCAAGTCCCGATAAGTAATATCTCTAACTTATCACTAAAAGTGATAGTGTTTCTCATTGGGTGGATTACTGGGTCTGTGTCTTTGCATCAAGCTTCTGATGCACACATGGATTGTGAATTTCAATCCTTAAATGCACAAATATTTGACTAGAGCACCACCTTACTGGATTGTATGAAGAGGCAATTAACAGAGTGTTGAATGCGGAATCAGAGGAACTTCAGGTTTGGGATGATTCTTTGTTCTTTATTCTTTGAGAGAGTGCCCAGTTTCAGTCCTATAGAGACTATACGAGGGCATGAGGCCTCTCTCCCTGCATTATGCAGATGGGCGGTGTTGTTATCGTGATAGGGGGGAGGGAGGACCATTGAGGCCTTCAATGACAAGTTCTTTTCTTGGTGGGCATGGAATATTATGGTCATAGAGGACTACCCTTATGTTGGGATTGACTTCTCTAGAGATCCTAAGATACCGGTACCTCCCAGAGAGCAGTGAGGAGAGATGGGTAAGTTTGCTTCGTTGTNTTTTTTTTTCTTAAAATATATGTTATTTTTTTTTTATATATATCAATTTTTTTATACACTAGAGTATCTGACAAATCTATGTATGTTCTGTGCAGATGTGGGGCTAGTGCGACCAGTGGACTATGCAAGGAACATGCAACGTCCTCGACCAGAGGTCACCCCCACTGCAGCCAGCGGACCAACAACAACATGAGTACCTCCAACCGGTGACGATGAGAGATTTTTGAGATAGTAGAGAAAAAATTTACCTTGCTTACTCCCATAGTCCCCATGGAAAAGATTGAGGATCTATCACCGTCTATGCAGCCTCATGTAGTGGGGGCACCACGGACGTGGGTCCGACTTTTTCAGCGTTTGGTAAACGTCGTTGAACATTACAACAAGGCCAACAGGCCCCATCCTTAGTTAGGTTGGAATTTTCACATGTCGAGGGAACTACTTGTATATTTTTGAGGGCATAATCCCCATGACTTGTTACTGGATTCATTTTTGAGGCGTTTGTGCCCACGCATGTACTCTAATATTTTTGATATTATATATGGATTTTTATGTATTTTTATGTCTTATGGATTACTGTTTCTTTAAAAATGTATTTACATGTGCATGTGTGTGTGTTTCTTATATGTGTGCGAGATGCCAATCTAAAATTTGATTAGCTAGAGTATCTATGACTTGATTTAATCTCCTAGGAACATGAAAATATGTAATATAATCAAAGATTCATTCTAGGAGACTTACCCTAAGGAACCTTCAGTGTAAAGTAGGATCATGAACACAATAGCCTCTATTTAACTGAGACACAACCAACTGAGCATCTAAATAGACCCAGAGGTGAGAGATATCAAGTGACAAAGCGTCATGAAGAAAATCAATAACTGCGCTATATTCGGTGACATTGTTTGTGGTGTTGCCTAAACATATACCTCCTAAAGATAGTAACTGGCCCCGAGGTGTAAAAATTACCCAAATTGCGGAGGCAAGCCTCCGAGTGTGTCAGCTGGTGCCGTCTGTGAATCCAACGAACACCTCTGATTCACTTGACATCTGCCACAGTGAAAAAAGATAACATTAAAGATGACACTTCCATAAAACCAAAAGAAACCAAAAAGTAATAGTACAAAGACTATACATATGTTACGAAAAGTTACCCAGGGTGACCTACCTATGAGTAATACTTCTTAAGGTAGAGCCCATTTCTAGGCTCTGCCAAATAATTTCCCTCAAAATCTACCAGATGATAAGCACCATTTTTTAGAACCTCTTTTACGATGAAAGGTCTGAACCACATGGGTTTGAACTTGCCTTCCCCCAGGGGGTCCTTATCTTGGTCATAGACTAGGACAAGGTCGCCTTTCGAGAAACCCGAGGACGAACAGACCGATCATACTGACACTTGAATTTTTGTTTGTGAGATTTGTTAGCTAAGGCCGCATCACGACGTTGTTCATTGAGTTGCTCAAGATATAATAAATGCTCTTCAAGTAGTGAAGTGTCTGGAAAGAACTGTACTACCAACTTTAAAGATGGGATCTAGAATTCTATGGGCAAGACTGCTTCCAGCCCGTAAATGAGTTGAAAAGGTGAGAAACTGGTTGCAGTCTTAACAAACATTCGGTAGGCCCATAATGTTGAGTATAACATCAAATGCCAATTTGACTTGGCCAAATTGATCGTTTGCTATAGGATGGTCTTAAGAGATTTATTGATAGCTTCCACCTAACCATTCGCTTGAGGGTAGTAGGGTGACAAATGTTCTTGCCTCAACCCAAGATTTGATGTTAACTTGGTCATAGTTGTGTTCTGAAAGGGACTTCCATGGTCAGTGACAATCTCTCTCGGGACATCGAACCGTGATATAATATGGTTAAACAAAAAGAGGGCAACAGTCTCACCATCATCTTTGAATGTTGGCATAGCTTCAACCCACTTGGTGAAGTAGTCTACTGCTACGATGATATAATAGTGCCCCCTTGCTGAAGGAGGGTTGTAGGTAGTGTAATCAATCCCCCACTTGGTGAAGGGGCCAACAGTGATAACAGGAAACATGGGAGCAGGATGTGCCCTCATCTTCTATGAGAATATTTGACATGGGTGGCACTTCTTGACTGGTGCAATACAATATTTGATTAGTGTTAGCCAGAAGTAACCAACTTGTAAAATATTTTGGGCTGTTGCCAACCCAGACAAATGACTGCGACATGCTCCAGTATGGCAATCATTAAGCACGATTTTCGCTTCTTCATGAGTGAGGCACCGACGAAGGATGCAATCTACACCTCGACGATACAAATTATCTTCGAGGATGAGATATTTCTTGGCCTGATGGCATATACGACAATTCTCATCACGAGAAGAAGAGGTAGGGAACTTCAAAGTCTGGAGATAGACAAGTATATCGCCATACCAGGGGTCTGAAGATGATATAAAAAACATGTCTCCTTGAATAGGTGACTCTTCAGGCATAACATCACTTGACTCGACCAAAAGTTCCGAGATGAGTTCCGCAAAGACCAATGACTTTTTGGATTTCGCCGAAATGAAATTAAGTCAAATTCCTGGAGGAAAACTATCCATCTATTGATCTTTTCGTCGATTACTCGTCATGTTAACACATATTGAAACAGATTCAAAATGGAAATGACAGTGGTCTTGTGAAAAAAAATATAATGATGGAACCGTTGGATAGCATGGACTGCTACCAATACAAGTTTTTTGATATGAGAATAATTGAGTTCTGGTCCAGCCAAGCATCGACTCAGGTAATAAATCACATATTCTAAGAGTAAATCATCCTCCTGAACTAAGACCATGCCGATGGTTGACTCTGCTGCAACCAAGTATAATAAGAAATCTTTGTTATAATTGGGTGGCCGAAGCAGAGGGGCAGTTGTGAGGGAACATTTCAATGCTTCGAAAGAGAATTGAGTGGCATCGTCTCAATGAAAAGGAACATCCTTATTTAGTAAATGCATAAATCCCTTTGTGATCTCGGCATTGTTTGCGATGAAACGTCGCACAAAATTCACTTTTCCCTGTAAACTCTGAAGTTGAAGGATTGTATGTGGGGGAGGAAAATGAACTATTGCCTCAACCTTGAGAGGATCGACCATGATCCCTATTGATGAAACTATGAAACCTAGCAAACGACCCGACGTCATGCAAAAACTACATTTGTTGGGATTCAAGCGAATCCCGAAGTAGCGACATCGCTCAAAGATAAGTCAGAGGTGCGTGGGATGATCAGTTCTCTTATGAGATCGTGATGCTAAATCATATAAGTATGCCTTGATGATATGTTTGAGATCATGGAAAGCAAAAGACATGGCCCACTAAAAGGTAGCTCCAACATTTTTCAGACCAAAAGGCATGTTACGATACGCGAATGTACCCCATGGAAAAATGAATGTTGTTTTGTGTTGGTCTTCAGGTTTGATTTGTATTTGATTATATCCAAAAAAAACATCCATGAAAGAAAAGGCCTCACAACCTACGCATTCATCGAATATCTGGTCAATAAATGGTGTGGGGAAATTATCTTTTGGACAGGCTTTGTTCAAATCACGGAAGTCCGTACATACGCGAATCGTACCCTATTTTTTGTTAACCGGCATGGTTTGACACCCATTGGGTGAAATGGACGGGGTAGATAAAACCTTCCTTGAGTATTTTCTCCACTTCAACCTTAATAGTTGTTGCTTTCTTAGGATTAACCAGAAGAAGCTTCTTTCGAACCGGCTTAGCGTTAGGATAAGTCGTGATTTCGTGTTCAATAATTTTTGGATTGATGCTTGGAATTTCCTCGTAAGACCAAGAAAAAACGTCGTGCAATTCCTTAAATAAATCCATGTAGATTTTAATCTCTTTGGGGGAGCAGTCAGCTCCAACGAAAACATTCTCCACGACGCCAGGGGTTCTGGAGATGTTTATAGGTATAGTTTCGGCGATGGTTTCCATATAACCCTCGGCATAAACAACATGTGTAGCCAAAGGATTGATAGGTCAAGACCTATCTCCAGTCATAGTCAAGGTGAATTACCCTACTTTAACTCTTATTAACTCTGGGAGGAAGTAAGATCTGTGATGGAGATCATCCTAGGGTTTGTCCGGACTAGTCATTTCTTCAATGATTGCTTCGTCTGAGGGCAAGACTAAGTCTAAAGAATCTGTATCAGCGAGGGAACCTTGAGCCCAAATAGGCTCTAGAATCGGATCTAACTCTTGTGCGGGAGTTGTATCGGGGTTAGCAGAAGCTTGTTGGACTAAAGAGTACGCTACTTCTGCCATGGGCAAGGGCATGGAAATACCATGGTGCCCTGTTCCTTCCATCGTGGCCGATGGGGAAGGAAGAATCCATGGGTCGTTAAAGTAAGTCATGTGAAATGATGAAACTTGGAAAATCTCAACCTTATGGTGGTTAGATATGAACTTAACATCGCCTTAAGGAGGTGGGTAATCGAAAGTACCCATCAAAGGTGGGCACAAGCCAACCCCTATGTTGATGATGTCGGGTTGAGGGTTATCAATCATTGGGACCGTGGATTCCCCCAATGAAGGGTCAAGACTGGAGAAAGAAAACTAATCAATGGTCACGATCCGACCTTCATGTGGAAACAAAAAGACCCAGAAAAATGTAGCAACTACTTCTTGCATAGAATTGGTCCAACTCCTCCCTAACAAGAGATTGTAGTTGAGAGATGCGTCAACCACTTCAACCTTGACACACACCATTTTCCCTCCTAACTGCATGGGAAAAGAGGGGATTATGCCATGTGGTCGAAATGAATGACCGTCAAAAGTGGTAAGAAGAGTAGGTGATGGAGAACAAATGGGCTGGCCAATGGCCTTCCAACATGCCAAACACATTACACATGTTGAGGTTCCCTCATCAACCACCTAGAGGAAAATGTTTCGAGTAAAAGTTTTCGTGGTGTAAGCCGCGACTATCTGGAATGCTACGTGGTAAGGGAAATGAGGTTTCAATTCGGTTGTATCAAGCATGATCGTACCCAGATTACAAGTCTCAGCGGATCCTAAAGCGGCTAACAGAGCCTTTCTCTGGGAAGGGAAGCTTTGTAGGGATTCCAAAGAAGACATTACACAAGGGGTTTGAGACAAATCCTCCACCACAGAGTAGTTCTGGGTGGCCCTTGCGTTCAGGTTGTGAGAAGATTTCTTAAACACACCTTTTGGGATGCGTGTCATGGTTTTGGCCAATGTATTCTCGATATGGAGAGGAAGAGATGGGGTTTCGTCTTATTTACCTTTCTCAGAGGTGCTTGGATTGCTGTAATCATTTGCTCTAGTCGATATATAGGCATCACCTTTCATCATATACACATTCATGGATGCAAGATTATTTTAAGACGGAGGGGGTCCTTGGCTTCCCCCTTCCGCGCTTATAGAGGCTTGAGTTAGATTTTGGCCATGTTGAAATGGGTTTGTTAACACAAAAGGCTGCTGCTATGAAAATAACTTTTGGGCCTCTAGAAGCCGAGGGAAATGGTGATTTGGGTGGTCTTCCACACATAGATTCACAGATACCTCGAGTTCCTTTTTTCAGTGTTGCCCCCACCAACATTATTAGTGGGTTTCTTATCCCCCTTACCCTTCTTATGTTTTTTATTCTTTCCATCAGGCTACTGGGTGGCCTTTGGATTTGTCGATTTCACACTGTGTACATCCAACGTTTGGATAGGGGGAGCAGCCGAAACAATAGTCCGGTTGGCCGCTGTATGATAGATAGACAATTGCTGCAATTGTTTCGTTAGTTGTTCAACATGATTTGTTTGTTCTGAACCAACAATACCATCGACATGTGGTCCAACTCTTTGTCTATTTTTATCAAGTATTGATCATGGCGCATCTTGCAAGATATCGTATAGTAGACTAGAATGAGAATAGATTATCTCAAGTTGTTGAGCTCTCATGATTGCATCTTCTTTGGAAAAAAATCTCGATGTTGTGATGTCTTTGGATAACTGTGGCACCAAATAATTAAGGAACCACTCAAGCAGGAATGATGGTGGGACTAGCACCTTAATCAAACTCTTCCAGCGTCTCCATTCTTGGATGTGATCAGAGATATGGTCTGCTTTTGTCTGTTCAAAATTGGCCAACATTTTTGTGCCAACGTCATATCTCACAGGTAATTGGAAATGGTTTAGGAAAGCCATTGATAATTCACCGAAGGAAGAGTATCTTGAGCATTCGAGCTCAATGTACCATTTTGCATCACTACTAATGAGAGTACATTGAAACAATCGCAACTGTACGGAGTCATATTTCAATGAATTAGATGAGCACCAAAGGTGAAAAGTAGTCACATGATCTCCTAGATCTTCGTTAGGCTTGGCTTCGAACTTTGGTATGTCCAAAGGAAACTTCATCGGCATAGGGGGCTAATGTGGATTGTGATAGATAGGGTCATTCAACAACCTTGTTAAGTCTGGAAAATGCAAGGTTTCCAGAAAAGGTAGTTTAGGTTGTTGGTGATAACCATGGAAAAAGGGGTTTGGAGTTTGACTGGCACTAGGTTGCCAGGAAAAGTTGGGTTGCTGGCACGGGTTTTGGTAAAAACCATGGCCATGACCAACATACAGATTTTACGTTTGAGTAGACATCATCGGCTGATTCCTAAAATAGGACATAGATGGTTGGGCATGCATTACATTCAGAGGAGTTTGGGAAGGGTTTCCCCATGCTGATCCCATGGGCATAGGTAGTGCACCTTGCCCAGGGTTCCATTGGTTGTGAAAAGAGTTTCCCTTGATCGAAATTCCTAATGAGGGAACTGATCCCTGCCAAGAATTCCAAGTTTTTGATGTGGAAGAAGTTCTTGGATGTTCCCCTTGTGCAGGAATAATACCCTGCATATGATTAGGTTGTCTGTAACTGGGGTTTCCCCTAGTCGAAAAAGAAGTCAACGAGAAAGTGTTGTTACCAAATGCACCAAACAAAGAAAATGGTGTCAAACCTACCAACATATTATGTGAAGGTGGTCCTTGACTCCCTGCTCCAAATGAAATGTGGTGTGTGTTTAGCCTGGTGAATCGCTGGTGGGCACCACCGAGTGAAGGGGATGAAGGAGGTATATGACCTCCTCCATAAGGAAAAACATTTAAGGAAGAAAAAGTGCCCCCCATGGGTCCTTCTAGAGGAGAATTAGAGATCCCTGCCCCTAAACCTAAAGTCTTTAAATTGGAGTAGGAGAGTACAAGGCTTGTACTTGAGCTAGGCATCTCATATGAGAACGGGGGGCCTGTCGTACTCTGTGTGGAAGGAGTAGTGGTCACCGCCAAAGATGGGATCATACCATTGCTTGAGGTAGAGGTAGTCGAGACCATGGTGGCTCGGACTGATGACAGTGGGTTAGGTGGTGGAACACCCCTTGTGGTCACAGTCGTAGTGGGAATAAAAGAATTCCCAGAAGAAGTGGTAGCATTTGTTTCCGTTGCTGCGTGTGACACTGTCTCACTCTCATAAGGATAAATATGTATGATGATGGACACCGAAATATCAGTGGTTGGAGTTTTGTATGGATCAAGAGCTTCCACTCCAAGCTCTGAAATGGTTGGTTCCTCTGGATGTTGGTTGGGCACAGTTTCCTGTGGCCCGGTTGCTTCAAAAGACCCTTGTTGGTCTAGTTTTTTACTTAGCGGTGGCGGGGGTGGCTCCAGTGTAACCAGTGGCAGGCCAAGAAACCTTCATGACCGATGGATCTCATGATCCTCCACTATGTAAGAACATCAAAGACACACTAGCACTTTCTATTGTTAAAAAACAACACCCGCTAGAAAAAGTCCCTACGAGATAAAACAAGCAATGACTAAACTTATTTGGAAGAACAGTTACAACAACCAACACTAGAGAAACTTATAGGTGCAAGTGAAAATAAAACATGGAATCACCCTCCAGGTATAATCTTCAAAGTGTGGCCCAATGTATGTGCTAGGTACCGTGGTCTACCCCCGCAGTCACCTATGTAAGTCCCTAAAATAATGCCAACTAGGTTGTCAACGCGTGAACAGTCACTAGGCGGGTACAGTCGACAATTAGGTGGAATGCAATGAGCAAGGTATCAAGCCCAAAACCTATGAAGGGTATCAAACACAAGTGGTCCAAAATACAACTGAGGACATCAAACGAATTCGAGACCCACGAAACTCCGTGGCAAATGTAATCGACAAAATCCCAAAATAAGCCCTCTATATGCGTTCCCCACTACGCTTGGTCCGGCTTTGGAGGGGTTATCTCTGCTACCTTTCTGCACGCGACCTCATGTTTATCCCCTGTGTTAGAGGGGGGTCTTGGATAACTTTCATGATACTGGACTTTTAACACTCCCTAACATAGATTCTTATGTATGTTTTATAGCCTTGAAGAGTTTCCTCTCCAACCTAAATCAAGGCTCTAGCCTAAACTAGTTGATGGACCCTACAAACATAAAGTCTAGTTGATTTTAATTAATCGTTAATTTTTATGGCTTGTCTTAAGTCAAAGGTTATGAAAGTGAAACTAGTGATGTTTTGAGAGACGAAAGAAAGATAAACAGAAAGATGGAAACAAAATAACTTCTTCTCGACAAAATTTTAATCAACTTTTCAAACTAAATTTTTTCTAAGATATTTGAACAGTAAAATCAAAATAGGATTTCACTCGACTACGAGCTACTTATTGTCCTAAGTAAACACCCAAGAACTTATTAAATAAAAACTTTTCTTGGTTATTTATGCAAACCAACAACTACTTAACCAAACCAAGAAATACAAGATTTTTTATTTATTTAATGCTCACAAAGAAAAAAGGAAAAATGACGACAAGTAGACCAAGAAAACTTCTGGCATAAGCACAGATCACAAAGAGTCACTGATGATAACACACAAACTGATGAAATCAGACTCTCACACTTGTCTAAAAACCCTATGAGAGAAAAATTTTGAGGAAAATTTTTTAATGAAAAAGAAAGCTATTGCTATGATCAAACCTAAGTTGTCAACTGCTATGACAGAGACCAAGAACCTTGAGAGGTATAACTCTTTACAAAGAAAAGGATGACTACCTCTCCTTAAACAAAAAATTTCTCAACAGGTACACTGCTGACAGTTCAACAACTAGCGTGTGCACGCGAGATGTGTAAGGTCAGAGCGCGTGTACACGTATGTAGACCTTATGTAGGCCGCGTGTACCTCTGCAACTCTTCAAAAATGAAAATAAAAGCAATCAAGCACTGGTAGAGACTAATGGTATTGAGAACCAGAATCTCTTGAAGACTCAGAAACTTACTTTGTCATAAAAGAAAAACAGTTCAAGGAAAATTTCATAGAACAAAACCAATCTGAGGTGGTACCTAAGCTACAAACTGCAAAAACAGAGATCAGAATGAGATCTAGAAAACCCCTGAGAAGGATAACTTATGACAGGGGAGAGGATGAATACCTCTCTAAACAAAAAAATTTATGAACTCAGACACGCGATTGACTATTTCATGATTAATCCGTAAGTGCGGACACAAACCGATCTCCCTAGATCCACCTGGAACTAGAACAAAGCAGGACAAAATAATACTCTTTCCCTATATTTAGGCTATTGAATGAACTAGGAGGCAAGAATCATGAACATACCTTGTGATCGCTTCCTTTGGTCTTTGTTGTTCCAGCTTCGCTCCAATGCTCTTGCACCGTTCAGATCACAACAGTACAAACCAATAGAAGTGAAGACAATTCAATATATTCAATAATTAATCTATGCATATGATCAAGGAGTTATGCAATAAAGTGACATTAGCTTTATGGGAAAGGGACATATTACTGTATTAAATTGATAGAAAGTAAGACTTACAACCTAAGCCTTGATGTTTCAAACCTCCTTTTGATGGCTCCTAGCTCTGACACACACACTTTCTCCCCAAGGTACTATAGTACAATCCATTGACTGTGAATGAATGAGTTGATGTCAAACACCCGATGGAATCTTTCGATCAGGGATCAATGATGTAAACCCACTGTCGAAAGCGAGGAAACTTGCCATTGAGGCATGCAAGCTCCAAGGTACTAATAATTTCTAAGTCTTGATTCCGGATAATGAGTTGAAGTCGACGGAACAAAACTCGTCATAGGAGGGCCTTGATGTATCCCCCATCAATGAAACGAAATGAGTAATTGAGTTTGAAAGTGAAACAGAGTATGTGGCAATTGGACTTTGGACACAGGGAAAGCCGACACAGAGTGAATGGATAACTGTAGATGGCCGACTCAATATAGATTTCAGATGAACTTCTCTTGAACATATGAACGAAACGACCAATGATTTGGCAACATTGACTCAAAGATGACACATGGAATGACCTTGTAATCAATCGAAAGAGAGACAAATGGATTTCCCAAACCGGCTTCAAATGATGAATAGGGGGTGTCATGTTCAAGAGAGACACTTACTGCCAATCAATACGAAGATGAAACATATCCCTTTCCCAAATTTCCCCCCACCA